>PVIA01000120.1:157873-339712 GCA_004024845.1 Tonatia bakeri
GGGGGGGGGGGGGGGGGGGGGGGGGGGGGGGGGGGGGGGGGGGGGGGGGGGGGGGGGGGGCAGAAGCTGCTCCCGCCCGCCCCCCGGCTCACCAGGATGTAGAGCGCGCCCTCCGAGCTCTTCTCATATTCTTTGATGGTGGAGAACACGGACAGCACCAGGCAGGAGAAGACCAGCAGGAACCTGGGGCCGGGAGGTGCGGTCAGCGGAGGTGGCGGGGGAGGGGGGCAGCAGAGCGGACACCCCACACTCTGCCCCTCATCTGTCCCAGCTGGCCCTGACAACTGCGGGCCCTGGGGACAACCCGGACTCCGAGTTAAAGGGAACAGGCCTGGCCTCCTGGGCTGGAGGCAAGACCCCGACCTGCCCTGCAGCGGCGGTGAAGGCAGGGCTCACAAACCCCGCGCTCGCTGTTCCTGGTTCACCACGTCCATCTCCAGGCTCCGAGGCAGAGACTGACTGTCTCCCTGTTAACGCTGACCTTCACACGCAGCCGCCCCGGAGCCCTTGCCTGGGTCCGTGTGTTTCTGGCTCCAGTCCCATGTGACCTGGGGTCCATGGTCGGGGTCCCACCACAGACCTGCGTCTCTGGCCGCCCTGTCAGTCCCTGACCATTGGGCACCAGGAACCACTGTGGAAGCAGCGTGGAGGCCGAGGCCCTGTCCAAAGTGCCCACCGGAGCCAACATGGCAGGGTGGGGTCTCAGGGCGCGGAGCCCCTGACTCCCGAGGACCTGGTCCCAGGCTCCTGAGGGGTGCAATGCATGCGATGAGGGGAAGCGGGACAAGCGCACACGCCACGCCCATCCCACGTGACGCCCCTCCCCCAGCTCCAGCTCAGCCCCCTAGTGGGGGAGGGTCTGAGGCCCTTTGGGGCCAATGCTGCACGGTCCACCCTGACCCTCCGCGCCACCCACTAGGCATTCCCGCCTGCGCCCAAGCCCACGCATCACGCACGCTCAGTGCCCGTGAGCCTCGGGCGGCCCTGCCTCCCGCCCTCCACAGCGCGGCGACTGCGCCCAGAGACATAGGCCTCCCCCTCCCCTGCCGCGGAGCTGACTGCCCTCCGGGGACCGTGGACACCGCAGAGGCGCTGACAGAGGGGACGGGCACAGACAGCGCCTGCTGACACAGACGAAATGCCACAGAGAGACAGCCGCGTTTCAAAACCGCAATTAATTTCCTTTGCTCGTTAGCCAATTTATTCAATTAACTGAGCCCTGGAAAAATGTCCAGATATCTCGTGTGCCTTATATTCATAATTGCCTGTCTGGGGGTGTTTTCTCCAGACCTGGCCGTGGGGGAAGGAGCACCCGCGCCCAGAGTGGATCCACCAGGGGTGGAAGGTGGGAGAATCCAGGTTGGGACCCAAAGGTTGGGCATGGGGGACATGGAAGGCAGCACCCATCACAGAAAGGGCACCCGGGGCCTGGCCCGGCTCAGCGCCGTGAGGCGGAGAGCCAGGGGAGACATAAAACCTGGTGGGTTTCCCTGAGGAGGTGTCCATGGGTACGCTCCTGCAGGGCAGGATGGAGCTGGCAGGGCCAAGAGTGCAGAAGGGTGGGGAGCTCCTGGCAGAGGGGAGAGCAAGTGGGGGGCGCACCTCCAGGACACAACTGGAGAACGGAGCAGCATCTGCCTGACTCTGTGACACCCGTGCGGGGCACTGAAAGTCCCAAGGTGGCCAGACCCTCTCGGCCCTGCTTCCTGAGGGCCTTCCAGAACATTCTGGGGTGGCCCAGCCACGCTGTGCAGCCTGTCCCCATGGGCAGGGACCTGGACACAGGGGATAGACAAGCCTGCCCCCTCCCCAGTGGCCCACCCTGTGAGTGCTGGCAGCAGCTCCAGGCTTGTTTTTGAAGTTTCGGAACAGCCGGTCACAGAAGGCGCCTGGTGGGGGAGGTGTCTCACCGACTCAGGAAGGAAGCTCCGGACTCCCACACCCGAGGGGGCGGAGGGCAGACGGGGGGGCTGCGTGGGTCTCCAGAGCAAAGACGGCAGATCCCCACAGGCCCAACTTTCGGGCCCAGGACAGGGCCCCAGCAGCTTGGGACGGGAACCCCCAGACTTCGAGGTCTCCCCAAATTCCTCCAAGCAGCCAAACAGCAGACACCGGTTTCCAGGCCTCTCCCGGTGGTCAGTACCTTGGTGACCAGCCACCCCCACCCCCAGCACACAGCAGTGTCTCGGGGGAACTAGAATTGGGGAAATTGAGGCCTCTGGCCTCCTGGTCTCCGGGCACAGCATCCTCAGGGACAGGGGACACATCACAGAGGTCCGGCCCTGGGGAGACGGATCTCAGACACGAGGCCCTGCCCTCCAGCAGGATGATGGGGGTGCCATCCACCAAGGGGTCACCCTGGGCAGGTCTAGACCCCCACAGACACCCAGAGACGGAAGCGTGCCGGGTGATCCCACCCGTCTTCCCACAGAGCTTTCCCGCCCAAGCATCCTACGCATGGAGAGCTGGCACCCCCTCCCCTCTTCTGGCTCCTGTCCCTGCCCTGCCCTGGTGGCTCCACGGAGGTGGCCCTGTGTGCCCTGAGTGCTGACCCCCTCAGGGCCCGGAGGACAGAGGAGGCTCCAGAGGACCTGGGTCCCTTCCTCTGAGAGAGGAGAGAGAGAGAGAGAGAGAGAGAGAGAGAGAGAGAGATGGGCAAGGGGAGCCCTGGGGTCATTGCTGGCCCCCAGCCAGGAACCATCCAGGTTGCCAGGGGAGACAAGACGGGAGGCAGACGGGAAGGTGGTTTCCCACAGCCCGGGGCTAATTATGGTAATGAATTCAAAGTGGAGACCCGAGGTTGGCAGCAGTTGCTAAGGAAACAGCATCTCAAGCATCTGGTCCCGATTCCAGGGGCCAAGATGGGCATCAGGAAGGGCAGCCAGCATGGGAAGCCACCTCGGTCGGCCAGCGCTCACCTGGGCAGCGGGGAAAGGCCCCCACCCGCCCACTCCCGCTCAAGAGCATCTGACGCAGGCCCAGGCCCGCTGTCTTGACTGCCTCAGCCACTAGCCACCAGAAGGGAGGCCGCCCGGCACTACAGGGCCCACCACACAGGACACACCTCTCAGCCAGATGTCGGGGCTGCTGGGTGCAGAGCAGTGGTGGCAGGACCCTCTTTAGAAAGAGGAAGGCTCAGGGCAGGGTCCTGAGAGCTGGGTGGCAGGTGTGGGGAGGGGCCCCGGGCGGCAGGAGGTGGTGGCAGCCCCAGGGTGGTCAGCCCCAGCCATGCCTGCAGGTCGCAGGGGCACAGCTGCTGCAGGTGCATGTGCACGCTTGGGGGGGCCCTGCCTCCAGTCTGAGATCCCCACTTCTGTCTCCCCCCCCCCACTGAAACACAGGAAATACTTCTTTTTTTGGGAAAACATGACAGAGTCCATGCCACCGCCTTCCTGGTCCCTCCATCAGGGGTGGGGGCCACAGGGCGGGGGCCTCAGCAGGTGCAGCCTCCACTCTGCAGCCCCCCAGCCCAGACTCCCTCCCCCAACTGAAGACTGCCTCGGGGGATGACCGGGGGTGTCCATCTCATGGTAAGGGCAAAGGGGACGAGGGAGCCCAGGGCGGGAAGAAGGGCAGGTGTGTCATAGGGCCCCTCCCCTGCTGCCCTGCGGGCAGTTCTCCGCAGAGCCGAGAGGTGGCTGGGGAGGGGTCCCGATCAAGCCCCCCCCCCAGCTGAGGGAAAGCGACAGAGGCTAGGAAGCAGCTCCTGGCCCTCCCTCCAGCCCCCTCCCCCAGGGGTCCGCAGACACGCCTCCGCCCAGGGCCCAGGCACAGAGGCCGCAGGAGGCCGAGCCTGGTGCTGGGCAGAGGGGTGGCAGCTGGGCTCCCTGAGGAACCCCACCCACCTCGGCTGGCCAGTGTGAGGGCTACAGGCGGCTCTCCGCCTGGAATCTAATTTCGTCCCCTAATAAACTGCTCTGCCTTCAAGTCCCGATGGCACTTCCGATCGGCCGAGTGACAGGCAGCCCAGCTGCTGACGGCCGCTCCAGGCGTAAACCAGCCGTGAAAAATGACTTCGTCAGCCCGCCAGGGTCAGAGGAGGCTGGAGGCCGCATTCCAGAGGTTGCTGTGCACGCAGACCCCGCTCTCAGGGCTGAGGCTCACCAAGGCACGGCCCTCCAGCCCACCCTAGGCCCCCAGCACCCAGCTGAGCCTGCTAATCTGAGGATGGAAGGTTCTGGTAGCTCCTACCTGAGTCTGAGTGTGTGGGGAGGGGTGCGGGCCAGCACCAGGCACCCTGCCTCTACACGCAAGTGCTTGAGAGATGCCTCAGACCTGAGAGGACACAACTCAGGTGGCACCCGACCCTCAGGGTCCCATCCTGGCTCAGCATTCGAGGCCTCCCCCCCGACCGGGGGCCCCCATCCAGCTCTCCCCCTCCCAACACCAGGGCAGCAAGGGGCTCTCAGGGGCCAATGACCTCAGGGTGGCCAGTGTCCCTCCCAAGCCTCAGCCATAGGACACGGGGCTGTCAAGGTCAGGGTCCTAGTTGCCCCAGAAAGAGCAGGCACCCCAGGAAGCCCCAGGTGTCCGGAACCTGTAGGCTGTGCGGGAACGCCTGGACTGGAAAACGCCGGGGCCCTGGCAGGAGGCCGGCGGCCTCAGCACACAGCCTCCCAGGTGCCTTCCGAGTGGCCCCCAGAGAGGACAGCTGGGCATGGAGTAGTTTGCACCCCAGCAGCCACCTGTCTGCACACGGACCACAGGGCTGGACAAAGGTTCACCCAGTGTCAGCCCTCCACATATCAGGCAGCAGCCGCCCTGTCCCCGCCCTGGGCCCCCACCCTTCTCACACACAACGGCCCCACCCAGGGGTCCTCCTGGACACCCCTGTCCCGCCCAAGACTGCGTCTCAGCTCTTGCACCCAGGACGCACTGACTGCATCCCAGTTCACCACGCCCCCACCACAGCCACCTCGGGGAGGGGCGCCCCCCACTGCCTGCCCCTCAGCAGGAAGTGTCTCTGCCCCGGGGACTTTGTACACGCCCCTCCTTCTGCCTGGGATTCTCTGCTGCGCCCACAGCCATCACTTGGCCACCTCCTCACGTCCCCAAGGTTCTGTTCTCAAATCATCACCTTCTCTGAGAGACCACCCAGCCCCCAATTCCTTCCCCTGTACTCTCTGGAAAGGGGTCCTGACCCCTGCTTGCCGGGGTCCCCACCCTCCTCGCTCGTCCTGCTTACTGGGCTCCCCAAGGGGAACCCATCCACAGGGGCAGCCCCCGTGGCGGCCAAGCCCTGGAGGTCAGCTCCAGCCCAGTGGAGACAGGCCTGAGGGTGCACTGCCTCCAAGTACCGCCGGTCGGCCCAGCAGGCACCCTGGGTGCTGCAGGAGACCAGAGGGCTTCTGGGGGCAGAGTGAGGGGTCTGGGAGGGGCCCTGCCTCGCCCAGGAAGCCCATATAGGGGCGAACGCCACTCACTAGAAAGGCCCCACTCCTGAGGAGCGGCGATGTGTGTCCACAAGGACACTGGACACAGATGTCACAGCAAAGGTGGAAACGGACAGGTGATAGGCCACCCGTGTAGCAGAGTGTCCTCTATCTGTGAGCCACACGGGGGGGTGGGACTCCAGCTGACAAACCGCCCAGGGCAGCGGTCCGTCCCCAGGGGCTGGGGGAGGGACACAGGGACTGACAGGCTTGGGTTTCACGGGGTGATGGGCGAGTTTTGAGTCTGGGGAACAGATGAGCCATCCCTGAATCATTCACTGAAGAATGACTGGCTGTCTGTTCTGTGGGTCTCACTGCAATCAGAGAAAAGGGAGGAAAAGGAGAGAAAAGCAGCAAGGCGAAGCCACACCGTCGTCAGGCCTGGGGAGGAGGGGAAACCCCTGATGTGCCCCGGGCAATGCCCTCCCCCCCAGTGCCTCAGTTTCCCTCCTGCCGGCACAGGCCTGACACGGGGTTCCCTCCGGGCTCCCCCGCATGGGGCCCCGCCCCTGCCCCCGGGCAGAGGACGCCAGCCTGGGAAGCCTGTGTGTGGCCACAGGGAGGGGGTTCTGACTGGCGGGCTCCCTCCCAGAAGTGTCTCCTTCCACTTCGGGCACTGAGCTCTGCCTCTGCTGGCCTCAGGGAACCCCCTAACCAGCCCCGCTCACTCTGGGGGCCCAGTCCCAGCCTGTGCCCCGGGCTTGTCTGTCCTGAGCTTCCCTGCCACACATCCCCTCCCAAGGCCCCTCTGGGGTCCTGCACCAGCCCTGCCCCGTCCGAGGAGCTGGCCTGAGTAGAGGGCCACTTAGACTGACTGCTGCCCCTGGGGGGTCCCCCAGCCGCGCCCTGCCGGACCCTCGGCCTCGGCACACGGAGGCACCATGCGGGATCGGGGGTGGGGTGGGGAGGGGTCCCCAAGGGGCAGCACTGCCCTCTGCTCCCCAGCTTGAAGGGGCGCTGGGGACAGAGCAACCTTGTCACCTGCCCTGGGAGGCACCAGGATGTGCCTCCCTTCGGAAGTGCATGAGGAAACTGTCCCCACCGATCATTAACCCAGGGTCAGAGTTCTGTGCTTTTCAGAAACCCATGGCCGGGCCAGGCCCTTGGAAACAGCTCAGGCGAGACCCAGGGTCTCCCCGGCGTTTCTCAGCAGCTTCCCCACGTCCTACGGTGGCTGTCGTCACTTCCGTGACCAGGAGAGGTAACAAATCGGAACCCAGGGTCTAAGAGGCCTTGGCGCTCCTCACTCACGTGGCGCAGCACCGTCTGCCCACGGCCTGGGTCCCACTCCTACTTCCTTCTGCACGAGGTCTCACCCGCTCTCGACTCAGGACCACGGCCAGCTCCCCGCCCCACCCTCCTGCAGGAAGGGCAGTCTGGGGAAGCCCCCTCCCCCCCCCACCCTCCTCCAGGCTGGTGTCTCTGTGAACAAGCTCTCAACTCCCGGGGCCCCAGCCAGGCCCCCGAGGGCCAGCGAACACCCTGCCCGCAGGAAGCGGACACCAGCCTGCACAGTGATCGCCGGGCCCTCCCGCCAGCACCCCCTCTTCTGAGGGACTGGCTTTTGGAAGCATTTCACCACCTCCCCCCAAAACCTGGGGCCCGGGAGAAACTGGCCTTTCCCTCCTACAAACGTTCCAGCGCTCTCTCCAAACCTACACAGAAAATCAGACTCCAGTTTGGCTCCGTGTAGGGACGGAGCTGGCCAGACAGGACCTGGGGGAGGGAGGAGCCAGCAGTCTGCAGGCAGCCGGAACGATCTAGAAGGAACAGCATGCACACGTCCTGTAGACAAAAGTCAGACTTGGGGCTGGCAGCCTGGGACACATCTACCCTCCCGTTTTCCCCAAGTGGGGCAGCCTCAGAGCTGCCAGACAAGGCAGGGCCCTGCCCGCCCCCCGTGTCCCCTCCCTGTGGCCGGCGCCTGCTGCTGGGCAGTGGGACAGACTCTCCGGGCGGCCAGTGGCTGGGAGGAGCCAGGGCCTCTCTAGGAGAGGCAGGTCCCCACCCTGAGCGGGGTCTCCTCCTGCACTCCAGGGCCTGCGGGGGAGACCAGGGCCCCACACCTGCTGGGCCACCCCCGGCCACCCCCTTGCCCCACCTGGAGCCCTGCAACCCTGTGTTTGGGGCTAAATGACAGCAGGTGTGCGAAGCATCTGTGGAACCACCTCGAACGCCAACACCCACCATCCAGAAACAGACCCTTCTCAGCGGTTCCCACCAAACGCACAGCTCGGGCAAGGACCTCGCTTTCCAGGGCCCCTGGGACCTACCACCATGCCGGACCAGAGCCTGGGCCTGTTTTTGTGGGGGCAGGGGACCCCCGAGGTGGGACCCAAGTCCCAGCCCTCAGTATCACTGCCGCCCCAGTCTCTGCAGCAGGACCCATGGGCACCAACGCCCACCAGGCACCCCGGCATCTGGCGGGACCTCTTTGAAAGGGCCACAGAGGCAGCCACACGAACCCACTGAGGCCTTTGTTATAACTTCCGGAATGTCACCCCCACAGCTCCCACTCGGGTCCAGCAGAGCCCCTGGAACACTCGCCCCAGCTCGGGGGCCCCGAGACCCTCGAGGCCTTCAGCCCCGTCTCCTTCCACGAGAGCTGGAAGCGTGATCCGTCCCAGCCTCAAACAGTGAAACCTGGGCCCCTCCAGCCCAGACCAGCCTGTGTGCTCCCTGGGCCCCGGGCCCGCTCTGAGCCTGTGGCCGTGGCCCCCTTCCCTGACACGAGGGATAGGCGTCTCTCTTCTGTGACCCTCCCCTGCACACTCCACCTTACCAGGAACAAATCAAGGGCTCAGCAGTCAGGCCCAGAACCGCGCTGTGCGATCAGATGCCTCCACCGCAGGCATGACTACGCCCTTCGGGGACAACCCGGGGTCCGCTTCCTTCTTTCTGCCGCGGATCCAACTGCTCGGCTCCTGCTGCGCGGGGCGGGGCGGACAGGCGCCAGGCAGCCATGACAGAAAGACACAGCCCCTCCACCAGCGGAGGGGTTGGAGAGCTCAGCTGAGCCGCAGCCCTGCCTGGTGGGCGTCTCCCATGCTTGGCCAGTGCTGCCCCAGGGTGGGCTCGGCCCCGAGACCCTGGTAACCAGGTCAGCGCACGACTCAGCCTCGTGGAGTGGCGAGCCCGGCAGACATCCTCAAGTCCAAGGCATGGCCTCACGCCTGAGCAGCTGAACGCCTTGCTAACTGCAGAACCAGCTCAGAGTGGTCCTGTCCCATTTCTAATGAGACCCAGACCCAGAAACAAAGCACCTGAGTGACCCTGTGAACCTTCAGCCACTCCCTGCACAGAACCACAGGGCAGGGTGTGAGCCTGAAGCCACACCCTTCCCGAGTACAGGGCGCTGTCCAGAAAGACCCGGTGCTGAAACCCCTCCAATCTGGCCAGAACCTTGTATCCAGAAGACAAAGCTAAGTCCGGCCTCCTGTCCCCTTGCCTGGTGACCTCAAAATAAGAGCCTTTTTCTCTGTTCAAAAGCCAGTTCTGTCTTGTCATCTTCTACGTCCCAGGCCCTTGTGCGGCAATAACTCCTCCATCCAGACCCAGGCGCTGGCCTACCAGACTGAGAACTGGCCAAGGCCGGGCTGCGGGGCCGGTGGCCAGGACACAGGCGGCACACGCCCACCTTCATCTGCCAGGCCCTCCGCCTGCCCCACCCACCGCTCAGGACGAGGACCTCCCTGCTGCCAAGCCCGTCACTTCAAAGACACCAGCCCGGGCTCCACAAACGTCACCCTCACCGAGCGCTGGGCTGGACGAGTCACAGAACTGTGACCCCCACGTCACAGGCGGGGAAGCTCTGGGTCTGGGGTCCGGGAACATCCGTGGAGGCACGCCCTGTAACAGCACCACCAACGAGGGCAGCGAGCCAACACCCGCCAGCCTGTGAAAGTCCCTCTCAGAACCGGCCTACCTGTGTGCCTGGGACCGTTCGGATGGCCAGCCCATGAGGTGGCCCTGGCCCGCACAGCACTGTCTGCGGCAACAAGACACAGGCCAATGTGCCCTCGAGCTCGCCTGTGGAAGGGGCAGCCACTTCCCCCCCAGGGCCCACCCACCGTCTCCGCCTCCAACCGGACCTGGCCTGAGCCTCAGGGAGCACTGGGGCGCCCAGAGCACGCTCTGCGTGTCCCTCTCGGTCCTTCCCTGAGTGCTCCCCAGACACGCAGCCCTCCACAAAATGCCCCAAAGGGTTCCTGGCCCCCCCACCGGGCCCTGTTCCTCCCACCCGGCGCTGAGAAGACCCAGGGCTAGAAGGCGGGGCCTGCCCCAAAGTGCTGCTCCCACAGACACCAGTGGCTTGCTGGGTGAGGGCTGCGCATGGACGTGCTGGGCAGGCACCAGGGGCAGACAGGGCCACAGAGACCACCAGGGTCTGGATGGAGTGGGCAGAACACCACCCGCCCACCCTCTACCCACCACTGGGCTCTGCTGCTAGCGCTCCTGGAAGAGAGTCTGTTTATTCCAGAACAGGTGGGAGCTCAAGCACTTTCAGGACGGGAGCCGGGCAGAGCAGCGGCACCCGCACCCGAGGCCTGGAGACCGCGGGCCTCCCACCGCCTCCTCCTGAGTCTCCGAGGGGACAAGTCTGAGCGTGTAACTTGGACAGACTCCTCACAGCCCCACGATTTCCTCTGCTCCGATCGGCAAAACTGTGTTAAGCGCTGAGCTTCCTGCCTCCCTACCACCTGCAGACACAGGAGGTGCATGGAGACTTACTCCGGGCACAGGCAGAGCCCATGTTCAAAGTATAAGATACACCGTCAACGTGGACTGAGTTCATGCTCCATTCCCGGGCCCAAGTGAGAAGCCTGCCAGAGGCCCCGTGACCAGCCGGGGCAGCCTGAGAGCCCAGGTTCCCCCAGAGCAGCAGCTCTGCTGGCCTGGAGGCTTTCTCGCCTTTGGGGGCATTTTCACAAGGTTCTCCAACTCTCTGATGGACAGGCGGCCCCTCCCAGGACTGCGGGCGGTGGGCGACAGAAGGGAGATGAGAATACAGCCTCCTACGGCCTTCCCCCAGGTCAACCCACCCACACTGGCCCCTGAATGCAACCAGAGCGAGGACAGCGACCTGTGGGGCCCCCAGTTGAGGGCAGAGCCCCAGGCTGAGGGCAGACGTCCAGTCCTGCCCACCCAGGGCAGACAAGTGGGAAGAGCAGAGATATGAGCCCACTTGAGTTATCCACAGCCACGAAAGGGAAGGTGCCCTGGCTGGGCTGGACACACAAGGGGATGGGGGTCCATGAAGCAGAGGGGTACCTGCCCAGCAGCCCCGGCCTCAGAGACTTCCAAAGGCACACCTGACCACCATCGAGGAGAGGGTTTGGGGGCCCAGGCAAGAGAGAGGCCCCCCAGCTGCATGCACAGGCGTCCTCGTGGGTCAGCCCTTCTCACACGCTGGAGTCCCCTGCTCACAGTGGCTCCCGGATGTTGGGGGTCAGGTGGCCAGCACCCCGAGTGCTCCTCCCTGAAGCACAGATGCCCTGTCAGCTTGAGTGGGGCAACTTGGAACTTACTCAACTTTTCCTGGCCTCAGTTTCCCCACCAGTGAAGTGAGGCCTCCCAGTGAGGAATTTCAGGGACCACGGTAAGTGTGGCTGCCTTTCCCTGGAGACCAGGCCCCCGAGGCTCCTGTGACGGCGGGGGGGGGACTCTCGAAGGACCCCCCAGGGCCTTTCCTGAGCAGACACACAGCCCGGACGGGGTGGTCTGGGGCCTTTTCTGTCACTCCCTCTCCCTCTGAGGAATCCCCAGAAACTCCAGACCCTGCGCTGGAAAATCCTTGTCCGCAAAGATGCCCCCTCTCCAGGCACAGACCCTCAGGCCCCGAGACCTGCAGCGAGGTGAGGGGGGGCATGGAGAGGAGTGGGCACAGGGCTGCCAGCAGCTCAGCCATACCTCCCTACCCCCCTCTCTGCCGGGCAAAGGGCCCATCGTGACTGAGGGGCAGTGCCCAGGCCTGCGGGGGCCATCGCTGCACCCAGGGCCCACTCCCCATCCCGCGCGAGCAGGGGAAGGACCCTCTGGGGGCCTCGGGGCTGGGAGAGGGGGTCCCAGTGGTTTCTGTGGGGCTGGCCCGCACCTCAGGGTCCCGGGCCCTCCTGACGCCTGAGTCCAGAAGGCTGCTGCCTGCAGAAGAGCTGGAGAAGCTCTCGGGTGGAGGGAGGGAGGGAAGGAGGGAGGGGCGTGGCTCCTTGCCCAGAGCTCCTTTGCAGAAAAAACCCCTCCGCAGAGGGCGGGGCAGGAGGGGGACCTGGCCTGAGGCCCACCCAGCCTGGAGGCCCCAGGGAAGCCGCCTCCCTCCCACATCTGACAGCAGCTGCCCCCAGGAGCCCACTGGGACCCTCCCCCTTCCAGAAACTGGGCTTTGGCAACAAAGGGCCGAGGAAAGGTGGCCCAGGAGGGCTCAGCGCTGCCCCAGACCCCAGGACTGGTGGCTTGTCCCTCCCTCCAGCCCCTGGCTTCCCCAGGCCCAACGCAGCGCCAGGCCAGAGGGAGGAGCTTGAACTTCATTTAATTAACGAATCCACAAACCAAAGCAGGAGTCACTCTGTCAGCCAGGGCTGGGCAAGCGAGCAGAACCCCCAGGCAGCCACACCCTAGGAGCAGAGGCCTCTGGCACTGGGCTAGACACAGGGACCCTGGGGAGCTCCGAGCCTGGGGCCGGGTGAGGGATGGGCCACGAGAACACTGGTGGGACAGGCGTGTCACCGTGGGGAGAGCCCACGCGGAGCCGGCCCTGAGGGTGCTTCTCCCCCAGGCCCAGCTGGGCCCACTTCACTGACGGGCACACTGAGGCCTGAAGCGGGTCTGTGCCTGGACTTCAGTGCCTCAGCCAACAGCGGCGGCGGCCCCCTCCTGCCCACCCCAGTCCCCAGGAGAAACAGCGGCCCCTGGGCTGCCCTCCCTGAGTCGGCCACCACCCCCACCCGTGAGCTGGGAGCAAGGGCAGTTTCAGGGAGCTGGTGCCTGGCAGAGGGGTCAAGGAGGGGGTCGAGGAGGGGCCCGAGCTGGCGGTGGGGCAAGGCTGCCTCAAAACGGGGAGCCAGTGCCCCCAAAGCCCCCACCCGCACACGGCCGGCTGGCCTGTCCTGACTCAGGGTAGCTGGAGAAACAAATGACAGGACACAGACCCCTGCCCCAGGCGAGCGTAGAGCCAGACCCAAGACCCCCACACACCCTGCTTCTGGTGCGAACACTGCAGCTTCTAGGAGGCAGCCGGCACCGAGGACTGGTCCTTCAGGCCCCAGCAGGGATCAGCCACTCACAGAGGGGGCATCCATGCCCGGCTGCTGGGCTGCAGGTGGGCCGGTACGTACCGGAGGTCACCTCGGGCCAGGACCTGCATGACCAGAGCTGTTCCCACTGGGAGCCCCTCGGCCCCAGCCAGTGGGGAGGGAGGTACGGTGGGAGGGCTACTGGTCAGGGGACACGGGGCTCCCCCATGAGCAGCAGCACATCTGACCACCGCCTGCCTGGGGCCGCCTGAGCCAGAGCTGCTGTGGGGGGCTGGTGGGGGCCAATGCTCCCCAGGCCCAGGGAGCCTCTGCCCCTGGGACTCCCAGGTTGGCCGGCCGCCTGCTGGGGGGGACACAGTCCCCCCAGGACACCCTCTCTGCACACAGCTCAGCATTTCCCTCCCAGGGTCGAGGCACCCGGCCCACGGAGAGTCTGTTGAACACGCAGCCAGGGTCACGCTCCCAGGGACACGCCCCTCTCGTCCCAGGTGGGCACGGGGTTGGGTGGTGGAGGCAGTTTCCCAGAATCCGCCCCTCGATCCCATCCCAAAATGCCTTCACACAAAATGGCCGAGCTGGCCTGGTCCAGTGGGATGGGAAAGGGTGCCTGCTGGTTCAGAGGCCGGGCCGACCCCACAGACGCACACGCAGACGTGCACGGACGCCACACGGAAGGCCTAGTGCGTACCACGCCAGCCGAGGCCACGGGCCCTGCGCAGGGAGCCAGGAGTCCCCGGAACACGGGGCCTGGGGAGACTCACAGCCTCTCCTGGGGCCAGGTGGGTAGGCCCCAGGCAGCTGTGCCCCTCCCCCAGGGCGTCCACTCTGCCCAGGAGGGGTACCGAACAGAATGAGGAGGGGGCAGCAGGCACACGCCTGCTCTGCAGCCCGCAGCTGCAGAGGGGGGTCAGGGCTGCGTGGTGGGTGGTGGAGAGTGGGGTCAGGGGTGAGGGAGGGCTGTGCTGGGTAGGCACCAGAGCGCAGAAGTCAACTGTCCCCAACCTCGGACTGAGGGTGGGCAGCCATGGGAGGACCCCTCCCCATTCCAGGAAGGCAGGAGCCTGCCCAGATGAAGTGAACAGCTTTGGGGACCGGGCAGGATAGACCAGCCCTTCCCCCATCATTAGCTTCTTCGAGGGGAATTCCAGCCCAGGGGGACCCCCAGGAGTCCAGAGACAGAGGCAGGACGGGCAGCTTCGCCCTCCCTCCCCACTGGCCCTTTGTTCAGCGCGGTGGCCTGGGGAGGAGCCCCCTTGGGCTGAAGAGGGGAGCCTGGGGCTCTGCTCACCCCGTCCTGCGGGGGAGGGGCTGATGCAACCCCGCCAGGCCGCGGTGGGTGGGAGGGAGCCTGGGAGAAGGCGGGGGACGGGCGCCCCCGCCCGACCTGAAGCCCGCACCCCGGAACTCCTTCCTGCCTGCTCTCTCCGATCTTCACCCTAGCTCTGCCCAGGGGACGCGGTCCCCGCTGGCCGCGGCGCGCGGGGTCGGGTGCGGGGCGCGGGGCGCAAGGCACGGCCACTTACACGTAGGCGTGGTAGATGAAGGCCCACCCGCGCGGCCGCTCCAGCACGTTGTAGAGGAAATTCTGCAGCTTGCGGTAGAAGGCGTTGCGCTTCGGGGGCTTCCCAGCGCCCGAGCCGCCCGCGCGCGGCTTGCTAAGGATGCTGCCGCGCTTGGGGGCCTCGGAGCCGGCGATGAGCAGCGCGCCGTCCCGGGTGGAGTCGGGTGCGCCGGGGTCCAGCCCCACGAAGCCCACCTTGAGCTTCTTCTCCCCGCTCGGGCCCGGGTACACGCCGCCGTTTCGCGACTTCTGCACCATGGTGCCGGCGGCTCCCAGCGACGGGGGCGCGGGATCAGCGGGGGCGACGCGCGGGGGGCGGCGCGGGCCCCAGCCCAGGCCCTTGGCCCGAAAGCCGCATGGCCGAGGCGGCAGCGGCGGCTCCGCGCTCCTGCCGTCCCGGGTCTCGCGCAGGGACGTGGCGGCCACCTCGCCCCGCCTGCCGCCTCGCCCCGCCCCCCATTAACCCCTGCCACGCCGCACCGGCCGCGAAAGAGCAGGGAGGGGCGAGAAGCAAGAGGAGGCAGGACCGGCAGAGCCAGGCTTCGCTGCCACTGGACTGGTGGACCCCTTCCGGCTGCCAGGCCCTGTGCGCCCTGCCGAGCAGACCGGCCCCCTTGGTCCCCTCTAAGGTGGGCATGACCAGGCCAGCATGCCTGAGGGGCCAGAGTAGCCCAAGCAGCCCTGGACTGGTCACCTCCAAGCCGGGAGGAGGCAGACCTTGCCAGGCTCTGGTTTATAGGGCCCAGCCCACGCAGATCTTCCTCACTGGGCCTCTAGGTGGACCCCGTTGGCATGGCACCCCCCCCACCCTGCCCCTTGGGTGTGCAGGGAAGCGCCTGAGACGGGTCCACAAGAGGTGACTGGAGCCGGGCCCAGAGGAGGGGTCCTGGAAGAAGAGGCAGAGAGAGCCCCCAGCCCCCTCCACCCTTGCCGGCAGTGGGGACCAGTGGTCAGTGATGGGGCCTGGGAGATGGACCCCTGGAAACCTGCACTTTGTCTGCAGACCTCCCGGGGGGCCTGCGGCCAGGGCCAGGGGTGGAGGCTGCACCCCAGGGTGAGACTGGGGCCTACGGATGGCCAGGATGCTGGCGCCATCGGCGGGGATGACGGAAGGCAGGCTCTAGACACAGCCAGCAGGCTGTCCCTCCAGGGCAGTGGGCAGAGGCAGCCATGCCCAGTCAGGGACTCGGAGTATCCTGGCCAGTCCCTCTGGAACCTGCTGCTGGGAGGCCAGGGGCACTTATTCCCCAGCCCCTGAGCACTGGCCACAGACAGGCCCCCACGGAGCCCCTCCCACCTGGGATGGAGGTGCCTCCTCTGACCACAAACAGCCTACTCCCATGTCCACCCAGCACCCAGGGGTCCACCCAGGGAATGGTCTGTTCGGTAGCTAGTCACTCGGCTCCTCACACAGGTCTCCAAAGACAGCAGCCGGGTGGACTGATCTCTGTCACTCAGCAGAACACAGAATGGCGGAGGCAGGCTCGGCACCGCTCTGTGAGTCATCCGGAACCTTGGGGACGGATGGCCGCCGGTGCCGTGCACGCCCCTGAGCACACAGGCGTGTCCCGGGGCCGCAGGCCCGGCCCCCATCTCCCACCCCTCATCAGAGACCACAGTCTGCTCCCCAGCTGAGCCCGGCCCGGGAAGGAGGCTCCAGCCAGGCCCACCCAGGGCAGGCGCAGGACCTGGGTGGCAAACAGGAAGAAGGGGCACCCTGCATCCCTCCACACAGCTGGACCTGCAGGGGTGGCCTCTGGTGACCCTCACCCTTAGGAAAACTGAACAAAGTGATTGCAACTCAGACGTGCCAACTCCAGAAGGGGACATTACTGCCCTCTGTTAAGGGGGAGCTCCAGTCCCTTCCAGGAGAGTCCCCCCTCCAGGCCTGTGAGAGGAAGAAGCCCAGGAAGGACTGAGAGGCCCCTGCTTGGGGGGGCAGGCGGGGGGTGGAGAGGGAGGCCCCTCCGGCGAGAACCCCCACAGCCGGGCTGGCAGCGAACCCGAGGGACCCTCTACTCTCTGGTCTGCAAAGGCACTTTGCAGGTTCCAGAAGACATGCCCTGCGCCGAGGCTCGAAAGTCTGCTTCCTCCGTTACCACCTCCCTCCAGCGAGCTGGCTCACGGGTCACTGATGCTCTCTGTTTGCTGTCAGGCACCACACACGCTCCCCGCTTCCCCGCGAAGCAAGTCTCAAACACCCTCGGCTGGGGTGACTTCAATGCCAGCAATGAGAATGCCGCTCATTTAAAAACAGATGGAAAAGCTTTCAGGCTCAAGCCATCTTTGCCAAGGCAGGGGTGAAGAACCGGAGAAGAGTGGAAAAATTTAGCCGTGCAGGATGCCCGGGCAGCCGGCACGGCCACCGCCAGGCCGGGAGCTGTCCTGTCAGCACCCCACACTGAGCACTGTCCCCAGGCCCCAGGAGCCTCCTCCTCCGTCCCCCACGTCACTGGCCATGCCAAGCGGCCCAGCAGGGACGAGTGGGTGACCTGACAGGACTTACGGGGGCCACTGTCCTCTCTAACACCAGCGCAGAGGTCTCAGGAACTGACCCTTCCCTGCGGCGAGCTCACCTTGCCAGCCTGCCCCCTGCCCCTGTGTGTGTCCTGTCTCTTCACTGCCACGTCCCACAGAACCCCGCACACACGGGGCCCACGCTGGGGGATCAGCAGATGTCACAGCCGGTGGTGGCGGGAGCCAGACCCCCGGGGGGACCTGCAGAGTGGGCCTTCCCGAGCCAGCACAGGTCAGAAAACAGGCTCCCCACCCCCTGAAAACCCACGTGTCCTGGTCTCCTGCCGGCCCTGGGGCTCCCGACTCTGCTCTCTTGGCCCTAATATGGAGCTGGGAAGGGGAGGTGAGTCAGGCATGCGAGGCATGAGGCCAGTCCCTGGACGGGTGTGGAGGTGGGCGGGCTCCGAGGCCCTGTGTGCAAGGCCCTTTGGGACAGCCGGTCTGCCCCCTGGGCCCGGAGAAGGCACTTCTGTCCAGGAGTTCGCCCACACTGGAGTCCGGGGGTGGCAACACCGCCCCTCCGCCCAGTGGAAAGGGGAGCAGGCTCCTTCCCCATCTCCCACCACCCCATCACGGCTGCAGCAGAAAACAGATGAGCCCAGCAGAGGCCCGGAGGGAACGCTCTGCCAGCCCGGAAAACAGACTTCATTTGGGGAAATGAGAAAGGACAGGTTCTCCATCATCGGCCTGGGCCAGAGCTCCGAGGTCCTCCTGCGCTATCTGGGACAACAGGAAGTGCCAGCGCAGACGGCAGGTCCCAGCCCCCTCCACCCCCCCTCCCGCCCCCGCAGGAGTTTTCTGCTGTCAGGAGGAGACAGGGCCGCATTTACCCTGCTCCCAGGGGAGCGGGAAGTGAGGAAGAGACTTAACATGTGAAAGCATTGATTTTTTAAAAAACGTCTTACACCAAACTCAATAAAATTTAATTTATAATTTTTTTCAAAGGCTCGGAGCTCTCCACAAGCGTCCAGCCCCTGGCAGGCCTGCCAACGGCGCCGTGGGGCTGCCTGGTGTCCTTGGTGTCAGCGGTTCTGCCTTCCAGGGACGCACAGCCTCGGGGGACAGAGTCAGGCCCAACACACCCACCGGGGGACGGCAGTCCGTCTGCAGGCTCTGGGCCTCACGGTACAGGGGTCCCCCCTGAGGTCCTATGTCCCCTCACTCTGAGGGCCAGCTTCAGGGGGTGAGGGCAGTGTTTGGGAGGCCATGTGTCTTGTCATTTCCGGCCCCTCACTCCCCGCCCCACACCTGTGGGCGAAGGCGGACTCAGGACTGACCCCGGTCTGTGGCAGACACGGCAGGAGGAATGGACAGGCCCCACGGCTCCCCCAGGCGCCGGGGTGCTGAGGTCGGCCCAGGGTCCCTGCCTGTCAGCACTCGCACAGCACTGGGACGCTCGCTCCCCAAGTGCTTTCCTCCCCGCCGACTTCTCCATGGGGTTTGCCCCACGGCTCCCAGAGCAGCCCCCAAATCCCCACCCGGCTGGCACCTACACCTATGTGAAGGCTTCCGGGAGCCTAGAGCCGGCAAATGAGAGACAGACTGTTACCTCCACCGGAATGCTGTTCCCTGCTTTGGCGCCGGGAGGCCCTGTTTGAGGGTCCCCCCTGGGGTGCCGCACCACCGCTCCCCTCAGCTCGGACTCCTGGACACTGTCTGACGCTCTCCAATCTGTTTCCTGGCCGCCTGCTCCCCTCCCTCCACCCCAGACTGGGAGCTCTGGGGGGAGGGCCCTGCAGACCCTCCCAGCCCTGCACACATGCACACCACGCCCACACCCCTGGCCTCGCCCGTCGACCTTCCTTGACTGAGCGAGCATTCACTTTGTTCTCAGACGCCCAGACGGGCGTCGCTTGGAGCCAGCAGCAGAATATGCCCCCGGTGCCCCCTGGGGCCCATGCGGCTCAGGGCGCCAGGAGACTCTGGGAGGACGTGGGTAGCTGCAGCTCCACGCCGTGGAGACGGGCTCGCTGCCAACTCGCGGCCCGCCGCCCTGCCCACTCACAGGCTGCCGGCATCTGGGCCCTGGCTGCCCGCCCACCCATCCAGGCTCGCTCGAACACCTTGCCCGCTTGGCCAGATGTCCAGTAGGCTTGGCACAGAGCTGTCCAGTCTGGGGCAGGACCCGTGGGCGCTCAGAGTCCCCGAGCCTACCACCCCTCTCCCAGGACAGGGTCACCACACGAAGCCAGGAGAGGGAACAGGAAGGCCAGACTGTCTGGCCGGCAAACCAGGCCCAGGTAGGTCCATGGACAGAGCTGGAGCCCGTGGCCAGCAAACATGGGCCCACCCACGGCCGCGGAGCGCAGTGTGGTGCTGGCAGCAGAGCGTGAACTCGGGCGCTCAGGGGGTCTCCAAGCCCTGCCCCCCACCTTGAGCAGCTCAGGTAACCCTCACAGAGAACTCTCACCTGCCGGGGCTGCTTGGCGCCAAACCAAGAGGACCCTGCAGGGCAGCCAAACCAGCGAGCAGAGGGGAGCCCAGGAAACAGCATGTGGCTGCCCCGCACCCCCAGGTCCTGGCTTAGAAACACCTTCTGCCTCGGTTTGTACAGACCCTCCCTCAGGCAGTCCTGAAAGAGAAGCACTTCCCCCTCCCCACGCACACTGCCCCCCCCCCCCCCCCCCCCCCCCCCCCCCCCCCCCCCCCCCCCCCCCCCCCCCCCCCCGTGTCCCAATCTCTCTCACCTGGAGACACCTGGCGACGTCTGGAGGCATTTTTGGCTGTCGTGGTGGGGGCAGGTGGAGGCCTCCTTTACTGCAAAGGGGACTACCTGTCCCTGTGTGTCCACAGTGCTGAGGCTAGGACAGAGGTTTTCTCTTTAAATGCAGCTATTTCTGGCAAGTCAGCCATTTACACCGTAGCATGAAATAGTGCGATCAGATTTTCTACGCAAAACTCAGGAGAATAGCTGAACTGCTGGACGAGGATTTTCACAGGAAGAAGACAGGAGGCAGGGATGCCAGCAGGCTCCTGTGGGAGGGCCACACCTGCCAGTGGACGCAGGGTGGGCCCGCCATCGGAGCCCAGCACGTCACCTTCGGGCCCCACGACGCTGTTTGCTACTTTGACGACAACATGCCACTTTCACACCATCGCAGGTAGCCAGCTCTGCTGGCACATGCAGCTCTGAGCAGAGACCCCTGGCCCTTAGATGGGGATGAGGGCAATACAGGGACCGTGACAGGGGCGAGGGCGAGGTTTGTGAAGCACTGAGGAAGGGCCTGCGTGAGTAAGTGCTATGTATGCCTTACACGCAGGGAAGACCAGTGAATCGGTCGCAGGGCTGGCCCAGAGGGTGCTGCTGTCCCCGGCACACAGGGGGACGACCCTGATGTCTGGGGACGGAATGAGGGAGAGAGGACACCGAGGCACCTGTTGTCCGGGGAGCCCCCACCCCTGTCGAGGGCCCATGGCTTTCCCAGGGAGCTGGGGCCGGACCGGGTGTGGGGGCCCCTCTGGGGCAGGAGCTCCCCCCAGAGACTGGGGAGCAGGAAGCGGGCCTCACACCCCCTCACGCCAGGGACTGGGCACAGCCCTTGTCCTGGCCCTCCTGCCCTCGGGTGTCCTCTGGCCCCCATTCAGTCCTGCGTTGCCACCTGCCCCCCCACAACTTTCCAGGCCGCTGGGCCCTGCCACCCAGCAGCCACAGCCGGCTCCACAGCCCAGTTTGAAGTATAGCTGGTGTTTGTCCTTGTCACCAGGGTCCATCAGGGAACTGGGCCATCAGGCACTCCTGGACGGTGCAAGCCCAGCCCATGGCCCCACAAGTCCTCCAGGAAGCCTGCAGGTGCAAAGCCGCCTCCCCACCCAGAGCTGCCGGCGTCCCTGAAAGACGCCTTCGGAGGCCTGGCCCCCTCGCCAGCTTCCTCCCGGCGGCACCCAAAGTCTGACCCAGGCCTTGCCCCCACCCCGCAGGCCTGCCCACTCTGCCCACCCCAGCTCGGGCCTCCCCACCCTGCCTCTGGCCCCCGCCCAGCGCCCAGTCCAGGCCCAGACCCTCAGTGCTGAGCTGGTCAGACCCCACACTGGCAGCGACCAGAGCTGGCAGTTCCTGCGCAGGTAGAGTCAAAACACATGCTCACACTCACACGTATGCATGCATGCGTGCTCTCTAACGTATGCACACAGGAATCCAAACACAGGTGCACACGCATGCACGCCCGTGAACAAACACATGCACACACTTGCTGTCCCAGCTCCCAAGGGCTCTGCACACTCTGCCCCACACCCCAGACCCTGTCCACACTCACCCAGGAACATGTGGCCTACGCTGGGCTCACACACCAGATACAACGTCAGCCGGCACCCACAGTCCCCATCAGAAACACACTAGGGCACCCAGCAAGGGACATACCCACAGGGACAGTCGCTGCCCGATCGCTGGGGTCTGAAACCCCTGTTAGGAAACTGGACAGTCACTGCCTGGGCCACCCTGCAGCCTGGGGGAGTGCAGGGAGTGGCTTCCTGCCCGGAGGGAGGGCGTCAGGAGCCCCTGGGGGACCCGGGCAGAAGACAGAGTGGGCTCAGCGGGCTCAGTGGGCTCAGCAGGTTCAGCAGGACCTGCAGCCTCCACAGCTCAGGGGTCTTCCGGAGGTGCCCGGAGTGCAGACCGAAGCTGCTGGAGGGGTCCTGGCGGTTCCCACTCTGTTATTCCCTGGGGAGTGCAGGGCGGAGGCACCTGCCCTACCGGCACCTCTGTGGCCCCACCTCCTCCCCAGCAGCCGAGTGTCCAAGCCATGGGCGCCCAGCCCACGCCCCCAACTCAGGCCCCCGCCCGAGGGCACACCGACCAGGCTGGAGCGGCCCCTCCCCCGCCCACCGCCCTGTCTAGCTGCCCACGGGGCACCCCAAGCTGAGGCCGCCCCTACCTACCCCATTCCCCGACCGCCGACCCCCCACTGGGGAGGGAAAGGGCCCCTGGCTCCCCTACATCCTCCTTTGCCCCTGCGTCTCCCCGTTGCCTGACGGCCTCAGCTGTGACTCCAGTGGCCACTCCCAGAGGCCCCGCACCCAGGAGCACCTGGTTTCAGCGGTCTCCCACCCTCCCCCCATCCTGTCAGGTGCCGTCCACCCTGTCCTCGGTGTGGGCCCCAGAACCTTCCAGAAAGCCCTGGAGGTCAGAACTGGTTTTGCGCTGACACCAGGAGCTGCATCTCCCCTCCTATTCTGTCCTGCGCGGGGTTTCCCCACCGCGGGTGAGGGCCTAGTGGTGTGCACTGTCGTTCCAAACGTCTCCGCTCCCATTCGTCCCCGCCTGCATCCTCTGCGCCGCTCGGCACTGTGAGGGCCCGGGACCCACGGCCTGCGGTGCGCCTCCGGGTGCTCCGCCCGCACCCCACAGCGCCCCCTCCTGACAGGCAGGCACGTCTCACCCCAGCTTTGTGTCCGAGGCCCCAGCTGTGGCCAAGACCCTTGGTCCCCAGAAGCCCCTCCCCCTGAGTGTGTGCAGGAAGATCCGGAGCCGTGACCCCCGCCCACCCTCCAGCTTGCAGGGTGCGGGAGACAGGGGAGCCCACCACCCCCGGTGCGGGGTAAAGTCCTGGGGGAGACGCCTGTGTGTGCTGCCCCCTCGTGGACACCGGGAGCTACTGCTGCATGTGCCACCAGGCCCAGTCCCATTTTTCAGCCTCCTCTCGTCACTGTCCCTCTCTGTCCCTCTCTGTCCCCACTTCGGGGGCCCCGCCCGGAGCCGGGCACCAAGGGTGCAGCGTGGCCCAGAGCCCTGCCAGGCTTCAGTCTTGTGGGCTTGGACATTTCCTGTCCTGCCTGCCTCACACGACCCCAACAAGGCAGAGACCCTCCCCTGGTGGCCCCTCTCCGCCACTGGGACTCAGATGGGAATGGGGACATGCTCCCACCTCTGTCCTCTCACACCCCTGGGAGCCAATGAGTCTGGAAGAGCCCAACTCCCATCCCAAATGCACCCACCTGGCAGGAAGGCAGGGCGGCTCCCAGCCCAGGCCTCTGGAGTGTGGACAGGCCGATACTCCCCCACCCTGGGGTCTGGGTGACCAGGGTTTCCAGGGGGCACCAGTGACCAGGATGGGAGGGTGAGGGGGTCCTCAGGGACCATGCGGGGGGGCTTCATCCCTCGATGGGGTGGGGCTGGTTCTCACTCTAACCCTGTCTCAGGCTGGCAAGTTTCTTCAATTTGACCCCAATTCTAACTGGGCCAAGTGTGGAAGGACAAGTTCAGGTCCCCCACCCGTGATGGTGGCCAGGAGGGGCCCGGAGGGGGGCCAGGGACTGGGTGCAGTCGCAGGAAGCACCCAGGTCCTTGGGCAGGGGTGCCACACCCAACACACAGAGCAGTTTGAGTATCAGGTAAACAGCAAGTACTCTGTCAGCGTAAATATTATTGGGGACAGACTGGCATTAAAAACCGTCCCATTTCTCTGAAACCCAGACTTGCCTGCATGGCCTGAGTCTGTCTTTGACGACTCAGGCCAGCCTCCCTGGAGGCCCCTGTGGGTCAGTCGGTGCAGAGCCTTCCCCAGGGGTCTGCAGCCGCGGCAGCCCCGGACATGGGCCCCAAACACCACTCTGGCTGCTCGGGTCTGGCCCCTGTCCTGCTCTCCTCTGTGCTGCTCCCAGGGGCCCACAAAGCTTCAAGGAGACAAGAGCAGCCCCTCCTCGGACACCTCTGAACTGCGTGTGCCCACCCCTCCCCTATCTGTGGGTGGGCTATGCCCCCAGATCCAAGGCTCCGCCCGTGGGACCTATGAAGCAAGAACGGGTCTTGCAGAAATGACTAAAAGAGAGGCCTTAGGAGGGGATCATCCTGGACCACCCAGGTGGGCACAGAGAAGACCACGTGGCCACAGTGGCAGAAACAGGTGACACAGCCACAGACAAGGGGCCAGAGGCAATGACCCCTGCCCTCCAGCCCCCAAGGGAGTGCAGCCCTGCCCACACCTTGATCTGGCCCCAGGGACTCTGAGCTTCGACTTCGGAATGCCCTTCCTGCTGCTTCCAGCCACCAGCCGAGGCCATCTGTGCACTGTGGGGCCTGCATGTAGCCAGGGGTCTGCTCCCGGGGCACAGTCGGGTTGGGGTTCTGTGCACCCTCACCCTCAGCTCCTTGTGCAGTCACAGCGGGCAGGCAGGGAGGGGGCTGCTTCCTGTAGCAGGACTGGCTGACCCTGGGCCTTGCTGCCCAAGATCAGGCCTGGACTTGGGCTTTCTGGGTGTGCCTGCCAAGGGCGGGCTGAGGAGCAGGGCAGGAGGTGTGCTGCCACAGGTGACTGGCTGGGGAGGGGAGCCCCAGAAGCTGGGTGCAGACATGAGTGTGTGGAAAGAGAGAATCGCTCATGAGGGAGGGGCCCGCAGCACTCATCCAGCTCTCAGAGGCCCCCAAACACCCACCCCCACACTGCCTGCAGATCTCAAGGGACCCAGTCTCTGCGCTGGACGCCCCCCCATGGCAAGCCCGATGGGCTGGACTTGGGATCCGGCCTCCTGGCCTGGGACACTCGCTGCAGCTGGGCCCCACCGCCCACCATGGGAAGTGGAGGACATGTGGGCAGGTCACCAGCAGGGGTGATGGGCATGGAAGGGCACCGGTAGGGAAGGGGCTTTGGGAGGGCGCAGGGGGGCCTCAGGTCAGGCGCAGGGTCCCCACCCAACCTAGCAGCAGGCGCACACGCTCTGGGGTCGCTCAGTTTATTGGTAAAACGGGCACTGAGTGTGGCGGAGGCTGGAGGCGGAAGCTGGGGCGGCGGGGACGCTTTTCCTTTTGAAGAACTTCCACTGGACCTTGATGGCGAGCATCCAGTCGCTGACGGAGAGCCTCTGACAAGCGGAGGTGCAGACATGCGCCGGGCGGGGGAGCTGGGCGCTGGGGCAGGGGCGGGGCCAGGGGCGGGGCGGGGGGCGGGGCGCGGCGCCAACGGGGAGGGTCGCGCCGCGGGTGCCCGCGCTTCACTTGCCCGCCTTCTGCGCCTTCTGCGCCGATTTGGTGACCTTGCCCGCGCCGCCGCTCTTCTTCTCCACGTTCTTGATGACACCCACGGCCACAGTCTGCCGCATGTCCCGCACTGCAAAGCGGCCTGCGGGGAGGGGCGTGAGGGTGGGCGGAGCTCTCAGGCCCTGCCTGCCTGCGGAGATGCAGTGCGCAAGCGCACTGGCGCTTGCAGCATCCTCCCTGCTCCCAGGCCCGCTCAGCTCCCGCGTGTCATTGGGTTATCCTATGGTATCTGTGGGGAGGCCCACAGAAGGCAGGAGGTCAGTCCGAATTCCGCCACCAACGGAGTAGCTGTGGGCCTTGGGTGAGCCACCTAAGGACCTTCACCTGCCGAGGCGGACACTGTCACAGGCCTGCCCTGTAGGGCCACCTGAGATGAGGCTGTGGGTCTCCGGCTAAGTGCTAAGCAAGCAGAAAACTGAAGGCGCCCTCCCCCACAGTGACGCCCTTCGCCTGGATCGGCTGCCTGAGGGCTGGGCCTCTCACACCCCACTCACCGAGAGGCGGGTACTGGGAGAAGCTCTCCACACACATGGGCTTCCCCGGGACCATCTCCACGATGGCCGCATCGCCCGACTTCAGGGACTTGGGGTTGTCCTCCAGCTTCTTGCCGGAGCGCCGGTCTATCTTCTCCTTCAGTTCCGCGAACTTGCAGGCGATGTGGGCCGTGTGGCAGTCGATGACCGGCGAGTAGCCAGCGCTGATCTGCCCGGGGTGGTTCAGAATGATGACCTGTGGGCAGCATGATGACATGAGGCCATCAGTGACAGGCAGGCACCGAAGCAGGGAGGAATGAGAGCCCGCCTGCCAGGTCCCTGGGGCCCAGAGTGCTCACCACGGAGGCAGGTCCAGCTATGAGACACTCTCCCTGCCAGACTGGACCCTGAGGACCTCACTAAGCATTTGAAATAAACAGCAATAAACAAACCACAAGAGACGATGAACAGACAGGTGCACAGCGTGGAAAGGCCAGTGGGCCACTGGGACCGTCACCCCTGGCCAGAACTAAGGTGGGCAGATGACAAAGTTGGACTTCGATTTTTGTATTTCAGTTACATATCTATAAAGCCAAGTTTTAAAGCCGTCCTCATGTGAAGAGGGGGTCAAAGAGAGTGCGGTGAAAATGTAGCGAATGGAGGAATTACGGCAATGTTTCCAGCAATAAATTAATAAACACATTTTCAGGACCCAGGGGGGACTCGGTGGGACACTGAGCAGCAGGCCTGGGCCCACCCCACGTCCACCTTTCCTGGGGGCGCCCAGCCGCAGGTGCCCCTCCCCTGGCCCCCGAGCGGCCTGTGTAACTGAGGGTAACTGTGTAACTGAGTTCTCTGGAGCACCAGGCCACAGGGTGTCTGGTGCTCAGCTGGCTCTAGGCAGCCACTTGCCTTACAGCCCCTCGGGGAGTGGGCCCCAGCAGCCACCACATGGCCACCCACCTGGGAGGTGAACTGGGCGGCCTCCTGGGGGGGGTCGGACTTGCTGTCCCCACACACGTTGCCACGGCGGATGTCCTTGACCGACACGTTCTTCACGTTGAAGCCGACGTTGTCACCGGGCAGGGCCTCGCTCAGCGCCTCATGGTGCATCTCCACCGACTTCACCTCCGTGGTGATGTTCACCGGCGCAAAGGTCACCACCATGCCGGGCCGCAGGATGCCCGTCTCCACGCGGCCCACGGGCACGGTGCCAATGCCTAGGCCCAGAGGAAGGGGCGGTGAAGAGTGGGGCGTGTCCATGCAGAGGGAGCGGGGGGCAGGGAGACCCCAGGCCAGGCAGACGAGTGACAGGTTGACACAGAAGTGGGGCCTCCCCTGACCCCCCAGGAAAGGAAGAGACTTAACAAGAGGGTTCCCAGAACCTCTCGGGGAGGGTGGGGCAGGGGCAAGAAGAGGGCCAACTGGACCGCAGAGCCCTGGCCTGCCTGCCAGTGGCAGCTGTCGCCAGAGGAGGCACTGCGGGCCCCTCCTTCTGGAAGACCCCTCCTGGGATTTCCCTCCTGGGATTGCCTGAACTGGCTTCCCTGCTGCTGGCCCCGGGGGCCACCTCCAAAGGGACATGTGTGCCACCACACTTCTCACGGGTCTGCTCACACTGTGTGGCCACCCCGGGGGTGTCGGGCCTCCCCCCAGCAGGGCCTCAGGAGGGGTCTGAGGTGCAGAGCTGGCTGAGGCAGGCTCGGGGCCCGCGCTTACCACCGATCTTGTACACATCCTGCAGGGGCAGGCGCAGGGGCTTGTCCGTGGGGCGCGTGGGGGGCAGGATTGTGTCCAGGGCCTCCAGCAGGGACACGCCGCTGGCGTTCCCTTCCTTGCGCTCCACCTTCCAGCCCTTGAACCACGGCATCTGGGCCAGAAGAAGCAGGCGCCAGTAGACAGCTGGCCCCAGCCCCCTCATCCCACAGCCCCATCCGGGGATCCTGGTTTAGGTGCCGGACCTGAGGGGTCCCACTGCCTAAAGGCCCACTGAGGCCCTAAACAGCTACCCCCCTCCCAGCTCAAACCCCAACATCTCAGAGACTCTAGGCTGGGGAATAAGGCCACAAGGCCACCACCTCTGCCCAGACCGGGCGAAGGCTGACCTGGCCAGGACAGGCGGTCTGGACTCCTCCCCAGAGACCACTGTGCCCGCTATCCCCAGGTATGCCAGCACCCAAACACCCAGGGCCTCTCCTGACAGCACACCCAGCACCTCCTGGCCCCAAGCCCCCGGCCCGCCAGCCCCAGATGGACACCAGGGGGGAGGGCCTGCAGCACCCTGCCCCAGGGACCCGTTCCTGCCGGCCCCCCAGGAGGGCAGAGGCTGCAGTCAGCTCCCCAGCACTACGTGACCCCGTGAGGAAAGGTGCAGCCCATGGCGAGCCCAGCCAGAGGGGGCACCCTCCAGCTGCAGCCCGGCCACAGGGCTCTCCCGAGAGCCCCTCCCTGTCTGCTGCCCACAGCGAGGGTGGCTGCAGTGCTGGCCAGAGTGAGTGGCCACCCTTCTGGGCCAGGGTCCACTCTG
This sequence comes from Tonatia bakeri, assembly GCA_004024845.1. Classification (NCBI taxonomy): domain Eukaryota; kingdom Metazoa; phylum Chordata; class Mammalia; order Chiroptera; family Phyllostomidae; genus Tonatia; species Tonatia bakeri. The sequence goes on from PVIA01000120.1 coordinate 185,603, forward strand.
GCCTGACCATGTGTAGGCGCTAGGTCTTAGGTTCTATAAACTCAAGACAACCAGGACCCGCCCATCACCTCCTACAGAGTCAGAGTTCCTGGACACGGGTGGCCTGGGCCGCAAGCTGCCCAGTGATCAGTGGAGAGCCAGCCCTGGCCCTCCCAGAGCCCGGCCAACTCCAGGCCCCCAGAGGCGCCTGCAGGACACGGAGACTGACCCTGCCACAGCAGCTGCTGTCACTGCACCATTGACCTGGGGGTGGTGCTGGCCAGACAAGGGGCCGCAGAAGCCTCTGCCAGCCCCGTGTGGACCCCAAGGACACCCACGGGGGCTGGCTCCCGTGTCGGCACAGGCTAAGGGAGACCGGGAGGGCTGAGGAAGCCTGGGCACAGGCCCTCGGATCCACACCCCACCCCGACCTGGCCCCAGGGAGGGCACTCACGTTGGGTGAGGGCTCCAGCATGTTGTCACCGTGCCAGCCCGAGATGGGCACGAAGGGCACGGTGGCCGGGTTGTAGCCGATCTTCTTGATGTAGGCGCTGACCTCCTTGACGATCTCGTCGTAGCGCTTCTCACTGTAGGGGGGCTCCGTGGAGTCCATCTTGTTCACGCCCACGACGAGCTGCTTCACGCCCAGCGTGTAGGCCAGCAGTGCGTGCTCCCGCGTCTGCCCATTCTTGGAGATGCCCGCCTCGAACTCACCCACGCCCGCTGCCACGATCAGCACGGCGCAGTCCGCCTGCCGCGGGCCCCACACACACGGTGAGCCCCGACCCACCCAGGGCCTGGGCCTCCCGGCTGCAGATGACGGGGCCCTGGCAGCTCCCGGGGGCCAGGGCCCGGGAATCCCGACCTGAGGGACAGTGGCAGGGGCTCCTCCACTGTGTCTCTCTGTGTGTCTGCCCTCATCCGGGCTCCTGGCTCGTCTGACTGCAAGGGTAGCCCGACAGTGGCTGGCTGCCCTCCCCCACACCCTTGCCCGCTGAGGTGCTGGGACGTGTCACCAGTGACTCTTTGGGCAGTTCTGCACCCAGAGGGGTGTGGGGCGGCAGAGGCGGGGGTCTCGTGCCATGATGAGGAAGCGGGGGAGACCCAAGTGCCCCCCCATGCCTCCAAGGGCCCTGCCTCACCGGCCCCCAAGGCCCTGGGCCGCCCACCTGGGATGTGCCGGTGATCATGTTCTTGATGAAGTCTCGGTGGCCAGGGGCGTCGATGATGGTGATGTAGTACTTGGTGGTCTCGAACTTCCAGAGGGAGATGTCGATGGTGATGCCGCGCTCCCGCTCGGCCTTCAGCTTGTCCAGCACCCAGGCATACTTGAAGGAGCCCTTGCCCATCTGGAGGGGTGGGCGGGACTCAGGGCGGGACCAGGATGGCCAGCCCGGCCAGCGGGTCCCCCAGGCCGTGGAGCAGCCTGTCACGGCGGAGACGCGGGAAGCAGGCCCCAGCCCCCTCCCTCCCCTCTGGGACCCTGGGACTCTGGACCCAGCTCTGGAATCGGCGAACCCTCAGCCCTGCCCTGCCCTGCCCAGGCCAGGCCATTCCAGCTCCACCCGCCAAGCTTCCCAGCGCCTCAATGGGTGCAACTCAGGCATCCACCAGTAGGTGGCGCAAGAGCCTGGGACCCGCTCCAGGAGAGAAGCAGCTGCCAAACCCCTCCCCTGGCTGGGGGCTCCCCTTTATCTAAAGCAGCCCCCTCTGCCCAGATCCCTGCCTCAGCCAGAGGCCGACAACAACCCTGGGTTTCGGGGTGTCAAACCAAAAACCCGTCTGTGATTTCTTTTTAAGGAGAAAAAGAGAAAGAAATCAGATGAGGTTGCAAGGAAGGGCCTGGCTTTCCAGCTCTTTCCACCGCCAGCCAGGCTCTGAGCTCCTCCTCCCTCCCTGGCCCCACCTGAGCAGGGGAAGTGGGCGGACGCTCTCTGCAAACACCTGTGCCTGGCGCCCAGCAAGACCGCACACCGGGGCCAGGCTGTGGTTAGGACAGCAGCATCCATCACCGCCCAGCTGGACACAGCTCCCTGCCAGGGCCGAGCGGGGATGGAGCTCTGCCCTCCCTGGAGGCTGTGCAGCCAGCAGGGGACACCCAACAGGGCCCAGGAGACCTGACCCAAAGCCTTGGACGCACCTCAGTACCCTCTGCCTCCACCGCTTTGGATCCCAGGCATTGAGGGAGGTAGCTCAGAGCAACCCCACCCCACCCCGAGGCCAGAAACTGTCCCCTCCCAGGCCCTGGCCCCGGCCCCAGGCACCCTGTCATCCAGGCTGATGGGGGACTTCTCACAGAGCTCAGGGGTGGGGGTCAGGGGCGCAGAGAACAGACCCCCACTGCATGGCCACTTCCCACTCACAGGGGCCAAAGAGCAGCTGCAAGAGACAGGAAGTCATCCCACGGGGTCCCTCTCATTACCAGCAACCAAGCTCCCCCTCCCCCACCAAAGGGGGCCGCTCTGGAGAAGCAGCTCTGCCTGGCCCAGCACGGGAAATGGAGTTGATGGGCCACATGCCCGTCAATCAGCTATTAATAGCCACCCTGAGCCCTGGCCCAGCCCTGGAACAAGGGAGGGCAGTGCCACCTCCGGCCCTGGACCTCAGCGCTGGAGACACCGGAGCCCAGTCCTGGGGGGCAGTAAAGACAGACTCTGGGCTCTTGTGTCCAGGGTGGCAAAGGGATCCAGAGCTTGGTGGGCAGGTGGGCATGCCTCCCCTCCCTCCAGGCCAAATCCACAGGCCGTCTGCCTCCCTCCCCAAGCACGTCCTCAGGGGGTGGCCGCCCTGCTGCCCCCAGCCACTCCCACACGGGGTCCCACAGGGCTCGGGCCCCACGGGCCCTGGAGGAGATAAGCCAAGCCACGTGGGGCCGGGGAAGGCAAGCCCAGCCTGAGCGGGAACCTGTCCTCATGTCCATCCTCACACCCCCCACGGGGGGGCAGGCAGAGCCCCCCGGCCCCCACCCCAGGCTCACCTCGGCAGCCTCCTTCTCGAACTTCTCGATGGTCCTCTTGTCGATGCCCCCGCACTTGTAGATGAGGTGGCCTGTCGTGGTGGACTTGCCTGAGTCCACGTGGCCGATGACCACGATGTTGATGTGGGTCTTCTCCTTGCCCATGGCGCCCGGGCTGTGGCGGGGGGCCGCACGACCTGGGGTGCTCTGGCTCGGGGTGCGGGAGGCTGAGCAGTGAGTCTATGGGGTCACAGTGTGGGGGGACAGGTGACCGAGAGCCCTCGAGGGAAGTCCAGCCAAGACACAGCCCTACCCCCAGTGACAGCACATCTCTGCCCACAGGCCGAGCCCCCGAGGCCGAGCAGAGTGCCCCGTTTGGCAGGCAGGGGAGAGCCCCCCAGCCTGTGCCTGGCCCAGCAGACCCAGACAGCCCCATCTGTGGTTAACATCTAGGTCCACAGAGCTCCCCCTCCATGAGAGAGTTTAACCCCCATGTGGGGACACAGAGCAACACAGACTGGGCAAGCCCCGTGACCCGCCAGGAGCCCAGTGATGAGTCACCCTGCCCAGCTCTCCGGCGCCCTGTTCCAAGGCCGCTCCCTCACCCGGAGCCCTGAGTCGCCCACTGTCCCCCACCTCGTCCACCCCCAGCGCAGAGCTGCCTGGGGAGGATGGCCAGAGCTCCCCACGCCCCTCCTCACGCAGGGACGGCGCCATCTTCCTCTCATCCCTGCCTGGCAGGCACCAGGGGACACAGGCTGGCCCAGAGCTCCGACAAGATGACGCGGTCCCCAGATCAGGGGCCCGGAACAGCCTGCCCCCTCCCCCGATCTGGGCGTGGGGTAGTGGGGTTCCCTGCTCTGCCCACCTGAGGGAGAACACCGCCTGAGGCAGCTTCCCACAGAGCTGCCCTCAGCCTGGCAGGGTGGGGAGCGCCCCTCCCCTTTCCCTCCCTTGAGGGCCCAGAGTGAGCCCCTGTCCCATCCTGGAGGTCAATGGGGAATCCTAGGCAGCCCGAGAGGGGCGCGTGTCTGGGGGAGGGAAAGCGGCACCACAGCAACACTGGGGTGTGGACACCAGGTGGATTCCGCAGGGGCGAGGGGCGCTGCTCACCAGGGCCCCCAGGTCTCCCCGCCTCCCCCTCCCCCATCCCGCCCCAGAGGCCCGACCCCCACAAGCCCACGGCACTGACCCACGACCCTGCCCCAAACCAGCAGGGCCCCGGGCAGCCCCAAGGTCACGGTAGCGGAGCGATCGCCACCGCCCAGGAGACCAGCTGCTGCCGCTGCGAAAACAAGCGCCACCGAGGAGCCCCCACCCCACCCCCGGCCGCCCGTGGGGACCGAGTCGTGGTGTCGGGGTCAGGCGCGTGGGGTGGGAGGCCAATCCCCGGAGCGAGCAGCGCAGCTTCTTCCCCAGGCGCAGGGCCCAGCGCCTCTCTGCCCCCAGGACCGATACCCGGGCGAGGGACCCTCTGCGGAACATTGGAGGCGGGGGCGGGCACTCGGGGACCCAGCGTCCTTACCCGGAGCCGAGGTCTCAGCCAGAGGGGCTGGCGGCGCCGGCGCGACGGTTTTATCTCTGCAGGAGGGGTCCACCTATTGACGGAGCGGGCGCAGTGCGCTGCGCCCCTGCAGTACGGCAATGCGGTACCGGCGGGCGGGGCCGGAGGCGGGGAGGAGAGGGACGCAGAGGGACGGGGACCGCGGGCGCGCGCGGGTGCGACGGGGACGCGGGAGGGGGACGCGGGAGCGGGATGCGGAGAGGGAGCAAGCTACAAAGGCGCAGGGACGAGACGCACCCGTGGGGAGCACAGGAAAAAACAGGCGGAGGCGGCGGAGGGTGGATAGCTGGGGGCAGGGAGAGGGAGCGCGGGAGGGGCGGAGGGGGAGACAGGCGCTGGGAGAGACCCACAGCTGGAGACCGAGGACAGATCAAGACGCCAGGTTCGAGCACGCCCAGAGAGAGGTGGAGAGAGGAGCAGGCAGAAAGACAGTTCATGCGTAAAAGGAGGTTCCCAGGGATGGGGCCCACAGAGACAGGGGGCAAGGATGCTGGGTGGAGGAGCAGGTCAGCACCCCCACCCCCTTTGGTGCGGACAGCCTGAGAGGGGCAGTCGGGCTGCTGGCCAGGCCTACGCCTCCTGGGGTTGGGCCTAGCCCTGTGTGTTTGGTCTGTTTTGAGGCATCTCTAGGGTGCAGTGCCCAGGGGTGTGGGCCCTCCTGGTGGGGTGCCATCTTCTTGTTGGCAGCCCCCCCCCCACCCACTGGCCCGCCACGTGGGCTCAGCCCAGCAGGCCCCACGGTGTGGCCCCAGAACAGTGGCCTCCATGGTCCCTCAGCCTGGCCAGGTGACTGAGGTTCCACCATCAGATCCGCCCAACCTGTCCTCTCTCTGAGACACTTGGAGAGAAGTATTCTCCACTCTGGGCCCCCCTCAGTGCAGGGACACTGAAGCGTGTCCTCGGAACACTGCCCCCCAGTATCTTCCAGGGCCACCCCGCTGTTTGCACGTGGATGGGGCTCACCAAGGATGCAGAGTCTGCCCACACAGTGATCAGCTCCTGGAGTCCTGGGCTGTGGCCCTTAACCCCCTCATTCAGGGGGTCAGAGTGCCAAGCCACAGGTGGCCCCCTTCTGAGGGACGTGGAGGGTCCCTGAAGGCACTGGGCAGACCAGGGTGATGGGGGGTTCAAAGAGGGGATCTGGGCAGCCCTGTGCTGTGTGGAGACCCGGGGCCTCCTGGGACCCTTGTCCTGTCAGGCCAGCTCCACCTTCGCCCCATGACCCCCGTGGCCAGCCCCCACCCATCTGGGCCTGGGGGACATGCATATCATTCTCATCTTTGCAATTCACAGTCCGGGAGAAGGTGGGGCAGGTTTCCAGAAATGTGTGTGAAGCAGGTGAGAATAGAGGCCCCCTCCGCTGATGGGGGTGCTGTGGGGAGCCCCCAGCAGGTCAGGAAGTGAAGGGGGGCCAAGTGGATCTCCCAGACCTGCGAGAGGTCTCTCAGGGAAGATGGGGCCCAGGCTCAGGATGTCCCAGGGTCCGCCCCGCCCTCAGACCCACAGGCTGGGCAGATGACCCGGCACTTCCCAGGGCTGCTGATACCCTGGAACCGGAGCCAGGAAGTAAAAATAAATGTCTGGCAAGAAAGTGACATCCACCCCAGCCCGCCCAACTGGTCGCTATATTTAATGTGTCCCCCTCCTGCCTGAAGGTTACTCGGGATTTGGGAGACGCTGGGATTGGCCAAGGTTGGGATGGGCCAGAAAGAGGGCAGGTGGCCAGGATCCCTGGGACAGCCACCCCAACTTCCCCTGAGAGACCCCCAGCATCCAGGACCCTGCGCTGCCTGCAGCCTCGGAGGGCATTCATCAGGCACCCTTGCACAGCAGGCTAAGCCCCACCCTCCCGATCCACTCCTACCCGGGCTCCCCCCACAGCTGTCAGCGGGTGGGAGCCAAATTGCCCCCAGGGTGCCCGTTCTGGGGCTGGCCTGTGCTGGCGGCCACGCTGCCCAGAGGACTGGCCCCGGCCGCTGGGAGGCAGTGTTCTCCCCAAGGGCCTGCACCCACCCTGGGGAGGTGCGTCAGGTGGCTTCTTCAAAGGGCCTCGACTCCCGCCCTCCACCCACCGCCAGGTGGCCCTGCGGGGCCTGGGAGCCCAGGTGACTCAGCCATCCAGTCCTGAGACACTCGGGCCACCAGGATTGTGACATCAGTGGCTCGGTTCTAACATGGCGACAGTGCCGCACAGCTCCGAGCCTTCGAGCGGTGCTCAGTGACCGCGGCCTCGGCTGTTCAGCCCCAGAGGATGACCGGGTGGATTGTGCTAACTGACCGCTCACTCCTGGGTAACGAAGAACACTCAGCGACACTGCACACTCCATGACCTACTAAATGGCCAGTCACGGAGCCTCACCAGTCCACCGGGTGCCGGGCGGGGCTGCCCGACACCCATGGACAGAGAGCCACTGGGCACAGGCAGTGCTCAAGGTCACAGATCCAGGAGGGCAGAGTTTGCAGCCGGCTTGGGAGGCCTGAGCCAGAAGCCCGCCCAGGTCCCACCAGAACTGCCCCACCCCCATAGTCCCTTCTCCCAGGTCTGAGGCCCTGGTCGCAGTGGGCCCCACAGCAGCTGAGGGCGGGGACTTTAGCTGGTGCTGCCTCACAGCAGGGCTTCCAGAGGGGCAGCAGAAAAGGGTACAGGCCCCGCCCCTTCCTTGGGACCCAGGCCCAGCCAGTGAACAACTTGGGGAGACACAGGCGGCCCCCTCTTGGGTGGCTGGGGCTGGAGCCTGGGAAAGAAGATCCTGCTAAAATGAACGGCTCTCAAGCTGTCGGCCCTGGAAATAAAGCCGCCTCCCATTGGCTGCCGGTGACGTCACTGCTGGTTAAGAATAACCTGCTGCGGCATAAAAAACCACCTGTGCCTGCGCCATCCTGCAGGGGCCAGACCGCCAGGGGGCGCTGGCCACCCAGACGACGGTCACGGGGGGAGGAGACTGGGCGGGGCCGGGGCTTGGCTCAGCCGGCCTCCGGCCTCAGGTTGTCTCAGACTGACCCTGAGCGCTGGCTTTGGGCCATGGGCTGCCCTCTGACCCCAGGGCATCAGTGTGCACTGTCCCGCGCCTGCGGAGTAACTCTGTCTCCCAGTCCACTTGGGCAGCAGGACCTTTGGGGACAAGCACCACCCCCCACCCAGCTCTCTGGGCCCAGCAACAACAAGGTGCAAATTTAGTGGTCTCCTAGGTACACAGGAACTCTTGGCTGCGGAGCTTCCCCCAGAGAAGCAAAGTCATGGCCCCTAAATCAGAGAGGAGCAAGAAGTGGGGGCCAGGGGCCAGGGTAGGGGGTCAGGCTGGACTCCCAGGGCCCAGTAGCCAGCCAAGTGAAGGGGAGTCAGCATGATTCACGGAACAGTCCAGGGCCCCAAACACACCACCCCACCAAACCCTGTGTGTAGGAGGGCACAAGGCCACTTGGAGTCTGCCAGCGAAGCCCAGAGAGGGGGACACAGCCCCTCAGGGTGGGGGAGGGAAGCCTGGCCTGCGCCACCTCCCCTCCCTGGGGCACTTGGCCACTGGAGCTGTCTGGGGCCCCCTGATACCTCCGGCAGGCAGAAGGGAGGGGGAAAAGTGGCAGGAGGGAGCCGTTGCCATGGTGAAGGCACAGGCTTCTCTGCAGGCTCCGCCCCCCAGGTCCTCACTTCCCAGGAGCTGGGGTGGCACCTGTGAGCAGCGGACACCCACACCAGAGCTTGGCCTCTGCCTTGTACAGGCCCAGCGCCCACCTGCTTCCGGGGGAGGGGGCACACCATTCTGCCCACTGCGGGCTGGGAGGTGGGTGGGGCAGCCCCTGCGGTGGGCGCAGAGTCAGAGCAGTGGCCAGAAGCAGCAGCATCGGCAGGGCTTCTCTGCCCCCCCCCCCGCGGGATCTAGGTCCCCTAGGGGGCTGACCGAAGGCAGAGCCGCCCTCCTGAGCCCTTGCCCTGAGTGGCTGACAGGGGAGGCAACTATGCTCAGCCAGCCTCCCCAACCTCAAGTTCAAGGGGGCATCTCTGGGCAGAATTGCCCTGGGAACCAGAAGCTCTTTAGCAACTGAGAGCCACATTCTCACCTCCCAGCACAGCAGGGCCGCTGGGAACCTCCTGCCTGAGGAGCAAGAGATGTCACCGCCGGCCAGCATCCTGGGGATGAGCAGACGCGGAGGGGCTGACAAGACCCAGAAGGCTGGACCTTGCTGGGGGGGACAGACGGGGCCCTGAGGGAGACCTTGTCCTCAGTCTCTGAATAGCAACACTTGGTTTGTATTTTTTAACCAACTGTATTCTTATATTTCAGAAAAGCTTTAGTTACTATAGTTCATCTGTCTTTCCTTCCACATATTAATCTTAGGATCTGCTTGTCTGCATCTTCAAAATGCTTGCTGGGGTGTTTCCTGGAATTGCATTAAAGCCGGACATCCATGTGGAGGGAATGGGTGTCCTTTCTGCGCTGGGTCTCCCTTTGCAAAGGTCTTTGGTTTCTTTCACTAGTTTCTCATTTTTGGCATACGAGCTGTGTACATGCTCGCCTGGCTAAGTGTTTTGTGGGCAGAGAGTAGCTGTCACAAGTGGTGTTTCTAAAAATGTCTGCTTCTCCCTGTAGGTTGCACGTCTGCAGAAACCTGACTGGTTTCTGCATGCTGACGTGGCATCTGCTGTCATTCTTCAGTTAGCAGTCCTGTGGGTTCCAAGACGCCAGACCGCCGTGCAGCCTGTGACCAGGGCAGCCTCGCCTGGCCTGGTCCTGGGGCAGGACTCGGCCTTTCTCCATCCCGGAGGAGTGGCCACACCTGCTCGAGGTGCTGCCCGATGTCCTCCAGCAGGCCGGAGACCTTCTTTCACTTCCTCCTTGACTGAGACTGGTCACAGCTTTCTCCATCCCTCGCTGCCCCTCTTTGGGGAGTTCCTGCCACGGCAGCCTCCCAGCCCCCTGGGTGCATCCCAGCACCAAGTCACCTCAGCGCTGGTGTCAGGGAGTGCATTCTCCTGCCAGCTGAGAGGTGCCTGCTGTCTCATGCTGAGGAATGTTGCACTTTATCCTGAAGTTGAGTTTTTTTGATGAACAAACACTTTTCGCTTTGTCGTGTGCCTGGGGCTGAATGCCAGAGCGCCAGTGGTTGCTCCAGACGGTTTTTTCCAGTTCCAGCACTTACGTCTGGGGAGAAATTTTGCCAGCCTCTTTGGCCCTTCATGCATGCTGAAAGCTGGCACCACCTTTCGTTACATAATTCGCCCCTCACCACACACAGCCACACGGTGCCCACAGCGTGGCCACTCTGCCTCAGCCACGGAGGGCAGGGCAGACACCATCCCTGCTCCTGGAGATGCTGTCACCAACGAGTAAACAGATGGCATCGTTTCCAGTAGTGGAAAGTGCTGTAAACAACGACTGTACCTCACTTTCACTGTGCACCTACTGCGTGCTAGGCACTAGTCTAAGCACTGTAACCCCCATCTCACAGATCAGGCAGCCAGAGGGCAGAGGGCAGCAGCTGTGGCTGCTGCTCCCCCAGGACATCCCACGTGCCCACACAAAGTGCCTCTTGCATAGTAGGCACTTGTTAACTATGACCTAGGAGTGGCATTGTCTTTTGCAGATGGTGACATTACCTACAGTGGCTCCAGCTTGTGCTTGAGAGCTGGCGGTGGCTGCCATTGGGGACAGGGTCTTCTGACAGTGACGATACCGGGTGAGGTGGCTGCACTCCTGACCCCGGTCTCCCTTCTCAGGGAGCAGGTCGAGGGGCCCTGGGGGCTTCGGCAGAGCTCTCACCTTGCCCCGAGGTACTGGTGGCTGGAGTAACCATACAGGTAACTAACAATGCGGGGAACCGCAACAACTCCAGCTCCCAGGTGTGAGCCGCCCCGACAGCCTCCAGCCCAGGTGCCGGCCATCTCCCTGTCCCGTCTGGCCTCCCCAGAGCGGCCACACCACCCCCTTGGCACTCTGCTTTCCTGACCTGATCAGTGAGAACATGGACAGAGGCCCAGGAATGCTGGAAGGCTTCCTGAGGGTGTTGGAGATGTGGAGAGCCCCACAGGGGTGTGTGGAGTCTTCTGGCAGCATCCCCCACCCCCCCCCGAAGTCCCCACAGGCCTCCTGAGACCCTCCCAACCTCGCGGGAAGAAAACTGCCCAGCAAGCCAGGGCCCAGAGAGCAAAGAGCGGAACTTCCGGAGCTGCCGGCTCTCCCTCCCTGCAGGGGAAGTTGGGGCTTCTGCCCGATGAGGAGGCTGGGGCTGGAGGGGCTGGTCTCCACCCCCGAAAGGAAGTCCATCTCCTGATTGACATGCCAGGGTGTGGCAGGGCCCCCGGCACCAAGGGGAAGTATTCTAGGGTCGTCCCAAACGGGGCCTCTGTGTCCAGCTACTGGAGAAACCCCCAAACAGCAACTCTCCACACTCCCTGCCCTCCACAGCCCACCCTGGTCTTGCAAGCCACTGGAGGCAGGCTGGAGCTGACGAACTGGGATGTGCCGTCCAGAGCCACCAGAGATGTGAAGGGGCCGCGGTGGGCTTCACCAGCAGTCAAGTCTTTGAAGGGCCGTGAAGAGTGGGCCCCTGGCTGGAGCGATCCGGGCGCAGAGCAGCCCCTGGGTACCAGCCAGCGCCCACGTCTGGTGGGAGGGCAGGCAGACGAGCAGAAGCCCCGTCTATGCGGGGTGAGAGTGAGAGTCGAGGCCGAAGACGGGAACGGGGCGGAGGCTGGGCTGCGGGACTGGGCCCAGGACTGTGGGCCGCAATCCAAACGGACCGGAAGTGCAGGGGCCACTGTCCAGCGCCCCGCCGCATCCACGGGGCACGCAGGTGGACACAGGCAGGACCAGCGGGGTCCGAGAGGACGGCCGGACCGGGGTGGAGGGGACAGGCCCTGCTGTGGGACAGGGCGGAGGGTCACCTAACCGCCGCAGCTCCAGGGCAGGACGACCGCACCACCCCGATCACCCCAGGTCGGGTGGATGCACTGCGGCTGAACTTCCGCCGCGGTCGAAGGCTAGGCCCGGCCAGGGGGCGTGGCCCGAGCGCCCTGCCCCCCGTGATGCGAGCGCAGCGCGGGGATAAAAGCAGGCATGTTCGCGCCTGCGCACCCATGTCCGGCTCACTCGTAGGTCGGCCTACTGCGCTCTCCTTTGCAAATGGGCTCCGTGGCCTAGCGCCTCGCTTCCCGCCACCCGTGATCGCGCGCCGAGGTCCGCGAGGGGTTGCCGCCGAGGTGAGGGCCCCGGACGGCCGTGGGCGGCAGAGGCGGCCGGTGCACAACGCTTGGCGGACAGACCCCGGGCGGACCCAACGACTCGACGACTGACGGGGGCGGGGCGGTGGGGGCGGCAGGGAAAGCGCGAAGGGCGGGGAGAGGGCTGCGGTGCGGTGCTGAACCGGTCCCGCGGCCGGGGAAGCGGTGTGGGCTCCGTATCCCCTCGGAGCCCGGCCGATTCCCGGAGCTCCAGACGGCGGCCCGGCACACAAAGCGCCATTGTTCCACTCGCGCAGCCAGTTTGCACTGGTTGGAGCCGCCCTGTTAGCCGTAGGCGGTCGGCTTGGCTGGGTAAACAAACCCGGTGCCACCGCCCCTCCCAGGGTCTCAGGGGGCAGACCAGGAGCCCGAATGCGAAGCACCCTTCCGAGAGGCAATCGGTTACTGAATGGGCTTCCCGATCCCCTGTGCACAGGTTTCCACCAGCCCACAACCGAGAGCATGGCGGCCATCCCCTCCAGCGGCTCGCTCGTGGCTACCCACGACTACTACCGGCGTGAGTAAGCCCTTGGCTGTGCCCCCGCAGAGCTGCCTCGGGCCATGCCAGTTCTATCCCTGGAGAAGCCTTGGCTGCGCGGGGAGTGGGCCGTGGGCTGGAGCTGACTGCCTCTTTTCTCCAGGCCGCCTGGGCTCCACTTCCAGTAACAGCTCCTGTGGAAGTGCTGAGTGCGCTGCGGAAGCCATCCCCCACCACCCTGGTGAGTGCAAGTCTGCTTCTCTCCTGTCCCCGCGGCCATCAGGAGGGGTCCCCAGGAGTGGGCAGCAGCCGGTGACCCCACTGTATTTCTCCCAGGTCTCCCCAAGGCTGACCCGGGTCACTGGTGGGCAAGCTTCTTTTTTGGGAAGTCCACTCTCCCATTCATGGCCACCGTGTTGGAATCCCCAGAGCAGTGAGTCCCCCTTCCTGGGGGCTGGGTGGGAGGCTGGGGCCCCCAGGGAGCCACCTCTGACCATACTCTTCTCTCCCCCCATGCGCCCCCTCAGCTCGAAATCTCCCCAAGTCTCCAGCAGTGTGATCACCTGTGACCTGGAAGCCACAAGGAAGCCATCTGGCAGCCAGCCTGGCAATGTCAACATTGGGCCTCCATCCTGAGTGGCCACCAGCAGCCACCAGGCTTCCAGAGGCGCTGGGCTCTTTGGAGCCCCCCCCCCCCCCCCCCCCCCCCCCCCCCCCCGCCCCCGAACACCAGGCAGGCTGTGGCAGGCAGAAACAGTCCCAGCTGGGATCTTTCAGATCAAAACAGCAAAACACCAAAAAGGAAGTTCAGAGAGTCGTGCTCTTTATCACCCAAGCCACACGCGAGCCTCCCCGACACCCTGTAACCGTGTGCCTTGCACCAAGTGGGAAATAAACAGTGAGCAGCCAGCATCCCTGGTGGCACCCTGACTTGTGTGTCCCAGGCTGTGGGAGACGCCATCCAGCCGGGGGTGGGAGCTGGCCCCAGCCCCTGGGCCTTGCTGAGGGGTCTGCTCTGAGGCTGACCAGGCTCTCCACCCCTGGGAGCTATTCTGGTGAGGAGGGTGAGGTGCCTGGGAGCAGGCGGTCCAAGAGCTGCCGCTGAGGTCCTGTTGTCTATGGGACATGGCCCCTGGCCCCTTGGCCTCTGGGAGGCAGGCTGGACCTCTGGCCGTGGGCTTGGGAGCTGTCAGTTTTAGGGGACCTATGCCCCTTAAATGACTTTGATGAGGCCCCTCAGCACCATGGAGGGTGGGGAGGACAAAGGCTGTTTGGATGTGTATGGGGCAGGCCCTGGGCAGTCTTACTGAGGTATCACAGCCCCTTGTGGGGGCCCCAGGCACCCAGAGCCAAGGAAGAGTGTAGGGGTGAGGGGTTCTTCAGAGGGCAGTTTGGCTTTGGACAAAGTCCCACTCGGGGAGCTGGGAAGGGCGGTGGGGCTGTCTGCCTGCCTTGGGTCCCCCAGCCTCCAGTGGCCAGGGGAGGGCAGTTCAATTGGCCCCCGAAGAAGCTCCTGTCCTCACTCCATGCTACAGACACATCACTGAGCAGTGGGCCTGCCAACCCCGTGTGTCCAGGCAGGGTGGGCAGCCTCACCCAGGCTGCCCTGTCCAGAGTGCTGGGGAGACCGGGCCCGGGTCTCCACCACGGACTGTCCCGGGGGGTCCAGCCCTGGTCCTGGCTGAGCTGGGGGTTGGAGGTGGGGACAGTTCCACTTCTGTTAGGGAGAAGTTGGCCCTGCTCCAGACTTGCAGTCAATTGGGAGGGTCTGGTACACTCCTGGTCCTGGGGTCTCAGAAGGGGCAGCCTAGGTCCCAGACTGCAAGGGGGTCTTCTGCACTGTGCAGGGCGGTCCTGGCTGGATTCGGGCCCGGTGGCAGGGCGGGCACTCCCTCAGACAGGGTTCTCGTACCTGGTAAAGCTGGAGAGCTTCTCCTGCAGGGCTTTGAAGCAGGGTCTCTGCCCTGGGTCCCTGTGCCAGCAGGAGAGCATCAGCTTGTACGTGGTGGGTGGGCACTCCGTGGGGCAGGGCATGCGGTAGCCCGCATCTACCCTCAGGAAGGCCTCGTGGTTGGACATGCCTGTGGAAAGTGGGACAAGGGTACTGGGGGGAGGCCACGGCCCCTCCCAGGGTGCCTGGGGCCACGTTGGCCCTCTGCACCCCCCACGCTCACACCTCAGGCCCTCCCTCTGGGTGGCACCCAGGCACTCAGAAGGGCATCTGGGTGACGCCCCCTCCTGCCCTGCCTGGTCGGGGACACTCGGGTCCTGGTACCTGGATAGGGCACCTGCCCCCTGCTGAAAATCTCGTGGAGGAGCACCCCGAAGGACCAGACGTCTGACTTGACAGAGTAGAGGCCCTGGGAGAGCGCCTCGGGGGCCGTCCACTTATAGGGGACGTTGCGGTCGTGAGAAAGGTAGATGTTCTCCTGCAACGAGACACACTGTGGGGGTGGGTGCCTGCACCCACAGCAAGCCGGCACAGGCAGCTCTGAGTGGTGGGCAGGCCCCGCATGGAGCACGGCCACTGTTGGGCACAGGGGATACAGGCTGGCCCTGGGCCTGGGGGGTGGGCGGGAGGACAGGCAGCTGGCAGCACTGGGAACTGGGGGTCAGGAAGAGCACAGCCCCTCCCAAAGGGAGCCCTGGTGGGGATCCGTGTGAGCCCCAGTGGGACAGTGACTCACAGGCACGTTCATGAGTTCAAAGACGCCAAAACAACAGCTGAGGGGCCACCGTCCATTGGACGAGCTCAGGACAGTGGGCAGAGCCATGGGCAGCCCACACTGCCGTGCAGCCTGCCCAACCACGACGCTGTGTGGCTTCCCTGCCTCCCATGCCCCCTGGACTGGCTGGCAGTCCCCGGTGCTGGGACTCCTTGGGGCCCCACCTTGATGAGCCTGGCCAGCCCGAAGTCCCCCACTTTGCAGACATTGTTCTCGCCCACGAGAATGTTCCTGGCAGCCAGGTCCCGGTGGATATAGTTCTGCGACTCCAGGTAGCACATGCCCTCGGCCACCTGCTCGGCGATGTCCAGCAGCTCCAGCACGGGCAGCTCCGCCTGGTCAGATTCTGTGGGGCAACAGGGCGGGTCAGTGGGCCGGCGGGGCTCCTGGCTCGGCCAAGGGGCAGTTCCGGGTCAACCCGCGCACATGCAGCTGTACAGGTCTGCGCACGTCCCGTCAGGACCCTGCAGGAAGGGAACGGGACGCTGGGTGCCGGGGCAGACACCTGTCACGGTGACGGCACGAGTCTCGTGTCCAACAGGCCACCAGCTCTGCAGCACAGGGTGTGCAGACGGCCCCAGGCCCCGAGTCTGAAGGACGGTTAGTGGCCGGGGACACTGCCTGCGGCCATCCTGCCTCTGAGAGCCAGACTGTTTCAGAGTCTCCCAGATGTGTGGGAAACCACGGTGGGTGTGGCGGGTCAGAGTCGACCCCCAGGCACAGCAGCGTGGGCTGGACAGCGCTTGTCTGACAAAGCCCACCTCGGCCGTCAGAACGTCCCAGACACGGGGCCACGCAGGCCCCTGGGCTCCTAGCCGCTCGGCAGCCCTGTCTGCTGGGCGGGTAGGGAGACCGTGGGGCTTGTTACAGAGGAGAGGGCATGGGCAGCCTGGGGTGCAGGAGTCAGGAGGGCTTGTCTCCTCCCGTTTGTCCTGGTCTGCACTTTCTCAGAGTCCCACAACGGACATGCTGCATTCCCCACCGCAAAGGCCTGACACAGGCGTCAAGAGATCCTTGGCCGTCCTGTGCAGGGGGTGGGGTTTTTACCCCCTTCTTTCCAGCAACCCTCCCGCCACTGCCTGCTCACCCCGCAGGAGCTCCAGCAGGCTGCCCTTGGCCATGAGCTCCGTGATGATGTACACAGGGTCCCCCACAGACGCCACGGCGTACAGCGCCAGGATGTGCTTGTGCCGCAGCTTCTTCATGGCCTGGATCTCCGACTGGAACGCCTGCTGATGCAGCAGGTCGTCTTCGGGGGGTGGGGGATGGCCTCAGTGGGTGCAGTCCCACCCACCCACCCTCCCGGGATGCCCCACTGCCGGAGCCAGTGCAGCCCGGTCCCTCCACCCCCCGGTGACTCTGTGAGCCCTGACCACGCCACACCGGGTGAATGCCCACCCAAGCCAGGTGTGGCCCCGTGGCCCCGTGCTCCCTGGGCCCCTGGTTCCCGAATGGGGGACCCCAACCCTGGTGCCTCTCAAGGAGGCTGCAGGACAGCCTCTGTTTCCTGCAAGCCAGTGATCTTGACGGTTCTCTGTGTACATTAAGAATGTAATATATGGCCCTGGCTGGCGTAGCTCAGTGGATTGAGTACGGGCTGTGAACCAAAGCATCACAGGTTCAATTCCCAGTCAGGGCACATGCCTGGGTTGCAGGCCACGGCCCCCAGCAACCGCACATTGATGTTTCTCTCTCTCTCTTTCTCCCTCCCTAAAAATAAATAAATAAAATCTAAGAAAAAAAAAGAATGTAGTGTACGAAGGGTCACAGGTTCAGTACCCAATCAGGGCCATGCCTGGGTTGCAGGCCAGTCCCCAGTAGGGGGGGCATGAGAGGCAACCACACAATGATGTTTCTCTCCCTTTCTCCCTTCCTCTCTTATCTAAAAATAAAATCTTTGTTACAAAAAAGTTTTCAACTGACAGGAAAACACCACCCCTATACTGCTCAGGAGCCACATGCAGCCTGTGCCCCCACCCCCATGTGAGCAAAGTCAGGGGTCCCTGCCGGTGGGGTGGCCGGGCCTGGGCCACTCACCTCGGGCTATCACCTTAATGGCCACGCGGACTTGGTCCTTCCAGAGCCCTTCGAACACCTCCCCGAAGTAGCCAGACCCCAGCTTCCTGCAGAGCGTGAACTCCTCCCGGGGCCGCTCCCAGTCAGCACAGTGGGGCAGGGGCTCCGGCTCATGCTGGAGGGACAGGCGGGGACACTCCATGGCCCAGCCCATCCTTTGGGGGTTACCTCGGAGCCCAGCAGGGAGAGCCCGTAGCCAGTCCTCCAAGGTAGCACTTCCACCCGCTTGGGAGGGTCCCAGGGGCTGCCCCTGCTGTGTCTGCGAACACACCGCCCTCACTGCCTGCTCTGGGCCTGGGACACAGGCCCAGCTTCCACTCGGACGAAACCCCTGTCCTGCTGCTGGCAGAGGCACACAGCCCTCATGCGAGAGAGATGCACTGGGCGCAGCAAGAGCGTCATGACCGCTTGCTGGCCCACAGGTGAGAGTGACAGGCCAAGGGCGGACCACCCTCTGCCCGACCCGCCACTCCCCGGTCTGTAGGACCTCAGCTTCCAGGCAGCCAGAGCCCCTGAGTCCCACACCCACCCTGCGTGCCCCTGTGTGACCCTGTGTGACGCTGCAGGTCTGGTCACAGGAGGGCGGGCCCCCGCTGGGCGGGGGTGGGGGCCTACCTTCCAGCAGGGCAGGGCCAGCCGCAGGCCATGCGACAGGCTGTGCGCCCGGTGGTGGTCCACGAGCTCCGCCAGGCTGGGGAAGGACACGGCCTCGTTGAGGTGCAGCCGGCCGGCACGCCTCCAGACCTTGTAGTGCCGCACCGTCTGCCTGTCCCGCACTGCAGCGCGGGCAGAGGGAGGGCGTGTGAGCGGGGGCGGGCGCAACCCCCACAGGGCCCCACCTGGTCTCAGAGAGCAGTGCGAAGGCCGGGGGTGCACATGGGCACCACGTCCGGTGTCCAGCCTGGTGGCCTTCCCGACAGTGACAGGGGAAAGAGAGCCACGGGGACAGCTGCCTACCACAGGGTCTCTGAGGTCCCCAGAGAAGGGCTGCGGTGTCCTGGACAGCACAGCCAGATGCAGAGGACAGGCCAGAGGAGCTGGCTCTCCGCCGCCCCAGGGAGAGGTTTAGGGGCAAAAGGATGCCAAGCCCGGTGACCCCATGGAGCCAGGACAGGGCTGCTGTACCCGAGAGGACATAGTCGGCACCCGGCTTCTCGCTGACCCGGATCAGGAAGGCCCCCGGCTTGTTGCCATCGGCCTGCAGCCGGTGCAGGGCTTCCGATCGGGAGATGCGGCCGAAGAACCACCTGCAGGGCCGGGGTGGGGGGCAGAAGAGGTCCTGAGCCCACACGGACTCCATACTGACCCCTGCCCTGCCCACCTGAGCCCCAGCCGCTCTCCGATACTGTGCCAGACCCGAGGCGCCTCCTTCGCCCCCCACAGACCCCAGATGCCCCAAGGGGCTGGTTCTGGACCACAGAAAAGGCCCTGGTGCCCTGGAGAGAGGGGGAGCAGGCACCTCCCACCACCCTGCCCGGTGGGGGGACCCTGTCTGCGGTCAGATCCCCTGTCCCAGGGACCTGCCATCTACCCACAGGCCCACGCTGATCTGGGACGCTGTGACCACTTGTGCGACCCAGGCCACAGACCTGTTCTCGCACCACAGGCCTAAGCAGCAGCTGTGCACCCGTGACAGTGTTCACACACTCACGTCCACACATGCACTTATGCACATGCACTCAAACACGTGCACATGATCCCCATACACATTTGCACACACATGCATTCACATGCATTTGCATGCACGCACACACCCATCCCAGCACACCAGCGGCCAGCAATGGGCGAGCCTGGACTCCGGGTGGCAGGGTGGGGCCCACAATTCCTCGGGTGACCCCTGCTGCTGGCGGCTCTGCCCTTTGCACCCCAAACCTCCCTCCCCACGCTATGGGAACTCGGTCAGGCCCAGCACAGAAGCGTGGCCCGTCCCGCACGCTCAGAGGGCTCTCTGCTGGCCCTCCCCGCTGGACTGCCTCCCTCCGCACCTCCGGCCTCAGGGCCCGAGTTTCTCCTCCAGCTGGGCCCACCCTGCGTCCCTGCCCACGGTGCTGCCCCCCACACAGCATGAGCTCGGGCAACGAGGGCCGATGGCAAGGGACCCTGGGATCGGGGAGCACAGACGGTCTTCCTGCTGAGCACCCCTCCCAGGAACCAGCTCAAAGGCCACAATTCACCCTCCACAGGCGGCCCTGTGGGGTTCCCGCATCCCGGGCGACCCCTTGGGGTGACCACTGCCTCCCGAAGCCCCGCAGCCAGGCGCAGGGTGGCTGGCGGGGGAGCCGGGAGCAGACGCCCACAGCCCACACCCGAGAAGGACGTGTTGCAACAACCTTCCTCCCGCCCCAACTAGGTCGCACATCTGGTTCCAGTTGTTTGAAGGCGGCTCCCCGAAGCCCCGGCCCGGCCCTGGGTCACGCACCGACCTTGTCAGTGCCAGCCGGCCACCCGGACCCACTTCAGCCTCTTCTGTCTGCTCTGGGTCCTGGCTCCACGCACGAGGTACCCATGGGGGGGAGCCGGGGGAGGGACGGCACGCCTCTGCTGCCCCCACCCCCAGCAGTCACCCAGCAAAAGCACAGTCACACTCCTGGGACCAAGATGGCGGGGTCCAGGCCCGAGCCCCACCCCCCACAGCTCTACACCCCGCCCTGCCCGGCCTCGGGCTGCGGAGCGCTGACCCACACCCGCCTGCCCTGAGCTCTCAGCGGAAGGAGGGGGGAAGGGGCTGCAGGGCCAGGGCAGGGGCAGCTTGATGTCCCACGCGGACCACAGAGACACTCACGGCTCTGACTCCACCGTCTCCTCCTCGGCCAGGTAGTTGTAGGGCACGTAGCCTTCAGCCAAGGCCCCACCCTCCGCATCCAGACGGGTGGCCCACCACCACTCCTCCTCTTTCCTGGCCACCTGGAACAGGTCTCCTGCCCGGAAGCTTAGCTCCTCATCTGTCCGGGCCTCGAAGTCCCAGAGGCTCACGTACCTGGGGCCCCGGGGAGCCTGGTCCCTGGATACCATGGCCACTGAAGCGGCAGGACTGGGCAACCTGGCCTCCCCACCTGTCACTGGGCTGCTAGAAACACCAGGGCTGGGAGTGGCGGGTGGGCGGGGCCAACTCTGACAGGCCATCCTCCCCTTCCCCCGCCCCGCCCAGCATCCAGCGACTTCCCAGGACGGAGTGACAGGGTGACAGGCGACTCTCTGAGCACCATGGGCTGTCAGCCCCAGCTCTCACCTGTTCTGCCCACCCCCTTCCTGGGGCCAGGTCAGTCTGGGCACTGCTCTCACCCACCCGCTATGGGAAATGTGCCCACCAAGTGACCCCGGAGTGGAGCCTGAGCCCTGAGGAAGGGATGGGGGGTGCCCTGGTGGGTTCCGCTGTGGTGGGATGGGAACCTCAGGAGTGACTCTTGGATTGTGAGGGCAGAGTCAAGGACAAGCCACTCCCTTCCTGCTCCTCCAGGGCCACTGAACCACTCGGGACAGGTGGACAGCAGGTGCAGAGCAGGTGGCTGCTGGAGCCCAGCTGGAGTCGCCTCTCTTCCCCCCGCCGAAGCGCCTCCTTCAGCCTCACGCCACCTTCACGCCACGGCACCCACGCCACACACTCCCTGACCTTGGCCAGAGCCGCAGTGGCCGCAGTGGGCAGCCCGGGACGGAGCCCGGGTGGGGCCATGGGTGTGGGGTCAGGCTGCTGGCCTGGCCTCAGCTGTGTCCCATCGGAGGGGCTGCCGGAGACTCTGTGCCAGGCAGGAGGACAGTGAGGATGGAGGACCGTGACACTGCCTGTCAGAAGCGTCCATCAGGAGGACTGTGAAGGCCCTGCTCCCCCCCACACCCTGAGCGTGTGCTGTTTAACAAGGCCATAGACATGCTGTGCTGGGCGGCCCCACTCAGTCCTGACCCAGCCATGTGGGGAGGGGGCAGCAGGGACTGCCGAGGGACCAGGGTTCTGAGGGGCGGGGCCGCTGGGCTGCTCAGTGTCTGCTGGCCCTGGGACTCCACCCTCTATCTGCTTACCGACACCACGCTGTCCCCTCAGCCCTGGGCCTGGCCAGTGTGCCCACACCCAGGGGCCCCGAGAGTCACTGGGTGCAAATGTGCTGGGATTCTGCCTGAGTCACACCAGGAAGCGAGAGTTTCGGACTGAATGTCCCGGCTCCGCCCAGAGGCTCCAGAGGGCAAACCTGTCCGGCATATGGTTGGTGAGATACCCAAGATGACCCCCACGCACACCTGCCTCTTGGGGCGGTCACCGTGCCCAGCACACGCCTTCCCTCCCAGGCTGCCTGCCCAGCCCACCCACATTCACAGCAGCTCCAAGCGAAGAAGCTGAGTTGTTCCCGGTGGGCGGAGCCCCTGCCCAGAGGGGCCCCTCTGTCCCCCGAAGCAGAGGAGCTCAGCTCCAGACCTCACCTTCTGGGGCTTGCATGCCCGAGCCAGCCCCTTGGCCCAGCACAGCTTGGAGGGGGCAGCAGCTGCAGCCTGGGGCCCCAAGAAACTCAGACCAAAACTTCCTGCCCCCACCCTCCACCCAGGCTGGGGCTCCACGAGGCCCCTGCCCTCCCTCAGCCAGGCATTCTACCTCAACCCTGCTGGCTGTCCCGTCCACCCCACGCCACCCTGAGCAGCCTCTTCGGAAGCTGGGCCACAGCTACCAGCGTGGGGCTCTCAGGAGGGTGGGGGTCAGGAGCCCAGGAATCAGACCCCACCCACCTGGTCCCGCTGTGCCTCCACTGTTCATCCATGGTGACCCCACGGTGCCCAGCGGCCACCTCCTCACTCAGCGATACCCACTATGGCTTGAAATTGGCATTCTGGGCGCACCTACTCGGGACACAGTGCTTCTGTCTCCCCAGAGAGCTTGTCACCCTGCACCCAGTCTGACTGCCCAGCCAGGCCGGCACCCAGGCCCGGCACCACTGAGGTGCAGCTGCCATGGACTCCCTGACCTCGGGAGCCACTCGCCCCCAACGGGCCCCCAGCCCCTGCCTGACCCTCCTGTGGTCGGACCCAGATCCCCCTTCCATCTCAGCCCAGAACCGTTCATGCAGCTCCTGCGGGGGCTTCTCTGCCTCTGGTCCCCTGTTCTGGACACCAAGACGCCCTGTGGGCGGCCAGAGCTGAGATAAACCAGTTGGTGGGGGGCCACCTGTCAGCTTCAGCTCCTGCTCCGGTTGGGAGCTGAGGCCTGTGCATGATGCATGTCTGTGTGTCTGAGTCCACGCGTGTTTTATTGAACATTGCCTCCCTGCACCCACGGGGTCTGCACGCAGGTAGCAGTGTGCTCATGGGAGGTGGTGGCCATGCTACCGTGTGGGCCCAGGGCCTGGGGTCTGCCTGGAGCCCCCCGAACCAGCCCCTTCATCAAGGCCCCCAACGGGCTTTGGAGAAAACTGGAAGCCACACCTGCTGTCACTCAGCTCATTGGCACACCAAGCAATGAGGTCACATGGCACCCCAAACAGCAGGCCGGGGGGTGGGAGGGGGAGGCGCTGGGGTGAGAGGGTGTGGGCTTCAGCCCAGCATGGGGCTCAGGGTCCGGGAAGTGGGGGACACTGTTGTCCGGGGCGCCCGCCGGCCAGATGTTGTCTCACAAGCAGCTCAGGAAGACCAGCTGCTTCCTGAGAAAGGTTTCCACGCTCCGGGAGGCCCACGCAGCCCAGGGCCCTGCAGGGGAGAGAGAAGCTGGAAGGGCTGGTGGGACAGCCAGCAGGAGAGCCTCGCCTTATGGGTCCCGGCATTTCACTGCACAGGCCCCTGCCTGGCTGCGGGCTGCTGTTCAGACCAGGCTTGGGGGCAGGGTGGCCCTCTAGCCCCCGGGACACGCGATGGACGGCCACTCCCCTCCTCAGCCTCTGGGGCGTCTGTGGGCAGGACTTGGTCCTCAGTGCACTGGCCACCTGGGTCTCGGGCAGGGGGGTCCCAGAACCAGCCTAGGAGTGGGGCCTCAGGGCCTCGTGGGGGGCCACCCCTCCCCGGGTCCAGCCAGGAGAGGCATTGCTGCCCAGCCCCAGGGTATGAACCCAGGGCCAGCGGCATGGAAGGGCTGGGCGGTGCGCCCGGTGAAGGCTGGACCTGAAGCAAACTACCGCCTGCCCAGGCCTCCCTGAGCTTCTGGGTGGGGCGCGGGGAGCAAGCCTCAGGCAGCCAGGCCCCAGAAGGGGGCCCTGGGGTGGGGTCTGGGGGTGGGGAGGCCCTGGACAGGTAGTCTGCTCTTTCTGCCCCAGCCTGTCACCCCCAGCCCAGCCGCTTGGGCACCCGGGGTTGTTACTGAGGCCAAATCGCTGCTTCCTTCCACCCGGAACTCAGTCGACACCCCAATGTTCTGGTCCCAAGCGGAGGGGCCCCACACGCAGGCGTGAGCCCCCCCACACGGGCCTCAGAGAGGCAGCAGGTTCTCTTCTCCGCGCTGCGCCTTCGGGGCTCCCCACCACACACGGGGGAGCAGCTAGTGCAGTCTGCAAACTGGCGAGGCAGCCACACAGTGAACCGGGGCGGGCGAGGGGCCCGAGGGGCCGGCCACTGAGACCCATCCTGCTGGGGGGGCTGTTGTTAGGATGATATTTACGAAGACAGAACTAGGGGTCTGGAAGGGCCCTCGGCGCCCATCCACCGCCTGCTCTCCCAGCGCCGCGAGCCTGAGTTTTAGCAGGCATCCCGCCATCCGCCATCCGTATACAAGGTTCCTCCTCCCGGGAAGACACGCCCCAGACACAAGGCTCCTCCTTCCGGGAAGACACGCCCCTGGCCCACCGGGCGCCAAGGGCCTCTTCAGAGAGAGGGAGGGGAGGGCCCACTTGGGCTGCCGGGCTGCGCTGGGCGCTTGGGGTCAAGCACTCAGAACTCCGGCGCATTCCTCCCGCAGACTGCCCATCCCCCAGAGCCGCGCTCTGGGCCTCAGCACATTCCTGCCGGCTGCCAGGGCAGGTACAGGGGGCTCTTCTGCTTCCTGTAGCCTCGCCCCGTCGCCCCTCGCCGGCCCCAGGTCTCCGGTCAGCCCCCCAGAAAAGCCCAGACAAAGACCCCCATGGTGGGCTGAGGTTTTCCTCCTCCAGGTGGGCGAACCAGGTTCTGTCCATCCCTCCTCAAAGACTCTGTGTGGGGCAGTAGGAACCAAACCCCCACCCCCACCCCACCCTTCAAAATGAATGTCAGCTGGTGTCTGCAGGTGATGAGGACAGAGAGAGGCAGACTCCTCCTCATCTGTGGGGGCAGAGGGCTCTACAGGGAGCACCCCAGGTGCAGCCACGCCCCCCACAGGCTCCCTCCTCCAGAAGCAGAGCCTCCCCCACTCTACCCTCCACCCTGCCTGGAGACAGTGTGGGTCGGGGTGAGGTGCTGGGGTCGAGTGAGGCACAGGACCCCTCCCCCACAACTCTGTGTGTGGCCAGGCAACAGCGTTCTGACCCGGCTCTCGGGCTGATGAACCGTAAGCAAAGTGTGGACCTCTCTGCCTCGATGTCCCCATCTGTCAGGACACTGCGCTCACAGCCACACAGCCACACAGCAGGGACGCAGACCAGGTCTGCCGGGTTGAGCAGGGGCCCCCGAGTTTTGGCTGAATGCCCCCCATGGGCTACACGATGGGGCTTCTGTGCTCAGGTGCACTCCCCCCACCAGGGCTGTGACCGCCCACCCTCAGGACCCAGGGTCACTCTGCCAAGGGCAGCACAGCCTGGTGGCTGGAGGCAGAAGACAGACAGGGCTGTGGCTCAGAGGACGGCCAACCGGGGCCAAACACGGCATGCGGGACAAGAGGGTGTCATGTACGCAAGGCTCTCCAAGGAGACAGGTGCAGGGCCGAGGGGTTGCCAGGGGCTGAGGGGGCAGGTGGTGGCGGGAGTGGGCAAGGTGGGACGAGGCAATGGGGTCCCCATGAGGCCAGGCGTCCTGTCCCGGTGGTCAGTGTCACTGCCCTGCTGTCTTACACGGAGTTTCTGCAAGACACCAGCAAAGGGCTCCCGGGGCCCTTGTAACGACTGGGTTTGACCTGCAATGATCTCACACCAAGCGCTGAATGGTAGCCTGCCTGGTGTGGCTCAGTGGACTGAGCGCCCCCAACCCCGATGCACCTTCCAGTCCGGTTCCATTCCCAGCCCGGCCCAGGCCAGGGCTGCACCCAGGGTCCCCAGTAGGGGGCGCAGGAGAGGTGGTCAGACGCCGATGTTTCTCTCCCTCTTTCTCTCTCCCTTCCCCTCTCTCTAAAAATGAATCAATAAAATTTAAAAGAAATAAAATAAAAATTTAACAGTTTAATGGTAAAAAACTAATGAGAAATAAAAAACGGGTGGGGCCAGAGAGATGGCAAAGGTCCAGGATGTGCCTGGCCCAGGAGGGAGCGCTGCTGTTTGCCCACCCCCTCTCAGCAGGTGGGCTGGGGGGGGGCCTTCCCCACCTTTCCACCTTCAGACAGCACCCCCTCCAAACAGTCCAGCCCTTTCCCTCAGACCCTTCAATAACCACAGCCCTCATCGCTGCATGAGAGCCCAGGGCAGGGCCAGGAGGGCCGCCCAGAGGGGTGAGGGTGCAGGGGGGGCTCTGGCCACATCGGACTGGGAGAGGACTCAGGGACAGGGTCCCGATCCTGGAAGGGGCTGCACATCTGACTTCTGAGGGGCAGGAGACAAAGACGGCATGACGTGTCCCTGCCTCCTCTGTCCTCCTCCCTAAGGTGGGCAAGGAGCTCCTTGGGGTGTCAGACTGACCACTAGTGGGGGAGACCCAGGCTGCCTAGCACACCTCCAAGGGGCTGCCTGGGGCTTGGTCCAGCCCCGTTGGAAAGGCACCCGCGTGGGAGAAAAAGCCAGCAGTCTGTTCACTAGGGCGACATGTACCACCCATCTGCCAGTTCCCATGGTCCCTGTCTCTGGGCAGCTGCCCCCAGGGGATCCCGGGGCCTCTTGGCCACGGGCAGAGCAGGGGCACCCCTCCAAATTCCTGACAGGCTGTCATCACCGCCCAGAAGCCCCCTCAAGGCAGCGCTGCGCCCGCAAGAAGACCCAAGGCCGGTGCGCGCCCACTTTGTTTGTCCGGCGGACCCTCCTGGGCGCCTGGCCTTCGGCTCCCAGGTCGGCGGAATGATGACAGCGACTCCCAGGAACAGCGCCTTCGAGTAGGGACTCAGCGCACAGCCCGGGACCAAGGCCTGGCTCCGTTTGGCGGTTCCTCCCGTCGCGGCCCTGGGAGCACGTAGCACGCCCCGCGCCGTCTTCCCGCAGCCCCTCAAAGGCCGGACGGCGCAGGGTCGCCCCCCAAGCCCGGAGCCTGCGCCGGCTCCGCCATCCGCCCCCACTCCAGGACCCCGCAGGACGTCATAAAGGCCCTCTATCCCCATGGCAACACGCTGGACGCCCTGGCGCGACGCCGGGCGCCCCCACTCTGCGCAGTGGAGCCGCAGAGCGCTGCGCATTCGGGGCGGCAGGGCGAGAGGACACGCGGAGTGGCTAGGTGAGGGCCAGGGGCGGGGAGGGGGCGTAGGTAGGGGTAGGTCTGGGGGGGGACCTGCGGAGCGCGCGGGGGGGTGCAAAAGGCGGGGCCTCTATGTCGGTGGGCCTCAGGGCTCCTGGCAACCCCGCCCAGGAGTTCACTGCAAGCTTGTCTACCTGGGAGACTTGTCTACTGGAGACATCCCTGACCCACGGGGGCGAGTTCCCTGCAGAGGCCAGAGTAGGACTTAGGGCCATAAGTCCTGGGGTCCTGGTCTAGGCTGGTAGCTCACCCCAGCACCCTCTCTGCTGTGCCAGGGGCCTGGTCTGGCCCATCTGCTCCAGGAAGGTGAAAGACTGACTTCTGGGGAGGGAGGCAGCCGCCTCAACGTTACTCTGCTACTTAGTGGTGTTTTCTGCAGCTAGCCACTTTCCCTGCTGGGTCTTCCTGTGACTCGTCCACCCTTGGGTTGCTGGGATACCCCAAGCTCTCCCAGGTAAAGCCGTGGGGCTCTGGGGACAGCTGGGACCTGGGACAGCAGCCAGGGAGGCTGGCACCTTCACCAATGAGCCTCAGCTTGCAGGGATAGTCCTGGTGGCCTTGTGGCCTGCCCAGCCGGGCCTGGGCCCCCAGCTGCACCTGGCGGTGGAGTGTGCTGTCGCCCAGAACTGGGAGCTGGGGGTGGGTCGTGGCCCAGAAGGAGGTTTGGCTCTGGGATCTACAGCCGGCCTCAGACCCAGGACCTTGGGCAAGCTGCAAAGCAGAGCCTCCGGCTTCCCATCTGTAAGAAGCCTTGGGTGTCCCCCTTGCGTCGGGGGCTCCAGGCCACAGCAGGGCTCTGTGATGGGGGCGGGCACAGCTCTTCCTCGGGGCTGAGGCCTGGGGCTGCCCTGCCTCCCAGGTGGGCCTGGTCTCCAGCTGGACCAGCTTGGGGTGAGCCTGGCCCTCTGCTCCATGCTGGCAGTGAGGTGTGGGAGGCCTGGGGGGCATTAGTGTCTCCACGGGGACCCCAGGGCTGCTCAGGCAGGATCGCACTGAGGCACAGCTTCCCCCATTTCAGACGAGGGCCTGAGGCCTTTCCCAGACCACACAGCTGGTCAGCAGCTGGGGTTTCTGCCCAAGTGGTCCTGGCCCCAGATCCCAGCCCTGGTCTCAGTCCTGCCCTGCGTCTCCGTACCAACCGTCAGTAGTCTTTGCCCTGAATGCCCACTTGCACTGACTCTGCAGCCTGCCCACCCCGAGGCCCCCTGGAAAGGACCTGGGGCCAAGGGGACTGCAGCCACCCGCACACACAGACATTGCCCCCAGGGAGCCCGGGGTGGGGGGTGGGGGACAGCAGAGGCCAGCCTGACCATCCCCTCTCACGCCCCATCCTCCGCCCCTCCCTGCAGACGATGGCCTTCCAGGTGACGGGCCCGGACAAGGTGCCGCTGAGCCGTCTACAGCCCTTCCTGGACCAGGAGGAGGTGGAGGAGGCCGAGGACAGGCAGCTGCTGGAGCCGCAGGCTTGGAGGACCTACACTGCGCGCCGCAACGCCCTGCGGGAGTTCCTGACCTGCGACCTGAGCGCCCAGCTGCTGAGGCGCCACCACGCCCGCATGGAGCTTCTGCGCAAGTGCTCCTACCACGTGGAGATCCTGCCCAAGCACCTGGCCCTGGGCGACCAGAACCCGCTGGTGCTGCCCAGCACTGTCTTCCAGCTCATCGACCCCTGGAAGTTCCAGCGCATGAAGAAGGTGGGCACCGCACAGACCAAGATCCAGCTGCTGCTGCTTGGGGACCTGCTGGAGCAGCTGGACCGGGGCCGCGCCGAGCTCGACGCCCTGCTAGAGTCGCCGGACCCGCGGCCCTTCCTGGCGGGCTGGGCGCTGGTGGAGCGGCGGCGGGCGGACCTGTCGGCCATCATGGACAGTTTCCTGGCCTTGATGGTGCCGGGGCGTCTGCACATCAAGCACCGCCTGGTGTCCGACGTCGGCGCCACCAAGATCCCACACATCCGGCTCATGCTCAGCACCAAGATGCCCGTCATGTTCGACCGCAAGGAGTCGGTGGCCCACCAGGACTGGGTGACGCTGCGCTGGTTCGTCACCGTCCAGCCGGCAGTGCCGGAGCAGTTCGAGCTGCGCTTCAAGCTGCTGGACCCTCGGACCCAGCAGGAGCACCTGCAGCGCGGGCTCGTCCCCGTGGCCGCCTGCAGCTTCGAGGTCCGCAATCTGCTGCCCAACCGTGCCTACAAGTTCACGGTCAAGAGGGCGGAGAGCTACACGCTGGTGTACGAGCCCTGGCAGGACAGCCTCACCCTGCAGACCCGGCCTCGGACTCCCGAAGGGCCCGTCCCCGGTCGGCTGGGCAAGCCGGGCCGCCCCTGACCGCCACTTCCAAGAGATGATTTTTAGTCTTTAGCCGCAAATAAAGAGGAGTAGAAACACACTCGCAGTGAAAGAAGCAAATCTACTTAACGTCCCAGGGGAGGCCGACGCCACAGGTGCGTGTCCCCTGGCTCCGCCCAGCCCGCCTGCCCATCCAGGCCCCGCAGCTGCTCTGGGGGTGCCCAGGCTGGATCTTCTGGGACAGTGCATCCCTGGAGTGAGAAGTATCGGCCCTGGTACCTGGGTGCCACCGCCAGCGAGGACAGCAGCTCCCAGGGTCTCTGCCCCTTCAGCCTGTCCCTGTCACCGTAACCAGCTGTGTGGCCTCAGCAAGGCCGTCCCCCAGGGGGGCCCCAGCCCCAGGTCCTGCCTGGTCAGACCCCGCAGGTAGGCCGGCCCCAGCACTCTCCACCCCAGCTTCATCGGGTTTAGGGTGCCTGAGCCCAAAGGATGTTTTCTTTCTTTTAAGGATATTATTTATTTATTTTTAGAGAGGGGAAAGGAGGGAGAAGGAGAAGAAGAGAAACATCAATGTGTTGTTGCCTCTCGCATGCCCCCTACTGGGGACCTGGCCTGCAACTCAGTTCTGTGCCCAGACTGGGAATTGAACCAGCGACCCTTTAGTTTGCAGGTCAAAGCTCAGTCCGCTGAGCCACACCAGCCAGAGCTAGATATTTTCTTTCTAAAATAGCAATAAAAGTCTTATCTTTTCTCCAAATGAAGCTGAAGTTCATCAGCACCCCCATCCTGAGGGGGGTGAGGGTCCCAGGCAAGGAGGCATCCCAGGGACACAGGCCAGGAGCTCCTGTTTGGGGGCGGCCCCTCCCCCCAACTCCTGGCATCCAGCTGTGTGGGCGGCGGCCCCCTGGTTGCTGCCTTGATAGTCTGCCCCTGCCCTGTGGTGTAGTCATGTGCGCCAGGGGCAGCCAGCAGCTCCCCTCCCGGTGCACGCTCTCGCTTCCAGATGAAGGTGCTCACGTCCAGCCCCAGGGGGCCACACTGTGTGCCCCGGCTGTGGCTGAGGGGGACAGCAAGACCTCCGAGAATGGGGTGGCCTGGGACAGACGGTTAGAAACAGGGAGTCCCTCTCCCGCTGACAGAGAAGTGGTTTGGGAGAGGGATCCCCGACTCTGCCGGAAAGGCCCAGCACCCTCCCCCCGGCCGTGGACAGGGCCCTCTGAGGCCAGTGGGGGTTCAGCCAGGTGGGGTTCCCCCAGCCCATCCAGCCCCTGGTCATCTGTTCACTGGACATGCCGTCCAGGGTCAAGCCAGACTTCCCCGCTGTGGCCCCACATGGCTATGGGGCACTGTCCTGCCTGGCTCCTG
The DNA here is from genome assembly GCA_004024845.1 of Tonatia bakeri. Lineage (NCBI taxonomy): Eukaryota > Metazoa > Chordata > Mammalia > Chiroptera > Phyllostomidae > Tonatia > Tonatia bakeri. The sequence continues at coordinate 215,716 of PVIA01000120.1, forward strand.
CACCTCAGACACAAGGTTAGGGGGCAGGGCCCAGGGACTGGGGGCATAGCAGTCCGAGAGAGGGGCTGCTGCCATGGGGTTCACACCCTAGGTGCACTCGGGCACCCCAGCAGGGGCTTCCTGGTCCCGGTGCCTTCAGCAGGCGACCTGGTCTCCTGCCCTCACCCAGACTGGCGGCCGCCCAGAGGCTGCAGGTCCCCTTCTGCCAGCAGCTCCCTGGTGCCCTCGGGGCACAGCTGTCAAGGCCGGCAGGCCGGTCTGTGCCCGGCTGGCCCCGCCCGGCTGCCCTGCTGCTCCGGGCCGTCCTCTGTGCCAAGCTGCCTTCCCGCCCCCTGCACGTCCAAGTCTGACTGGGCCTCCCCCCCAGCTCCCTTTCTCGGGGCAGCCCACCCTGGTCCCAGGGAGATGGGGCCCCCACTCCCCGTCTGGAAACGCCGTGGCTGCCGGCAGCATAGCCCTCGGGCAGGTGGGGCCCCCTGGCCCCCTCAAGGCCTCAGTGAACATGCAGGACCCAGAGGCCGGCGACCCCCTTCCCTGCGAGGTCTCTGTCTCTCTGTGACCTCCCTGCAGCCACACCTTCCCCCGTGCAGCCGGCCCGGGGTGGAGCGGGGGCACCAGGGGCTCAGCCACACACACATGAGCAGTCCAGGTCGGCACGTGTGGTGCCCAGGGTCAGCAAAGGACCTGCTGGCAGCCTGGGGGACTTTGGACTTAGATTTCGGGTCTAGACCCGCCTAAGGCCAGAGTTCAGAGCGCTGGGCAGGCCTGTGTACCTGGACAGAGCCTGTGGTGGCAACCTCTCCTCCCACCAGGGAGGCCTTGCACCTCCTCTGTCCAAGGCCCTCAGCCGGGCGCCGTGTCCTCCGCTGCGGCCTCACAGCTTCAGCAGCCACTTGGCAGCCCAGAGCAAGAGGAAGGGCCCCTCCCACTGCCCCAGACAGACCCAAAGACACCCACAGCTGACAAAGCAGAGCAGCATTTATAATAAAATTAATGTGAAATTACATAAGATACAAAACTGGAATGTAGAGATTTGATTTGTACAAAACTTCAGGATCAGACATACAAGACATACACCCCCCCCCCACCCCTGCCCGTGGTGAGCAGCCGGGCCTCCCTGGCATAAATGGCAGCCTGCAGTGTCCCCCAGCCTGCGGGGACAGTAGAAAATTGCACTGAGACCCAGGGGTCCCGCAGGTCAGGGTCAGGGGGCCAGGGGGGCCCAGGGCAGTGAGTCCGAGTGAACCCCTGCATGTGGGCTGAGGACCCTGTCCCCGCAGAACAGAAACCGGGGTTGCTTTTCCTTCCTTCCTTCCTTCTTTCCTTCCTTCCTTCCTTCCATTCTACTTACACATTTTTAGAGAGGGGAAGGGAGGGAGGAAGAGAGGGAGAGAAACATCAACGTGTGGTTGCCTCTCGAGTGCCCCCTACTGGGGACCTGGCCTGCAACCCAGGCGTGTGCCCTGATTGGGAATCGAACCAGCAGCTCCTGATTCTCAGGCCCGAGCTTAATCCACTCAGCCACACCAGCCAGGGCCGGTTTCTTTAAAAAGAAAATAAAGCTGAGCCCCACGGCTAGTGCCTGGTGGGGGCAGTTGAATGGCAACAAAGACCAGAGAGTTGGGGGCTCCTTCCTGACCCCAACCCCCCCAGCAACACAGCCCACCCCTGAGACGGCCCTGGTCCCCAGGGCGGCAGTGAACGCAGGTCAGCCAAGAGGCTGGGGACGGACCCTCCCCCTTCCTCCCAAGTGCACGCTGCCCACTGGGGACAGCCAAGACCCCAGAAAGGGGTTGCTGTGCACAGCCATGGTGGGCGTGGAAGGCCGGCAGTGACCACGGAAGGCACGTGGGGTCCCGCCGAGCAGGGCTGAGGCAGCGGGCGGCGGAGGGGGCAGTCCAGGTCGTCCGGCAGCTGGAGGGTGCTGGGCAGCAGAGGCGGGCCCCTCAGGAAGACACGGCGGACCTCCGGCGGACCCGCACCTGGCCGACGGGCACCAGGCAGCCCTGGGCCTCACAGAAGTCCACGAGCCGGCGCCACAGGGGACAGCACCGCAGGAGGAGGTGGTCTCCTGCGGGAGGGGGCGGTCAGTGCTGCCCTGCCGTGCAGTCCGGCGGACCCTCCCCACTGGGGGCAGCCCTCCCCGCCCCCCCCGCCCCCGAGGCACTCACCAACGATGCAGAGCCCCTCCTGGGCGCGGGTGATGGCCACATTCACTTGGTTGGGGTCCACGACGAAGCCCAGGAACCTCTTCAGCCAGCTCTTCGTGGGCCGCAGGTCCAGGTCACTCTCGGGGCAGGAGCGGACGGTGCTCACCAGCACGTAGCGCCACTCGCTCCCTGGGGGGGAGGGAGCGGGGCGCCATGAGGCCCAGCCCCCCCAGCCCACCGGGAGCCCCACCCAGCGCCAGCCCCACGGCCTCACCCTGGCTCTTGGTGATGGAGCACACGGTCAGCCCCGTGACGCCCCTCTGCACCAGGCACTTGCTGATCTCCGCAGCCTGTGCGTTGTAGGGCGTGAGGATGGCGATGTCCTTGGGGTCCACCGTCCTGTCCAGGGTCAGCTGCTTGGCGATGCGGACCTGAGGGGCGCAGGGGAGCCAGTGAGACCGGCCCTGGTGCCTCCCTCGCCCGGTTGGTGGCACTTGCTCCCTCAGCTGCTCCACAACCTCGTCCAGGAAACCCTCCAGGACCAAGGGCACCACCAGACACTCACCACCTCCGCCACCTCGTCCAGGTTGGCCTTGGAGTTCTCGTTCCCTTCATCCGTGGACACCAGCAGGCTCTGTTCGTGGCCTTGCACGTGGCCGAAGATGACAGGGCAGCTCTCCCTGTCAACGTGGCCCAGGACACTGGGCGGTCGCCGCAGGCCTGGCCAGGTCTTCAGCTTATGCTGGTAGAACTCCATGGAGGGGAAGGCACAGATGTCCTTGTGCTGCGGGGAGGAACGTGAACCAGGCACAGGCTGCTGCCGCCTGCCTGGGCCCCAGGCAGAGGCCAGGCAGGCAAGGGGGTGGGGCAAGGCTGGAGGCGGGGCAGCCAGGCCAGCTCACCATGCGGTACTGCGTGTCCAGCATGTGGGCGTCCCTGGAGTACCTCTCGAAGAGAGACCGGTCTAGCCCCAGGCTCTGCACGTGCTCGTTCTTGACCACAGGACGCAGCTGCTTGTGGTCACCGAGGAGAACCACCTGGAGGGACACACAGGTGTGGCCCTGCCGCCCCAGACCCTGAGGCACCCCACGGCCACTGCTGCCCCAACTCCGCCAGCCCCCCGCCCGCGTCGGCAATGCCTGCCGGTAGCACCCAGCCCACACTGCCTCACCTTCTCGGCCCCCGGGAACCTCACCAGGGGGATGAGGGTCTCAGGCTCCGTGGCCATGCCTGCCTCGTCCACCAGGACCTGCTGGACGTGCAGGCCCTTGAGGCTGGCTGCGGCAGCGCAGGAGCAGGTGCAGAGCACAACACTGTGGCGGCCCAGCTCGTACTTCCGCGCCTTCCCCAGGACCTTCTTGTACCTGCATGGGGAGGCCAGCCGTCACCCAGGGGTCCCCATGCCGGGAGGCAGCTGGGGGCTCCGGCCACTTACGAAGCCAGCTCCTCGTCGGAGAGGATCGCCCCTCTCTGCAGCCGAGCGTCGAAAGCCTTGATGTCCTGAGCATAGGGGTTGGGGGGCTGCCGGATCAGGTGGTGCAGGGTGATGCTCCTGTGGGGAGGGGGCCTCCGTGAAGCCCCATGCTGCCCACGGGCCCACAGCGGGACCATCCGATAGCTCCCCCTTCCCCCCACAGACAGACAGACAGACAGACAGACAGACAGAGACAGACGGCTGACAGGCTGCACCTGAGGGTTGGGTTGGGCCTCCCCTCCCGAGGGGCCCTCCTGGACAGGCCCCTGCCGCTCACGCCGGGCACCGGAAACTCGGTGGCCTCCGCCTGCTCCCCATACACGCGGAGGGGCTTCAGCTCCGCTCTCCTGCTCAGCAGCATGCCTGGGGGCCGGCGGGGTGTGAGAGGCTGCCCCCTGGGCCCGGCCCCCCCAGGCCCAGCCCCCGACCGGCCAGCCCGGCGCACCTGCCACGACGTCCACCGACTTGTTGGAGGGGCCGCAGTATAAGATGCAGGGGGGGCTGCCGGACAGCGGCAGCTCCTCGTTCAGCTTGTGAAACCAGAACACGATGTGGAAACCCACCACTGTCTTCCCCGTGCCTGTGGACAGATAGCGCGTGAGCGGAGCCCCCCACCGCCTGCCTGGGCGCCCCGGCCCCGGACGTGGGCCCCACCTGGTGGGCCCTGGATCACGGTGAACTGCTTCTTCAGAGCCTCTCGGACGGCCATGTTCTGGCTGGGGTTCAGCCTGCGGCAGCCTCCGGGCATGTCGAAGGCCTGCAGCTCCAGGAACCTGCTGGGGGTCCCTGAGGGAGGGCCAGGCTTCCCTGAGCTCTGCCTCGGGGCAGGCCGGGGCCAGAGGCCGGGGCTCAGGGAAGCTGGAGGGCCCCCCACCTACCTCTGCGGAGGGGCTGCTGGCCAGCAGGGTGATGGGAAGTGTGGCGGGGCAGGGGGATGGGATGGCCCAGGGCGATGTTGATAACCAGCTGGGAGGCATCCTTCAGCCCACACACGGCTTCTTCCTTGCGGCTGGGGGCATGTGCGGGCAGAGGTGGACATGGAACTCCCACGGGAACCCCCTCTCCTGGGAGGGGTCGCTGTCCCCTGCCCCACCCACCCGGAAGAGGGAGCCCAGGGAGTTTCTGCCCTCCCCACCCACCAGCCTCGCCCTGGCCTCCGGCCCCTGCCCCTGACCAGTAGAAGCTACTCACATGTCGGGAAGCTGCTTGGGCAGCACCTCAATAGTGAATGTGGTGCCGGGTCTCAGCACCTCTTCTGGAACCTTCTCCATGGCCATGTGGTGGACGAAGAAGCGCACCTGGTTGGCGAACTCTCGCCGGTGGGCCGAGTCCTCTCTATTTGGGTCTGAGTCCTCCGTCAGCCCATGGGCCACCCAGGTGTAGGTGTCAGGGTCGATGCTCAGGACCGGGCCGAGGCCGCTGGGCCTGCAGGGCGGGGTGGCGAGGTGCGGGTCCCTGGCGCCGGTGGCAGGCATGGCCAGAAGGCCCTCCAGCCGAATGCAGAGGCAGCAGTGATCAAAGTCGGTGTCGATGCTGTGCTCGCGGAGGAAGGCGGCATCCAGGCGGAAGCTGCCGCGCAGCTGCCCCCGCTCAGTGCGTGCCCGGTCCCAGGCCACCGGCACGTGCTGCAGCGTGACGGCCTCGCTCTCGGCCACGGCACTTGTGGCCGACTCCAGGGAGCAGAAGGGCTGCCACACGCGGCAGTAGTCCTCCAGGTGGCTGAAGCTGTCCTTCCCGGCCTGGGGCGCCTGCCCGGAGAAGCAGTCGCCGGGCCGCTCCACGTGCTCCAAGCACAGGCTGAGGCCGGGCGCCACAGTCCACAGCTGCAGGGCGGGCGCCAGGATGCCCCGGTGCAGCGCTGCGCTGAGCTGCACCTGCAGCGTGTCCCCGCCGCCCAGCTCCCGGGCCACCTCCGTGAAGTGCCGGCAGGCACTCCGCGCCACGTTGCCCAGCTCCCGCGGCGGCTCCTTGGTGGCGCCCTGCTCTCGCATGAGCGCGGCCGCCTCGGGCCACCGCTGCTCCTCAACCAGAGCCAACAGCCTCTGCCACAGGGCGGCGTCCACGGGACAGGTGTGCGGGTCCAGTAGGGCACCGGGCAGCGGGGGGCACGGCCCGTTCTCCAGCACCGAGTAGATGCGGCGGCGCCACTGGAGCCGCAGGCCTGGCCGGCTCGCCAGGGCCCTCGGGTGCTCGGCCAGCTGCAGGCAGCGGTAGAACACGGGGCAGGGGTCGGGCAGCGTCTCGGGGTTGGCCGGGAAGAAGAGCTTGAAGCAGCGGGCGCCCGGCTCCACGTCCACCACGAAGCCCAGCTTCTGCCTCGGCTGGGCCTTGAGCTGCGTGGCCAGGTGCAGGCTGCAGGCCCGGCGCTGGTAGCTCTGGGCGCGCCAGTGCTGGCGGCCAAAGTCCTGGCAGAGCCTGTCAATGTCCCTGGCGGAGTAGGAGGAGCCCCCATGGCCCAGCACCAGCAGTGCCTGCCGCTGCAGCACTACGTCCAGGTACCTGCGGATGGGAGAGCTGGCCCAGGTGTACCACTCCACCTGCAGCGAGTAGTGGCCGGCGGGCTGCTGCTCCCCCTGACTGGAGCGGCCGAAGACTGAGCGGCCCAGGGCCTTTCGGAAGTCCAGGCGCACAGCAGCCAGCGAGGGGTGCATGTCGTCCGTGGTGACCAGGTCCGCCAGCAGGTCGGCGTCCTGGGCCTGGGCGGCATGCTGGACAAGTCTCCACAGGGAGGCCAGCAGGTGCAGCCGTGAGTGGGGGGTCACGTGGCCGCGGAGGTGCTGCCTCAGGTGAAGCGACAGGGGCACCAGCTCCGCGTGCTTCTCGCTCACGGCGTCCAGCTGGCGGCTGCTGGGCGTGGGCTGCCACCGCAGTGGCGTGACCGTGCGGGTGTGCTCGCTGCCCACCAGGAACTCGGCCAGCAGGCTGTTGAACTGGACCATGTACTCTTTGACCATGGCATGGGCCACGCGGAAGCCCAGCACGCTATCCTCGTCCAGCTGCTCGTAGGGGCAGGCAGCCTGCAGGCGGCGCCGGCGCAACACCCGGGCGAAGTAGCACGCGGCCACGATGCAGGCATCCATGGAGTCCAGGCAGGCGGGCAGCTCCAGGCCGGCCCCCCGCTGCCCCCGGATCACCTGCTCCGCCTCCTCGTAAGACAGCTGGCGGTCGGAGCGGACCACTGAGGGTGCGAAGCGCAGGCTCTTGAGCTGGTTGCTGCCCTTCTCGAAGACGAGGAAGAGCGAGATGGCGAAGCGGTCCTGGCCAGGGAGGAGGCTGAGCACATCACGGCAGAGGCCGGCGGGCAGGATGGGCATGGGCTCCCGGTCGGGGGCGTAGACCGTGATGCCCTGCCTGCGGGCCTCCAGGTCCAGCGCGCCATCCCTGGGCACGAAGCTGGCCACGTCGGCAATGTGCACGCCCACCTCGTACCTGGGGCCCAGGTCCCGCACGCTGAGGGCATCATCCAGGTTGCCGGCGCCCGGAGGGTCCACGGTGAAGGTCGGGAAGCTGCGGCAGTCGTCCCGGGTGCCGGGGGCCCGGCTGAGCTCCTCGCGGAACTTCTGCAGCGCCCTGGACACCGAGGCTGGGTCCGGCGAGGGCTCCCGCAGGCCGTACTCCAGGTCCAGGACTCGGAGGCCCTGCTCCCAGGTGGTGGCCTCAGGCAGCACCTCCAGCACGATGCCCAGCGGGTAGTAGAAGCGCTCCTGCCAGACCACGATGCGCACCCAGAAGAGCCGGCGGCGGCTGGCCCGGGCTGAAAGCGGCTCCCAGCCCACCCTCTGCAGGCGGCCCCTGTGCAGGCGGTGCACGGGCACCCGCAGTGGGTCCTTCAGGTCGGCCACGAAGATCTTGGTCACGGCGCCGTCGATGGGGGTCATGAGGCGCGGGTCCCACTCATCCAGGCGGCACACGAACTGCAGCTCCTGGCGCCGCCGCTTCAGCACGCCCAGCACGCGGCCTTGCGGCCGCACCGACGGGGCCCACTCGCCGCCAAGGAGGCGGACCAGCACCTCGTCGCCACTGAAGGCCATGCCGCAGTGCAGGCGGCCCCGCAGCTGGATGGGGCCGGGGCCCGCAGCATCCAGCGGCATGGCCGTCGCCCGCTCGAAGGTCTCGGGCACGAAGGTGCACCGGTGGTGCAGCTGTGGCTCTGTGCGCAGCAGGTTGCGCAGCACGTCCGGCGGCAGGTTCACGTACTGCCGGGCCTGCCGCGGGGACGCCGGCCTGGCCACCGTGTCCAGCAGCCCGTCCTCCCGCACTGTCACCATCACCTTCCGGCTCTCGTCCAGCAGCTCCTGTAGGACCGAGTCGTCGGCGTCCAGCTCCCCGTCCCAGGACCAGAAGTCGGACTCGGAGTTCTCAGGGTAATCGGCATCCTCGGCGTCCTCACTGTCTGTGGCCGCAGTCCCTGCCACCTCGCTGGCCAAGCTCCCTGTGGATGCTCCGTGGCCCACATCCGGGCGCCCTCCTGACCTAGACACTGAAGCTGTGTCCCCGGCCTCTGCCTCCTGTGTGGCCGTGTCTACGGCCACTGAGGTGCTGGCTGGGACGGCATCACCCTTGGCTGCAGGCTCTGTGGTCGGGGCCGTGGTTGCCCTCTCCTCCAGGACAGTGTCCCTGGACGCCACTGCCCCGGCTCTCCCTGCTGGTGGGGCCACAGCTGCCCTCTCCTCCGGGACAGTGTCCCTGGGCGCCACTGCCCCGGCTCTCCCTGCTGGTGGGGCCACGGCTGCCCTCTCCTCCGGGACAGTGTCCCTGGGCGCCACTGCCCCAGCTCTCTTGACCGGCGGGTCCCCGGGCCGCCGGTGGCGGGCCCAGCGCTGCCTCTGCACCACAGCCTGCTCGATGTGCTCCAGCGACAGGTCCTCGGGGAAGATGCTGCGGTGCTCCGCACACTGGCGGATGAAGCTCTTCCAGAGCTTGCTGCAGGCCCCGAAGGAGCAGAGGGCCACAGCGTCGCCCACTGCCACCACCTGCGACTGGGCGCGGGTCATGATGGTGTTGAGCACCCGGGCGTCGGTGAAGAACTCCAGGGCAGGGACGCCTGGGCTCTGCAGGCTGTGGCGGCTGTGGACAGTGCTCAGCACCACCGCCCGGAACTCCCGGCCTGCGGGCAGAAGCACGGTCAGGCTGGGCTGTGCAGGGTCCCACCCTCCACCCTCCACTCCCACCCCGATCACACACCTGGCAGGATCTCAAAGCTGCCCACGGACACCTGGCCCAGGTTCTTCCTCCTCAGCTCCTGCCTCAGCGCGCTCACCTGGAAAGACGCGGCCACTTGGGCAGGGCCCGCAGGGAACAGGGCGGGCCCCCGACAGCCACACCCCACCCTGGCACAGCACACGGGGTTCACGCCCCACATGCCCCTGGGAGAGGAGCTCATACAGAAGGGGAAACGGAGGCTGCGAGACCAGGAGGGCGGCGGAGTGCAGTGAGCAGTGGGCAGGGCGTACCTGGGCGCCGTGGGACACAACACAGATGTGCCTCTGCTCAGGGTGGCCCCAGCAGTGGGGCCAGGTGTCGTAGAGCTGCCGCACCTGCTCGACGACCTGCGAGACCTCGGCCGTGTTGAGCCAGGAGGTCAGGGACAGGTCGCGCTCCGGGTGGCCTGCCACGTGGCAGAACAGGAGCGGGTAGAGCCGGGGGTGGCGCGGGACCTTGCCGCGGGCGTGGATGGGGGTGCCCTTGGCCACGTAGAAGTGCCGGGAGACGAAGGCGATGATGGCCTCCGTGGAGCGGTAGTTCTCATGGAAGATGAGGCGGCCGCGCTGGGCGGCCTCGTGTGCCTGCTGCTGGTAGAGCTGGAACAGGCGGTACAGCAGCGTGTGGCCAGCCGCCTGCGCCCGGGCCACGCTGAAGAGCCGGGGTGTGACCTGCATGTGGTCCCCGGCCAGCACCACGCGGGTGCCGGGCAGGGCGTAGCGCAGCGGGGTGAGGGCCTCGCACTCCAGCATCTGGGCGGCCTCGTCCAGCAGGATGTGCGAGAAGAAGCCGGCGGGCACCCGGAGCTCCCGGGCCTGGGAGGTGGTGGCTACCACGATGCGGTGCCGCTCCAGCTCAGCGCGGGTGGGTGGGCGGAAGGCCCGGTGGTCCGCGGTCAGGCAGCAGTACCGCAGCGTGACGGCGTCCGTCTGGCTCGGTGGCCGGTCGGTGTACATCACCCTCAGCGGCCTGGCCTCGGGGTGGCCGCTCGCCACGTGGCCGTGGAAGTGCTCCTGGATGTAGATGTCAGCCGCGCTGCGGGGCAAAAGGGCGTGTGGGGCCTCGGCGACTGTCTGTCGCAGCGCCTGCTGTGAGCTCGGCCCGCCTGGAGGCCCGCACTTGCAGCCAGGCAGGCGGACCCAGCCCGCCCTCACTGACCGAGCCTGGAGCTGTGTCTCTCTGAAAATGACAGCAGATCCCTGCCCTGGGGGGTGCCGGTGGGCCGTGCCCTGCCCTGCCCAGGACCCCCATCCGGGGCCTCTATGGGCTCCACAGTCCCTGACCCGGGCAGCTGACTCCCACGCCCAGCACACCTGGCCTGGGCCAGAAGCGCATTTGTCCCCGTTCCTTTCGGTCTGGACCTGAGCGTCTATCGGGGAGAGGCCCAAGGATCCGACCGACTGGGAGTTGCCCCGGCGGGGGGTGCAGGGCAGCCCAGCCCAGGCTCCGCCCTGCCAATGGCCCGGGGAACATCCGACCTAGAACGAGCCTGGCACACAGGCCTCTGGGGAACCCGGGACCCTAGGGCCCAGGCCCCCTCCTTCCCGTGGGGTAGCACCACCACCTCCACAGTGCCTGCCCGGCCCAGGGGACAGGGCCTGCCCACGGCGGCCCTGGGCTCACCTGTTGGTGTGGGTACAGATGAGCACCTTGGCATGGGGCTGTCGGACGACCTCCAGGGAGGCCGTGGCCAGCGTGTAGGTCTTGCCCGTGCCGAAGGGGCCGTAGATGAGCAGAGGAGCGACGGGCCGAGCGTCCCCGGGGCTGCTGCCTGCGATGAACTCCACAGCCAGCCGCTGCTTGCGGTTGCCGTGCAGGGCGGGCGGGCCGGGTGGTGGGCCGGGCAGAGCGCAGGCCCGCAGGTCCGGCACCACCAGGCGCTCCTCCGGCAGTGCGTCCACCGCCTCGTGCCAGAGGCGGAAGGTCAGCGGGTCGACCTGAAACTGCACCTCCAGCACGGGGCTGGCCTCGGCCTGCAGCCCCAGGGCCTCGCAGCAGTGGGCCGGCAGCAGCAGCCACCGCACCTGCTCCGAGCCGGCCCGGGGCTCCAGCTGCACCTCGAACACTGTGTTGTCAGGTGCGGGCACAGGGGCCACCAGGGCTGTATTGACCGCCCGGGCCAGCAGGAAGCCCTGGTCCGTGTCTGGTGCCAGGGAGGTGGGGATGGGGACCTCAGCGTAGAGGGCTCCGGGCGGGGCGAAGAGCATGCCCAGGGCTGGCGTCTCAAGGGACTTCTTCAGGGACACAGAGCAGCGGAGATTCAGCCTGGTGGGGAGGACGCAGGTTAGCTGACCACCGCCACGTTCTGCGGCCAGCACCCCACCCCCCCGCCCTCATGGCCATCTGCCTGCTGGCCCCACCCACTTGGCCACCAGCTGCTGCTGCGCAGCCTCTTCCTCATAGAGAAACTGGTGCATCCTCCTTCGGTAGTTGGAGCAAGACAGGGGTCCCGGGGCCGGGCCGCCGCGCTGGAACTCCAGAGCCAGATCCGGCACCTTGTACTTGGCCATCAGGGCCGCGTGCTCTGCCGGGCGCTCCACACCAGGGACCACGTGGCGGTTGCCAGTGTGCCAGCGCTCTAGCTCTTCGTGGGGGCTGGGGGCCGGGCTCGCCCCCGGGGGCTGCTCTTGGCCCAGCTGCAGCTCCAGCCTCTGCAGCAGAGCCGGCCGGCGGCCAAAGTCGAACACCACCCACTGCTCGAAAGTGCCGAAGGAGGCGGTCTGCACGTGCACCCCCACCCGGAACTTGGCGGGGCTGCCTGGTACGCAGAAACGCTCGCCCTCGGCATACACCTGGCCCGGCGGCAGGCAGGGGGCCTCCAGCGAGAAGTTGGCCCCCGGCTCCTGCTTGAGCAGGGCCACGTGCTTCAGGGGCTCCTGCGGAGGAGAGGCTGGTCAGCACAGTGGCCCAGGCTGACACGGACCCTTCCCAGAACCCTAGCCGTCTTGGGCTCTCTGCCAGCTGGGGTCCAGGGCCTGCCCGGGGGTCGGGGGCGTGGATGCTGAGCGGGGTGGGGGGGCAACATTGGTTCCTAGAGCTCCTGGCGGCAACCAGCCCAGCCCCTCGCTCTGTGCCAGATGCCCCGCAACACCACACCACAGGGCCCAGGCAGGGGACAGTGCGCGAGGCCGCGGCCCCGAAGCCCACCAACCTGGGGCTGTGCACATGGCTCACCTCCGAGTGGACGACGAACATCCAACTGTGCTGCATTTTCTTCTCCTGGGCCCGGTGCACCAGGGGCTGGTGGCAGGTGACGGCCACACTGTCCACCGTCTCAGCCAGCTGCGCGAGGGAGCCGGGCAGTCAGCAGGCGGGCCCTGGCACCCGACCGCCTCGGCCCCCTCACGAGGCCCTGCTTACCACCAGGATCTCCTCGCGGCTGCTCTGGTACTCAGCCAGCAGCCTCTCCCGGTAGGGCATCAGCCCCTCCTGAAAGGCCGCCTGCTCCCGCTGCTCTACCATCCGCACCCGCCGCCGCCACTCCTGCAGCTCTTGCTCCGAGTGCGCCTTGGTGCAGACGGCGCCGTACTCACAGAGGTCGGGCCTGAGAGGGGGAAGTCAGAGGCCACTGGGGGGAGACCCTTCCGCCCAGGCTGGCACAAGCCACCTCCAAGGGCCTCCCTTACCCACATGAGGCAGACAGGGTGCCAGCCAGTCACACAGGGGCAACACGGAGCCCCCGGCACTGGCAGAAGCTGTGCCGGCCCCCTCCCGGACATCCCCCTCCCAGAGCCCTACCCCCTGACCCCACCTGGGGCAGAGCTCAAAGGTGGAGAGCCCCGCGGGCGGGCTGCGGTGCTCCCACACCACGGTCTGGTCCAGGGCCACCATCCTCATGTGCTCCTGGGAGGAGCAGTGGTTCTCGAAGGCCTCCTGGGAGTGGCAGGTGACCAGACATGCGCTGCAATACAGCTGGGCTGCAGGGGTCCTGCCACCGGGGGCCGGGGGCGCGAGCAGGTCGGGCCGCCGCAGCCCGTGCAGCTGCTCGGCCTTCCACACGGCCATCTCCACGGCACTGTGGGCGAACTGGCAGCGGGACGCCCCGTGCCGGCACGGCAGCCCGCCTTCCACATATAGGCAGTAGGCCAGCAGCCGGCGGCGCTGGGGCAGTGGCCGCACCTCCACCACCTGCCGCTTGCGCTGGCCCTCTGAGCTCACGTGGGCCAGGATCGAGGGGCAGGGGCCGTGCCTGGGGCAGTGGCCCTCGGAGTCCAGGGGGCAGAGGCGTGGGGGGCAGTGCCGGAAGCAATGGCAGCAGAGCAGCTGGAAGCAGCCACCAAACTCCTCTCGGATGGTGTCAATGGGGTTACCCGGCACGCGTGGGGCCCCGCCGCCCTGCACCATGGCCTTCAGCCACAGCCGGTGGATGTTGTGCTCACGTTCGAAGGTCCAGACCAGCGCCTCCTCGTGGCTTCGAGCAAAGGTGCACTGGTTCCGGTGCCGCCGGCAGCCCAGCCCACGGCTGTAGTAGCGGCAGACCTGGTACCGGGCTGGCCGTGGGAAGCTGGGCCTGCGGCCCACCCTGCGCCAGACCCCATCCTTGGGGGCTTGCTTGAAGCGGGCCAGCAGGACCTCGCGGGAACAGCCGTGCTCGAGCCGCTGCAGGAGGTAGGTGCTCTCGTCCAGGCGCTGGGCACAGCGGGAGCAGCCCAGGCACAGGTCCAGCTGGGCATACAGCTTGGCCAGCAGGGGCTCTCTGGTGGCCGCGGAGCTGTTGGGCGCAGGGCCGGGCACCGAGGACGCCATCTCTGATGCTGGCCTGGCCCTGCCACGCGGCACTCAGGGCTGGCGGGCTCCGCTGGTCCTCTGGGGCCGAAGCAGCCAAGTGCAAGGTTAGACCACCCCGCCTGCAGGTGGGGGCTCGGGTGTGGGGCCTCTCCCTCAGCAAGGGGCCGAGGAAACGAAGCAGGTGGAGAATTCTGGCCACAGGACAGAAGTAGAGGGCTGTTAGGTCCAAGAGGGCTGGCCCACTGACCTTGACCCGTCCCAGACCCCTCCCTTTCTGAAGAATCTCTGGGCCCTGCTCAGGGGGAGCCAGCTAGCTGCAATTGGGGGTAGGGTGGAGGGGAGTTGCCCAAGCAATAGGAACCCTGGAGGTCCAGGGAATTATCAGCTGTGCCCCCTCCTGGGCCGTTGCACTCAAGGCCCTGGAGTCCCCTCTCCTGGCTGGGCTGGAGGCACAGCACCCTTGTCCTGTGAAGGGACAGTTGGCTCTGGAACAGTGCCCCCCACACCTGTCTGCAGGGGACTGACTGGTGTCATGCCCCGGGGCAGCGTGGGAGGTGGGGAGGACCCAGCAGGCAGACCTGTGCAAGGCAGGGGCTGGGGGGGGGGGCGGGCAGGCCATCTGCATCAGCTCCAGAGGGACCTGGGGTTTCCCAGGGGGAGCACTAAATCAGAGGAGGGAGCAGGCTCCTAGCAACACTGCTGCTTCCTCCGAAGGGAACTTCGAGGGGAAACTCAGCGACACAAAGATGAGGTTTGGAAGGAAGTGACTGGAGGTCAGCCGGGAGTCAAGCGCCCGCCGGCTCCAAAGTGGAAACTTGAGTCCGCCCCCCCACCCCACCCCGCGGAGGGGCCGGTCGAGACCCCGGGCGGATTTTCAGAAACGGGGGCAGCGGCAGCGGGTGGGGCGGGGCCAAAGCGTTGGGACCTTGTGGTCCAGCGATCACCCGGTCGCCCCCCGCCCCCACCCGCGCCCGGCACCCGCGAGGAAGCTTTGCTGCTGTGGGCGGGGGTCCCGGCTGCCTCGGGGTGCCCGGGCGAGGCCCCCGCCGCCCAGCACCGCCGCCCCCGCCCGGGTCCCAGCAGCCCGCCCCCCGCGCCGGGCCCAGGGCGCCGCCTCCGCGCGGAGACCCCGCATCCCCGCACTTACCCCCTATCTGGCCGCGCCCGCCGCGCGATCACTTTCGATTCTGCCCCCGGGTGACTCAAACCTCTGACGCCTGAGCGCGGAAATTACCTCACTGCCCCCGCCCCGCCCCCACCCCGCCCCCCTGGAGCCGCCCCGCCCGCGGCTGCCCCGCCCGCCCCCCAGGGCCCGGGATTCGAACCCGGGCCCGGAGGCGGGCGCGCCCGGGAGCGGGCGCCGGGCGGGAGGGGGCGCCGCGCTGGCCGCGCCGGCCGCGGCGGGTGGCCGGGTGCCCGCGGGAGGGGCGCGATCCGAGCGGGGGACGGCCCTCGCCGGACAGCCCCACCCCCTGGGAGGCACCGGCCAGTCTGGGCCCCTGGGGACCTGTCCTCCTACCTGGGAGGCTCCTGCCTGGGGAGGTTCTTCCTACCTGGGGAGGCCCTGAGGCTGCGTTCGGGCCTCAGACACTGGGATGGCGTCTGGGCTGAGAGCCCCCTCTCTGCACGCAGGGAGAGCAGCGCAGCCCTCAACAGCCTGGTGTATTTGATGCCCCCCCACCCCGGCTATCCTGTGCACCAGCCACCCTCACCCACTCGAGTAAACGGGGCGCCCTGGTCACTGGGGAAGGCTCAGTATCTCGCTGGTAGCACCAGCCCCTACCATTATGCACAGGACCCCACGGAGCCCCTCCCCAGATTCACATTGTCACACAGTCCAGCCCCTTGAACCCTGAACCGGACGACCCGAGTGACCAGCGGAATCGGACCCCACACTGTGCAGCCTCCCGGCCCTGTGGGTGCCGGCCCAGCAGGACACAGACCTGAGGCCTCCCGCCCTGAGCCAGCTCTGGCTGTGGGTACCTGAGTGGAGGGTGCAGGCAGCGCCCCTCGGGACAACCGGGGACCGCACCCTCACGGAAGAGCCCAAGCCACGCCCCCCCCCAGCCTCCCCCAACCTGAGGTCATGGATGTTGATTATTGTTCTAAGCCACCAAGCTTGGGGAGACTTCTCCCACGGCCCTGAATAATGGGGGCGGCAAGACGGTCTCTGGAAGAAGAAAGGCACCTGCACCCACCCAAGGTCAGCTCCCTGTTGGGAAGGACAAAATGGAAGCTTCCCGGTTAGGCCAGGAGCTGCGCCGGGAACATCGCTCAGTCAGGCAGGCGGCCTCCGCGCGCACGGCCACTGGACCAAGTGGAGGAAAACGCTGTATAAATAAATACCAGCAGCAACAAAAGAGCCAGCGGTGAGCCCACCGAGAAACACGCAATAAGGCGGGAACGCTCTGAGACACACCGCTGAGCCCCAGGGCGGAGGGAAGGACACCCTTCCCCTTCCGCCGGGACCGCGCTTCACACGGAGAGGGCGGTTTTAGGCGATGGCGTATTTTGTGGTGAATAATGCGCAGTTTCTGGCCAGATTTTTGAGGGGAAAATAAAGGTGCATGTGATACATGGGTAGCACTAACTCTGTGTCCATATACTGTAAAACAAAAGATTTTCCTTTTCCTGAAAGTTTGGGCCAAAAACGTGGGTGTGCATTACACACGGCAAAATATGGCATCCAGAAATTTATTTCAGAAAAGCTTTTTTTTTCATAGGTTTAGGGAGGAGAAGAGATCCTAAAATCTATCTTGAACTACAAAAGACCCCGAATAGTAGTCAAAGCAATTCGGAAGGAGGAGGAGCCAGGCTGGAGGCCTCCCACTTCCTGGGTTGCTGTGTTGCAAAGTTATCAGCATCAGAACCCTGGGTCTCTGCACGCCCGTGGGCCTGGCTGCAGAAACCAGAAATAAATCCGCACACCCACGGTCAACAAAGTTCTGACCTGGAGCCATGAACGCACAACAAGGAAAAGGCAGGGTCTTCCGTCGACGGTGGCGAGAGAAAGAAATGGGACCTCCCCTTCCCGTGTCACCCCACCCCCCAAACCCACTTGAGAGGGACCGGAGGCTGGAGTCTGAGACCCGACACAGCCACACTCCTAGAAGCCAACAGGGAGAAAGGTCCTGGGTGCTGGTCCAGGCGACGAGCTCCTGGATCCCGCTCCGAAATCTCGGCCACACAAACTTGAAAAAGGAGCAGGACCACATCCAAGAGCCACGACCAACAGCCACCCACGGAGACCGTTGGTTGGAGGGACCAGCAACCTGCCGAGTGAACGGCACCCAAACCCTGCATCTCAGAGGGAGCCAACATCCAGCGTAGACAGGACTCAGTAACGAACAGAAACAAATAATTCCACTTCGAAACGACAGTTTGCCAAAGACCACACACAAGTGGCCGACAGGTGCAGGGAGAGATGCTCAAGGTCACTAATCCTCAGGGAAATGCAAGCAAACACCAGGAGCCCTGACAGCTGTGGCTCAGGGGGCGGAGCGTCGCCCCCACAAAACAAAAGGGCACCAGTTCGATTCCCAGTCACGGCACAGACCTGCGTTTTGGTTCTGTCCCCCGTCAGGGAGCGTGTGAGAAGCGACCAATCCATGTTTCTCTCTCACATGGATGTTTCTTTCCCTCTCTTCCTCCCTCCCTTCCTTCCCTCTCTAAACATAAATAAATAAAATCTTAAAAATAAAACCCACAATGAGATATTGCCTCGCACCGGTCAGAATGGCTGTCATAAAAAAAAAAAAACCAAAAAAAACACAGACAACCAGGGCTGGCGAGGACATGGCGGAAAGGAGCTCTCCTGTCCTGTTGATGGGGACGCAGCCTGGGGCGGCCACGGTGGAAATCGGTGTGGAGGGTCCTCGAGAAAGCCAAAAATGAAACTACCTCACAACCCAGCAATGCCTCTCCTGAGAGTTTGTCCACACGGGATCACAGCAGGATTTGCCAGCTGCCCACAGTCCCACATCACGGCAGCACCCGCCGCAGAAGCCGGGAGGCCGCCTGAGGGCCACCAGATAAGCAAGCAAACAGCGTCACACCCAGGCGCGCCGGGGGCTCGCTCGGTCACGGGAAGGAAGGAAAGCCTGCCGCTGACACGGTGCAGACGGGCCTGGGTGGGCTAGGTGAGCCCCTCAGGCAGAATGGCCGCTGCGTGAGATCGCTCTCACTCGGAACCTGCGGAGCCCAGCTGACGGACACAGAGGCCCTGGGCAGCAGAGGCGGCGGCGGCCAGGAGCGGGGTGCTATTTCGGGACACAAACCTGAAACCAGAAGAGCCTGTGGGCCCCAGGGGAAAGGCCCCCGAGGACCCTGTGTTGGGAACTTCAGACTCGCGGACAAACTAGACCCTGGGAGGAGGGTGGCGGCCAGTGCGGGGGCGCTGGTGTGACGGCGTCAACCCCTGCGTTATGCATGCCGACCTTAAACTCTGTCGTGTGACAGTCACATGTCAGCCGGCGGGTTCAGGAAGCAGAGGAGTCACAGAGGAGGCCCGCCTCTCCGAGGACTCGAACAGGCGCTGTGCAGGGACGGGATGCGGGAGGGCCTAGGGCGGACCGGGCCGCAGGGCGGGGGGGGGGGGGGGGGGGGGGAGTCCAAAGACCGGCACGAAGCAGCTCAGCACCTGAGGACAGATGGAACTTCGGGCCCCTAGGGAGAGGCGGGCCATCCCACAGACCCTGTTGGAACGGCTTCCTTCCAATGATCCTGTCCCCGCGACCGGCTGGCATCTGGAACTGAACTCGAAGCAGAGGGGTCTCCACCCCCCCACACACACACCCCTTACACGGAAGGAAGCAGCAGGCCGGTCAAAGATGGAAACAGGACACGAAATCGACCACAGACGTGCGGGCGCCCTACCGGGCGTGGGGGGCATTTGTGGGCTGTCTCGTGGTGGGGGCTCACGGAGGGCCCCCCTCCAAAGGCCCCCTGGCCGGAGGCCCCTACTCACCTCCCTCTGCTCAGTCCAGACTGCGAGCTGGCAGGCGAGAACTTCTCATACCGAGAGCGGCGGCACCACGGAAACGGAAAGGTGCGACGGGTCACAGCGCTTCCTCTTCTCGAGGGCTGTGGTCGCACAGCTGCCGGCGGCAGAGGCGCGCCGGTGCAGCCACACACCAGAGCGGCCAGCGCACGCGGGCGGGCCTTCACGCTCCACTGGCATCGCCACGCCAGGCGCTCCCTCACCAGGCCCCACTTTTCGGGAAGCGAAAGTCAGCCCCCCAGGACGTTGCCCACCTCTCTGACCAGCAGGGGCCAGAGTCAGAAACCGCCGCCTGTGTGGGTGGGCGGCCCGGGCCAGAGATGCCAGGGTGCAGACCCTCAGCCCCGGTCAGCTTTCAGGGACACAGACCCTGGTGCGGTGGTCCTGCAGAGGCCGGCATGGGCCCCCCGCCAGCCACGCCCGGTGTGGCCCAGACTCACCCAGCACCCTGCCCCGGAGGCCGGGCGTGGGGTGGTCTCTTCAGTGTCCTGCAGTGAGGGTTCCACTGAGATGACCGGTGAAAGGAGGGTGCCACGTGCACGGCAACGCCACTGGCATCGGAAAGGAAAGAGACAGGGTTCAAAACTGAAGTGCAAACAAAACTCAGGCACAGAAATCAGAAGTGCACTGCGTGTGCGGCAGGGACAGGAGGAAACTGACCCGTTTCCTCCCTCTCAGTGCGTCTGGCTCCGCGGTGAGACCATCCCCTGTGGGAATAGGTACGTAGCATGGGCGAGGCCCACGTCACCCTCAAGCCCAGTGGTGTTTGCACAGTGAGTGTCCTCTGGCGGGGTGATCGCTCCTCCCCTCCTGGCCTCGAAGATCCTCCCAGTGTTGGTGGTGCCGATTATGCACCTGTGGCAGGGTCTGTCCCCTAAACTCCAGGCACGCCCAGACCCCTCCTCCGCCCCCAAATGGCGGGCAGGCAGGCAGGCAGCAGGGCCCAAACCCTCTGCCCACCCCCAGTTCTCCCATGCCGCCCGGTTCCGTTAAATGACACCTCTCCCCCCGGGTGCTCAGGCCCCTGGCCCTTCCTCACGCTCCACATCCAACCACCTGCCAGCTCGAGATCCACATGATCCAGGCCCCAGGCGCCCCACAAAGCCTGGGCTCCTGTCCAGCCCCAGAGCTGGGTCCCTTCATCCTCCACCTGGTTCACAGGGGTCCTTCCGGGGCTACTCAGACACAGGAGTCAGTGCAGAGGGGGCCCTGTGGGGCCAACACAGTTACAATCGAAACAGAATATTCATATCTGCCCAGGACGCCTCCTCTTCACAAAGGAAGACAGTGAGTTCACGGTGGAGGTGCCGCTGGCTCTCCCTCCCTGGCCCGTGGCCGGCTCAGGCCGTGGAGCCAGGACAGGCGGACCGGCCAGGCCCGGGCCTGCTGAGCGCACAGCCCCCTTGGGCGATTCCAGGCCAAAATGCAAAACCTCTCAGCCTGACCTCTGGTGAACACGGCAGCACCCATGTCCACGGTGACGGACCTGCTCTTTGAAACGTCCGGGCTTCGAGGACAGACGAGGCCGAGCAGCCACCCAGACTGGAGGGCACCCAGGGGCCTCAGATGTGCTGCGGGGGACGCCCGCTCAGATAAAAGGAGCGTGAGGTTATCAGCCGTCTGCATGTGAGTGGGGGCTGTGTCTCGGCCACATCAGGGACTGGGGCTGAGCACCCTGGGCTGACTACCGGCTGCGCCCCAGGGTACCGGGGGCAGGACTGCCAGACGGCTCGCAAGTCCGGCTGAAGAGTGACCGCGGAATCCGGGCATAAATAGTCATGTAAGTCTTCTCACGCTTTTTGCAATTCTGTGTTTGTTTGAAATGATGTCAAATTACAAGGCAGAACCAGCATTCTGCCATCATGCTCCACCCCCCAACCAGGCCTTCCACCCCCAGCGCGCGTCCCAGTGGAGGGGGACTGGCCCCTCGTCCTCGGCACTCCCCACCCCCGGCACCTCCCCAAATGGCAGGAAAGATGGAACGGTCCCCCGTCTGGAGGCCAGGCCTCCGAGTGCCTGTGGCGTGGCGCTGGTCCTCCCAGCTGGCCCCGGCAGCCTCCGGCCACCGCCCACCTGAACAGAACTTTGACACCTGGCCCCAGGCCTCAGTGGCCCTCCCCAGAGCCCACCCCAGGGCCCACCCACCCAGCCATAAGGTCACACCCTGACCAGGAGCAGGGCAGTGATTGAGTCTCTGGGTGGGGAGGAGCGCAGCCATGAGGGCCTCGAAAAATCACCCCCCGCCCCGCGGAGTCATGGGGAGAAGGTCCCAGGGCCGGGAAGGGGCTCTAATGGACAGTTCTGGCTGCAGGGACTGTCCACGCCACGGGGGTGGCCAGCTGCTGTCTCCCTGTCCCCGCACTCTCACCCCTTCTGGAGCTGAGATGAGCGATGTGAAGGTTTGGGACGGTCCCCAAACCACTGGGGGAGCAGCCGCCCTGCCCCCACCCTGTTCCACAGCTTGGTCAAACCCCTTCCTTCGTGAGATCTGGCCACGCCTCCCTGGTGACACCACAGGAGCTAGTGTCCCTGTGTCTTGGGAGCCACCCCCCAGCCCAGGCATTCTGGGCGCCCCCTCCCTTGGGTGTGGGCGCCTCTGTAGGCTGACCTTCCAGTCACACGGGAAAAGGACCAGCCTCGGGCCGGCCTGGCGCTTGGGGGCGCCTGACTTCCTGCAAGAAAGATGTCTCACCACAAGTCCAGGTGATTCTGAGGGACGTTTATTAGAGCTGGGCACAGTGAGGCCAGGAGGGGCTGCCGGTGGAAGAAGCAGCCAGGGCTAACCGGGGGGTCGGAGAAAAGGGGCCCTGGAGGCAGAACCAGGAGGGTGGCCCAGGACAGGGCTGCAAGCCTCTGTGGGCCCCCTGAGTCTAGGCGCAGGAAGCAACCCACGAATGCACAAGTAAGTACAACAACACATCGATGTTCTCTCTCTCTCTCCCGACCTACTACTCTCTCCCTAAAATAAAAAATAAAAATGTAAACCCCAACTGGGGTGGCTCCATTGGTTGGGCATCATCCCACAAGGCAAAAGGTCGCTGGTTTGATTCCTGGTCAGGGCACGTGCCTAGGTTTGGGCTTGGTCTGGTCGGGTGCGTGCGGCAACTGAACGATGTTTCTTTCCCCTTCCTTCTCCCTCCCTTCCCCTCTGTCTATAAGTAAACAAACGATTTTAAAATAAATGAATAAAATCTAAGGTGCACAAATAAGTAAAACTTGAAACATAACAAAAGAGCATTTGGGAGAGAAAACTCAGGATGTGCACCTGCCAGGGAGGAGGCGAGGGCCCTGCTGGGGCATCAGCTCAAGGGTTCTCATCTGCTTTCTCCGGGCGGGAACCTGGGAGAGGCCTCCGGGGAGGGTCTCGGTAGAAAAGTCGTGGGTTTACGCAGATTTCAAAGGAGAATTGATTCCCCCCACCTCGCACGTCCTTGGCTGTGCAGGCACAAATGGCACTAATTGGATTTCCCCCAGTTGTCCCCCGAACCTGGTGACTCAAGCTGTATACCCTCCAGTTGGAGATGCGCACACCGTTCGCTCTTCCCGTCCTCGGTTTAGGGAAGGCAGGGGTTCACGACCCCTGCAGTGGCTGTGAACTGCTTGGCTCGTTAACTGTCTGTCTCCGTTGCCCTCGCCCACTGGTCCCGGCCGTTCGGCCGTCGTGTGGCAAAGGAAACCGCACCCCAACAAAGCGGGGGACGCCGCTCCTGCTTGGGGCAGCGGTTTGCGGTGGGGGCAGCAGATGTGGCTCAGGCCTGGCCCCTCGCCCTGCACCTGACCGCTGGGCTCCCCAGCCCAGCAGCCTCCGCCCCGACCCCCGCCCACTCCGGCCGAGCTCAGGGCACTGTCCCCAGCAGAGCGGGATGCCAGGCGGGGCCGCAGAGCGGGAACCTGGTCTCCTTCCTGGAACACAGAGAGGGACAGGCTCCTAGCGCCAGAGGTTCAAGTCCACCCTCCTGGCCTCACCCTGTCACCTCCCACGGGAGGTCCCGTCCCGGCCAGGCCGCCCACACCCAGTGCCTGCAGGGCCTGTCCCCTGTGAGGGATCAGTCGTGGGTGGTGGGACGTGTGCTGCCCACGGGGGCGGGGCTGGCTGGGGACGGAACTCCTCTCCCGAGGTCCAGCACATGGGGGCGCTGGGCAGGGGAGAGCCTGACAAGCCCAGCCTGTGCCCAGAAGGTCTTCTGAACGGGGTCCAGTGCAGGGCGGGGGGGGGGGGGGCAGCCTGTCCGGCAGACGGTGCTGGACCACCAAGTGGATGAGAAATGAACGGCACAGAGCAGGGGGGAGAATGGCAAAACTTGAAAACAGAAGGAACCTTCGCAGCCCTGGGGTGAGCAAACTCCCCCTTCAAAACACATGAAATGCATGAGTAAAAAGACATGGTTGCTCTGGCTGGTGTGGCTCAGTGGATTGAGTGGGGGCCTGTGAACCAAAGGGTCGCCCATTCGATTCCTTGTCAGGGCACACACCTAGGTTGGGGGCCAGGTTCCCAGTAGGGGGTATGCGAGAGGCAACCACACATTGGTGTTTCTCTCCCTTTCTTTCTCCCTCCCTTCCCCTCTGTCTAAAAAAAAGGGTTGATAAACTGGGTTTCCTAAATGTCAACATTTTCTGCTGTTCCGACGCCACTGGGGAGAGAAAGGAGGAGGCAAGCCGGGGACTGAAGGAACGTGGTTGGGATGTGCACCTGGTGAAGACCTGTCTGCAGATTATTTTCAACCTTAAAACTCAGTAATTTTTTAAAAGCCCAGCTGTCTTTATTTTTTAAAAGATTTTATTTATTTCTTTTTTTTTTAGAGATAGGGGAAGAGAGAAAGAAAGAGACACAAAGAAAGAAACACGTTGATGTGTGGTTGCCTCTCGCATGCCCCTACTGGGGACCCAGCCCACAACCCGGTCCTGTGCCCTGTCTGGGAATTGAACTGGCGACTCTTTGTTTCGCAGTCTAGCACTCAATCCACTGAGCCACACCAGCCAGGGCCCATTTTCTTAAAATGAGCAAAATAGTTGAAGAGACACTTCATGGGGAAAAACATACAAAGGGCCCAAAGACATAAAACAAGGCCCGGCGTCAGTGGTCAGCAGAGAGATGCCACTCTGAACCCAACAGGGCGACTCAGTGTGGAAAGGCTGGCCGTGCCCAGGGCTGGAGAGGACCAGCAGCCACAGGGACCATGCAAAAGGTGCAGCCACTTCGGAAGACAGTTTGGTGGTGTCTGACTAAGTTATATGAACATCTACTTAGGACTCAGCAATTCCACCCCTTTGTGCCACCCAGGAGGAAGGAAAACGCGTGTTCACTGTTCACGGGGCCCGGTGAGGGTGGGGACTCTGCTTGCCGGGGGTCGGGGGGTGGGAACGGCACAGAGACAGAGGCTGGTACCCGCTGGCTCACAGCAGCTGAAACTGGACACGGCTCAGAACCCATGGTCGGGCCTCCGGTCTATTCGCACAACGTGGTGCTGCTCAGGAACTCGAAGACAGATGCACGAAAGGGTGTGAACCTCCAAAGCACTGTTGAGTGGAGGCAACCGATGTGAAAGAGTGTTTTTTTTTAAGGTTTTATTTATTTATTTCTAGAGAGAAGGGAAGGGAGGGAGAAAGAGAAGGAAACATCATTGTGCAGTTGCCTCTTGCTCGCCCCCCACTGGAGACCTGGCCCAACACCCAGGCATGTGCCCCGACTAGGAATCGAGCCGGCGACCCTTTGTTTCACAGGCCGGCACTCAGTCCACCGAGTCACTCCAGCCAGGGCTGCGAAAGAATGTGTGTGTGTGTGGGTCCGTGTGTGTGTGTGTGTGTGTGTGAATTACAGGAGAGGGAAACTGCCATAAATCCCGCTCAGGGGTTCGCCTCCCTCACGGTGCAGGTGCCCCAGTTGCAGAAAGGCACATGGAGTCTGATGTGGAAATCTGAGGGTCCTGACTGTGGCTGCAGCTGCGACCCAGGCCAGTGGCTGTGGGAACCCAGCCCCAGGCAGCAGGGTGGCTGGCCTCAGCCAGTCCAGCACAGGAGACCGCCCGGATGGGCCTCTTTCCTAGGCCTGGCCCCTCAGGCCACCCGTCTGTGAGTACTAGGATCCACTCTGTGTCACCTGCGGCTCAGACAGAGGGAAGGTGGTCAGGACACAGCACATCCCACTGTGCGTGGCTGTGTGACAAGTGACCCCACTCAGTGGCATAAAAGGGGCATTTATTGTGCCCCTGCATTCGGTGGGACCCCCGGGCCCCACTGTGCTCCATCATGTCCAGAGTCTCACCTAGAAGGCGCAGACTCTGTGGCTGCCGCGGAGAGGCCACTCAGCAGAGAAAGGACGGTCCCTTCAATAACTGGTGCTGGGACCGCTGACGTCCAGGTGCAGAACCACCATTCCACACACAGACTGCGCCCTTCACGGAGTTAGCCCAGGACGGACCGCAGACCCCACACGTAAACCCCAGACCAGAAAGCTCTCAGGAGATGACCCGGGGAAACCTGGAGGCCCTGGGGTTTGGCACTGACTTTTCAGATCCACATTGAAGACACGGCCAGTGAGAGACAGAACCAATGGACTGGACTCCATTAAAACCAGAACCTTCTGCTCCACAGAAGTCACTACCACGAGAATGGGAAGACAAGCCCCGGGATTGGTGGGGAGGTATTTGCAACAGACACATCTGACGCTGGACTGTGGTCCAAAGTGTACAAAGAGTTGGTAAAGCCGGTGAGCAAAGAAGGACTGGGTGAAGAACAGCCTAACACCTGAGCAGGTCCTCGCCCAAGAGAACACGCAGGTGGCAGATGAGCGAACGGGAAGACATGCCCATTGCACGTCACCAGGGATGGGCAAACTAAATGTGACGTCAACGCACCCGTCGGAGAGGCCAGACCCCAGAGCACGGACGGCACCCAGCAGTGGGGACAGGGAGCTGCAGGGACACTTGGGCCCCACTGGTCAGAAGCAGGTGGGGGGCAGGTGGGAGCAGGTGGGAGCAGGTGGGGCGCAGATGCTGCCGTGGGAGGCAGCTGGGTGGTTTCTTACAAAACCCAACAGGCTCACGAGATCCAGCAACCACTCGCCCCTTGGCATTTACTGGAGAGTCGGCAGCTCTGCCCACAGAAAATACTGCCCCTGGGCCTCACTGCAGCTCGGCTCCTGATTGACAGGCCTGGCAGCCACCCAGATGTCCTTCTGCAGGTGGGTGGGAAAGTTGCCGGGGCCCCTCCAGGCAGAGGGACAGGGTTCAGAGCTGCAGAGAAACGCTCTGTCGGGTCTGAGAAGCCGTGGAGGGACTCCGCACGTGCACCACAGGGTGAAAAGTGCCGATGTGAGAGGCCACACCCGGTGTGCTCCCCACTCGGGACCTTGCGGAAAAGGCAAAGCCGTGGAGACAGGGAGGGACCAGTGGATACCAGGGGTTGGAGGAGGGACGCCCCGGGGAGCCCAGAGAACTCGGGCAGTGACTGCTGTGTGACACCGTCATGGTCGACACACATCACCACTCGCTCATTCAGACCCACAGGGCTCGCCCCCGAGCGTGACCCCAGTGCGAACCGCTGCCTTGGGGTGGCTGGGCATCCTCGCAGCCTTGCTGACCGTGACAGGCCCGCCAGCTGGTGGGGACGTGGATACCGGGGTGGCTGGGAGGGTCTCTGGCACCTCGTGTCACATCTGCTGCAAGCTGAGAACCCTCTGAAAACGCAGTGAGGTTGTCGCTCACCTTCTCAGAAAGCTGCAGGTCGAGCTGACAAAGAATAAAAACTCACGGCACGCCCCCTGGCCCCACAGTGAGTTGAGTCCGCTCCAGCAGGTGAAGGGGGGCGTGCGTTTGGGGAGAGAAAGGGCGAGTGGCCATTGACAGGGACCGGGTGGCCCCACCCAGGGCCCAGAGAGGACAGACAGCACAGGACAGGGGAAGGGGGTGCCGGGTGGGGGTTCCTGGGGGGTGATGGCAGGGGCTCCAGGTAGGCCTTCGGGGCGGACCCGAGATTCCGTCTGGGAGCCGAGTGGGGCTGAGCTCCGTGGAAGCTGGGGGTCAGCCGGGGGGCTGCCAAACAGATGTGGATGACCATGCTGACCAGCTGGGGGGGCCGCAGGCCAGCTGGAGGTGGGGGAGGACTCAGAGGTGGAGAGCGGCGCCTGGCTGGACGGTGTGGCCCCTCCTGAGACAGGGAGGGGAGGGGGCAGGGGGACGTCGGGGGATGGAACGGAGGCCAAGGGAAGGTGATGGGACACAGAGGGCAGGCCAGGCCAGGCCAGTGTCTGGGCTCCGTCCCAGGAGACCAGCCTCTGGCCAGTCACGGGTGACCAGCCGCTGCGGACGAGGTGCTCTTCCGCATTCCCGGGCTTCCGCCCCCGCTCTACCCACCAGGTGTGTCCTGAGTCCCCGAGGGGTGTGTCTGCTGGCTGGCCCACAGCCCGGCCCTGGGCAGGGAGGCCGGGTCCCCTATCCCTACTGACCACGCAGGCTGTGCCTGCGCCCACCCACCCTCTTCTGTGAGCTTCCAGTCGCCAGAGGGCCAGGGTTTGGGGGTGCTCTGCAGACTAATGGAGGGTAGAACTCAGGTTGGGGGGTGCCTTCCCCACACTCGCAGGGCCCAAACTCTAGACCTCCTGGCCCTCAGCCCCACCCTTGTCCTCCCTTCCCTGAGGCGTGGCCTGTCTCTGGTCACTGTCCCACTCACAGCTGCCGGAACCAGCATGTACCTGGCTGGCGCAACAGCCCGCAGCCCTCAGGCCCCTGCCCTGCGACCAGGCCCTCAGGCTAGGACCCTGGAGGCGGGCACTGTGCTGAGTCGGGCCTCACTGCCTTGGTCCCAGAGCTGGATGCAGTGGGCCCCCCGCAAACCCACCCTCTGAGCCAGGGGGCACTTCTCTGAGCATGTCCTCTGTTGCAGTAAGCAAGGGGCTCAACCACGCCCACCCCTCACAATTCCAGGGGCACACGACCCACCCAGCTGCTCCGGCCAGCCTCCTGAGACCCCACCTCTGTCCTCTTAGGCCCACTCCTGCCCGGGGCTGCCTCCTCTCCCAACTCGGCTGGTCCGAAGCGCATGGGCTCTGGGATGGAGGAGCCCCCCAGTGTGTGGTGGGGTCCCCACCCCAGACTGGGGGTGCAGCAGTGCCGAGGGCATGAGACCAGATGGACACAGGGACCTACAGCCCCTTCAGCCATCACTGCCGGCTTCCCTCCATGGCACTGGGGACCCCGAGGCTTTGGCAGGGGGCACGCCGTGCTACACGGTGCAGGCTAGATGGAACACTTTCAGGTGTGGGAGGACCCGCCGCCCCACGGTGGCCGCCGCCCCACGGTGGCCACTGCCTCGAAGGGGACAGCAGTTAGATGAGGAAACAGCCGTGACCGGGGGCCAGCCTGCACCCCACTTCCTCCTGAGCAGGTGTCAGAGCAGCCAGGGCTGACACGCCCTTCCTCACAAGAGACAGACACCAGTTACGAAACGTGTTTTTATTTTAAATCAAAGTACCAGGCAGATACTTGCAAAACAACATACAAAGTGAAACTCAGATGCCTGGGTCCCTGGGCGGCCTCTGAGCACCAGTGAGGAAAACCAAGCCCATCCGCCTTCCTGGACCCGAGCACAGCCCCCGCCCAGGCCGGGGGAGGGGCTGAGCCGGGGTGCGGAGCCCCCTGCAGCCCAGTGGGGCTCCGGGGGGGGGGGTGAGCCCCCCCCCCACCGGGGTGCGGGGCTGGGTGAGGACTCGGAAGCTATCTCGTCAGCTCCGCGTGTATGGCTCTGCAGTGTACCCCCAGGGCTGGTCGGGGGCCCGGCGGGGGCTGGATGGATGAGCGAGTCTGGCTCTGACTTAGAGGGGCGGTTTTCGGCGAACGAGGCTGGTGCACTCAGGGACCAGTGGGGCCCACGCTGCCCCGCGCAGGGACCGCAAGACTCCGTTGGGACGTACCCAAGAAGAAGTTCGGGTGTAGACCAGAGAGTGAACACCACGCCGGCACCAGAGACCCGTGAACAGCAAACAGAAACTAACAGAGGAAACAGAGGCAGCCTCAGCAGCTGGGCACGGGGCAGGGCCCACTGAGGTGGGATCTGGGCGCTGGACAGATGGAAGGATGGACGGTCAGGTCCCAGTTCCCTTCAAAATGCAAGCGGGGTCCTCCCCATGGTGGGGGCCCCGGAGAAGGGTCCTCAGCAGGCCACACACTTGGGCCACCGGGACCTGATGCCCAAGGGGCTGGAGCTGTCCCGGAGGCCCTGCTGAGACAGAGTGGGCACCAGGTCTACCTGGTGACCCCACAGGCAGAGCTGTGGATGGCCCCCAACTGCCCTTCAGTGAGTACCAGGGTCCCCACCGTGACTGGCGCTGGGCCTGGCTGTGCCCTCTGGGCAGCCACGCCACACCCCCTGGAGCAGAGGGCACAGCCCCTGGGAGGCAGCAGTCCCACCCCCAGGACCCATGTGCTGGGACCTCCAGCACTAGGTCACCTTCACACAGGCCGTCCCGACAGCCGCTTTGTACAAAACTTCTGGAATCCTGAGCGGATTCCGGAAGCCTAGGCACTCGGCATGGTTTGGATTGAAAACACTATAAATCTGACTCTTCCTAGAAGCCGGCTAAAGAATTCATGGGAAAAGCCCCACGGTTCATGGGGGTGGCCCCTGAGCGCTGGGCGTCCGCAGGCGGGCCCCCGCCCCTCCGCACAGGAAGGTGTGCCCAGGTCCGCACCCCAGACCCCGGGATGGGCCCCGGGCTCGAGCCCACGCCGACGGGACACACCGCCTGCGCCTGCGCCAGGGCTGGGTGCAGACTGCCAGCCGCACTAAACCTACAGAAAACTGTGGGAAGAAACCAAATCCATAGGATCCATGGCTTTCCACCCTCGGGGACGGTCCCCAAGACATGTGCTAGTGACGTGCCCCCGGCCGCGCAAGCTGCGCCCTCTCGTCTGGCTCCTGGCCGGGCTGATGTGTAAACAGTGTTCGTGAGCAACAGATGGAAAAATATATTTCCCAAGAAAACAGGGAGGAAGTTCAGAGTGCGGGCCTGTGGGTGTCCCTGGCCGCCGCCGCCGCCTGCGGTCCCTCTCTCCTTGTGGCCGCTCGGGCGTCTCCTCTCTTTGGTTCGCAGCCCCTGCGACATGCCGCGTCCCGAGGACGGCCGGCCCCTGCCCGCGAAGGGCCTCGCCTCCGGCAGTGGCTACTTATGCTCCTGGCCCTCGGCCACAGTGGCCACCTCGATGGTGGCCGTGTGCTCCTCAGGTCCCGAGGCCACCACAGCACTCTCCACGGCCCCCGTGGGCACTGTCACGATGGTGCTCCCCCCAGGGGACACCTGGGCCACGTTCTGCAGGGCGGGGCCCAGGCCGGGCAGGGTGAGCAGCTGCAGGGGGCTGACCACCTTCACCACTGTGCTACCGTCCTGCACGGCGGCCGTGCTCAAGACCGTGAGGCTGGACGCGTCTGGGTGGATCTCCACGGTGCCAGGGAAGGAGGTGCCCGAGGCGGCCAGCACTGTGTAGCCCCCAAGCAGCGGCGAGGCAGGGGAGCTGGCGGGGGCCACCTGGGGGCAGCTCTTGCCCAGCGCGGGGGCAGGCAGGGTGGACACCACTTTGCCGAGTGGCACGCCGGTCAGCTGGGATACGGGGACGCCTGGGCTGAGGGCGATCTGGGCGGACTGGGCGAGCACCTGCGAGGCGATGGCGGCAGGCCCGGAGGCAGCCCTGGCGAGCCGCGGCCGCTTGGCGGGGGGCGGCAGGGCCACGGGTGTCAGCGTCATGAGCACGTTGCTGAGGTGCTGGGACTTGTGCTTGAGCTCCTTGGCCCGCCGGCGGTGCTCATCACACTGCTGCTCCAGGGCTGTGGGGACAGTGGGGACAGAGCGTCACACCCTAACCCACCCACGTCCTCACGCAGAGCTACTCTTGTGACCTGAGGCAGAACCGAGGTCAAAAGAACAGGTGGAGCCAGCCTGTTCTACACCTACAGGCACACGCATGCACATGGGCACACATGCACATGGGCACGCATGGACACACACAGGCACGGGCACACTCAAGCACACGTGCACACACACACACCCAGGAGCTCAGACCCCGGGGAGGCGCAGAGGAAGACAGGTGTGGCTGGCAGAAGTGGGCTCTGGGGCGCAGTCTGTTTCCCCTCGTCTCTGCCGCGCCCACCTGTGAGCGCCCACGAAGCAGTCATGAAGCCCAGACGAGCCCCTGCCCCGCCACGGCGGCGGTCCAAGCGTCACACCATGCCCTGCGGACCGCGCCAAGTGCCCCCCGTCCTGCACAGATGGCGGGTGGCCCCCACGCACCGGCCAGGTCACGGGCGTACTGCTCCCGCGAGCGGTCCATCTGGCACTTGTGGCTGGCCAGCACCTTCTTCACCAGGTCCAGCATGCCAAAGTTCTGCACGATGTTGTTCAGCAGCACGGCGTCTGCAGGCAGGAGGCCGTGGGGGTTGGGGGGGCCGGAGCAGTAGGACTGGCTGCCCCCCACCCCTGCAGAAAAGCCCGAGGCACCCGCTGAGCCGCAGCCAGCCCAGCCCCACCCTGCAGGAAGGGCCAGCGGCTGCGGCCTCACCTCGGAGCTGCAGGGGTGGGGCCTGCACCCGCTGCTGCAGGCCCCTCATGGTCTCCGCCATCTCCTGGTGGAACTCCTGGATGACCTCGTCCAGCAGCCCGGCATCCTTGAGCCCCCGCCAGAAGGCGAACGTGTCATCTGTGAAGGAAGGAGAGGCTCGGAGAGGGGACGTCCTTCCCAGGCCTACTGGGGGCTTCAAACCATGGGAGGAGCGACAGACCCCTAGAGGACACAGTTCTGGGGGTCGCTGGTGCCCCCCGAGTGGGGCCTGAGTTGGCCAGGGGGCCAGCCTGGTGGGGATGCAGCCCCCGCGCTCCTGCGCCATCATGGGCATTGCTCCCCACTTGGACCCATCCTCCCGGGGTCCCACCCGGGCCCACCCAGGGGCAGCCCATGGGAAGGAGCCTGCACCTCCAATGGCCGTGGTCCAGTCACCGGGGTCCTCGCAGGTCTCTATGGTGATGGTGGCAGGAGACCCGTTCACTGCAACGAGACGGAAGCAGGTGAGCCCGCCCGCCTTGCCCCGAAATGCCCTCTGCCTCGGCGCAGGAAGCCAACGGACAGGTGCCCTGGAGCTGAGAGGGCCCGTCGCCGCACACGTCACCTGCTTCTCGCTGCCTCCGCGCGGGCACGCAAGCCCTGCAGGCACCCACGGGCAGGGGGTCCGACAGAAACCCCGTGCCCAGGGCCCTGTTCCAGTCCCTCCACACCGGCCCCAGGGTAGGTGAGCCGTGCCGCTGCCCGGCCTCCCCACACCTGCCTGCAGCACATGCCCAGCTTTAGCTGGGCCCCAGCCACTCCAGCCGCCCCGGCCACCCACACAGGGGTAGCGCAGGGACCACGCACGCAGCATCCTGGGGGACGCGGCTCCACGAAGGGGCCGCCGGGCAACCCAAGAGGGACCTTCGGCCCCAATGGCACCCTCACTTGGGCTCCGAGGAACCTGGGCTGTACAGGGCGTCTTCCTGCCCCGAGGGAGCATCGCCAAGGTTACTGCCAGAGCCCCGGGGAAGGAAGGCAGGCGCACAGTCCCTTGGGGGCAGCTGCGTGGGGACGTGGGAACACCCCACCGTCAGAGCTGGCAGCCCACACGGCTATCGTTCTGCACACGCTCCTCACAGGAGCTTCTACGTTTCATGACAAAAATGGTTTAGGAAGAAGGGCTTGAGTCACCCCTGCCACCGAAGCAGAGGCTCCCACTCCCACAGCGGCAGGAGGCGGCTGCTGTCTAGCTGGATGGCTGGGCAGCAGGGGCAGGCGCCTCGGGGGGGTGGGGGGGCGAGTACCGTCGGCCGCAGCGGGCGTGAGCGGGAGGTACTCGGCTGACGTGGGGCTGCTCAGGGGCACGCGGGCGCCTGACAGGTCGATCTTGGTGCTGCGGCAGGTGTTGGAGCAGACTTTGTCGTGCTGGTAGAAGTCCAGCTCCCCGGAGTCCATGATCTTCCTGCGGGACAGGACGGCGGGCCAAGCTGCAGGGGACCAAGCTGCAGGGGCCTCGGGCCTGTGCACGAGGCCATGCCCGCTCCACTCAGGCCCTGCCCCCAGGTGTCCTCCTCAGCTGCTCTGGTCACTGGCCATGCTGGGCGGGGCCTCACTGCGCCCGGACACCCAGACACCTTCTGGAGATCCAGGACGGGCCCGAGGGCTGAGCGGGGCACTGAGTCCCGTGTTCCGCTGCTCAGGGATGGGAGGCTCGGAGGCTGCGGCTCCACGGAGAGTGACTGGGCCCAGGTGTTGCCCCCATAGCAGCAGTGGGCCCTCATGAGCTGGACCCGCCCCTCCGGGTTGGGGCACGGAGGACTGTAGCCCCTCCCCAGCAAAGCAGTCTGGAGCAGCATGGGACCACCTCCAGATACACCTCTGGGGGCCGTGGGGGGTAGGGTAGGGACGGACCCACCGGGGGGCCCCTTCCAACGAGGGGCTGGTGGGAGCATCAGAGCAGGAAACACCAGAAAGTTCCGGGGCTATAAGCGTGAAGCCTCAGGTCAGAAGGGGCCAGGAGGCCATCGGCGACAGGCTGCACCCTGGGAGCCCAGGCAGCAGACACTGCCAAGAGCCCCACGCAGGAGAGCGGAGCCCAGGAGGCCAAACACGCACCGTGGGCCACAGACCAGTGCTCTCGGCACACACCGCGGGAAGGCCGGCTGAGACGGGCTGGGCGCTCCGTGCTGCTCCACCAGCACTCACTGTGACCGGCCGCCAGGCCTCCAGGTGAGCTTGGGGGGGATGCAGAAGGAGTCGAGAGAAGCTACAGGTCTGACCACATCCCATGGGGCAGAGGACTGGGCCGGGGCCACCCTGCCACCCTGGGGACACTGTTGGCTCTCCTCAGGGCTCAAACATGCCTCCTGCTCACGCCCCCAAACCAGGGAAAAGTGGTGCCCATGGTTCCCGCCAGGGAGGGGCACCTGGCACGGCCCCGCCCGCGCCTGCTGGGCGCCCCCTCCTTACAGACGCCCACCTGAGCATGATGCCGTTCATCCGGATGGCCCTCTTCCAGTCCTTCAGGGTGGACTTGCCGGCCAGGTGCACGAACTCCTTGGGGCTGATGACGTGCTCGTCATACTGTGGAGGGGACAGAGTAGTCAAGGCGGGCCTCCCACCACTTCCCGCTTCCGCTGGACGGGAGGGCGTGGCCGAGGCAGAGGAGCCACGGGCCTGCCCTCGGCCCCATGCAGGGCCCAGGTGAGGCTGGGTGTGGCCCTCCTGCCTGCACAGGGCTGGCACAATTCACGACGAACTTCCAGGCCAGCGCGACACAGGACCCGACATGGAGGGGAGCCTTGCCGGCCCACCCTCCTCCCCCACCGCCCCTCAGGGACCCATCCGTGTCGGAGCAGGGACGGTCCTCCCCGCTCCAGGTGCTGGGCCCGCCAGTGCCCCCATGGCTGGAATGCAGGCAGCCCGGAAAGATCGACTGTCCCGTTCGGTCCATTCCAGGAGCAGCACCGGACCCAAAGGAGCAGAATGAAGCCGAGTTCCCTCGGGAAACGAGCAGGCCAGGATGGGGGCGGCAGCGGGTCTTGGCAGACGGGGGCGCTGCCCGGGGGGTCCCTGCCGTCTGCCTCAGGTGGAGTCCAGACCACCCAGTCTCTCCACCTCCACCACTCGTGATGGGTCGTGGCCAGTGCAGCTAGCCTGGGACTCCCGCCAAGGGGCCCTCCCCCCACTCCTCTGAGCAGTTGCCCTTTTTCTCTCACTGAGTCCAGGGAGATGCACGGTCCCACACTCAGCCAGCGGGAGATGGCGGGGTCCAGGCTGGCGGAGTCCAGAGCCCCGCGTCGGACCCTTCCTGGGACCGCCCTGAGACGCGGCATCGGTGCTGCGGCGCCCGGCACGCCCGCTCCCCAGTGCCCGCTCCTCTGCTCCCACCCCTCCCCCACCCAGAGCTCCGTCTGGCCGCCGGCCCTCATGTGCCGGCCTGGACCCCGAGCTGGAGCCCCCGGCAGGGAGCAATGGTCCACTTCGTTTTCATGCCCTTTGCTAGGGGTGGCAACCTCTCGCTTACTGCAGTGCTTGGCATTCGAAGTGTCTGGGTCTTCTTTTCTGCTGGCCAAAAAGTTCGTCCATCTTCCCCCCATAAGCTGGCCGAGGTCCAGGCCAAGACTCTCCTCAAACTCTCCGGCACCAAAGGCCGAGGAGACTGGTCTGCGGTCACCAAACGCACACGCGGCCCGAGCTGTGGCAGCGCCCAGCTGTCTGCAACTCCATCTGAAAAAGCTTTGTGAGACGGCAGCCTGCCAGCTGTCCGCCAGCGTGTACTGAAAAATCAGAACCGGTGAGTTTTTGTGCAGCCATTTCAATACCGAAAATGGAAGAAAATACGCAACGTTTTCCGCATGTTATGCTTTGTTATTTCAACAAAGCTAAAACCCGACTGAAATGCAGAAAGCCCTATACAGTGCGGGAGAAGGTGCTGTGACTGATGGGACGTGTTGGAAGTGGTGTGCAGAGTTTCTCGCCAGACGACGCTATGCGGTGCACAGACCGGCTGCAGTTAGTGGCGATCCCGTCGGGACAGTACTTGAGAACATCACCCTTCTGACATGTGGGAGAGAGCTGACTTACTCAGCACACACAGATCAAGCGCAGAAAGCCACCTGTACCTGCTTGGACGTGTTAACTGCGTTGATGCTGGGTTCCAGGTTAAGAGAAAAGAACCTTCTCGACCACGTGTTCCTGCATGTGGTTCTCTGCTTGCACACGACAAAGCTGTTCCGTCTTTAAACAAGCTGAGACAGGTGATGAGAGTGGGCACTGCACAACAGTGTGGAGCGGGCACCATTGTGTCGCAGACAGAAGCCACCACACTAGCCACGCTGGGGCCGGTCGGGCCCGGAGGAGGTGACGCTGTATGTCAGGTGGGACTGAGGGGTCCTCTGCTGGGAGCCCCTTCCGGAGAACCAGACGGCCACTTCCGGCCAGCACTGCTCCCGGCAAGGCCAGCTGACCGCCACGCTGGACGAGAAGCGTCCAGAACAAGCAGAAAACAGGATCCTCCATCAGGACAGCAGGAGACCGAGTTTCTCTGAGGACCGGGCAGATGTGGCCACCTCGCGGCAGGGACGCTCTGGTTCAGCATCCACCACAGTCACTGGACTCTGCCCCTTGGCACCTCCACTTGTCTAGGTCTTTCCGAAAGTCTCTCCCTGGGAAAACCTCAATTCCCCAGGTGACTGCAAAGGCACCTGAAGCAGCCCCTGCTCAAAGAGGTCAGTGCTGTGGGAAGGTGGAGGGGGAGGCTGCCCGAGAGACGGCAGGGCGGCGGGACAGCAGGGCACCTGCGCTGCCCTGCGGAGCTGCTGGCAGGCACAGGCCGGGTGCCTCACATTCCCTGAGACACTGAACGGTCCCTCTGGCCACCTCGGAGGCCTGGGGATGTGTCTGACCGGAAACACCCTGGGGGAACTTACTACACGTGTGCACCACCGCGCCTCCCTAGCACCCGTCTCCTCAGGGCTGGTCTCCAGGAGCCCATTGTCAACGTCAAGCGCACACAGACTTGCTTCCTGTCTGCTCCGGAGGCCAGGTCCACCCATGGAGCCCATCCAATGCTCAGGAACACCGCATGGGCCATCCGCTTGGCCCCCGGCAGCATGCAGGACCCACCGATGGCGGGGGGCTGGAACCGGAGCAGCCCTGGGCATCCTGACCCTGAGTCCTCACAGCACACGATCAGTTCTCCCACGGGCCGTCCCCCAGTGTCTGTCCGGTGCCTTCCTGTGAGCAGCTGGAATTCCCGCCTGCCCTGAGCTTCCCGGTGCAGGTCTCGCCGCCCTCATCGGTGTGGCATTTTGACGGGATGCTGTCACCAGCCACTCACGGGCCCACCACCCCACGAGTGCAGCGGTCAGTCTGACTTGGCGCCTTCCTGCTGGCCGTGGGTTCGATGCGGGGGTCACGGGGTGCTCTTCCCTGGGCTGGGGCCCCATCTGCCGGAGCCATGCTGATGCCGCTTGTCCCACAGGGGGCAGTGGCCAGTCCCCGGACCTAGCCCTGCAGCTTGCTCGCACAGCCTGGGATTCCAGTCTCCCAGACCTTGCCTGCCCTTCCCCCGTGTCCCTGTGGCCTGCCTCGGGACACCTGCTCTGCCACTGCCCCTGTAACAGGGTAGCTCTTCCTCATGTCCTCAGTGTGTCCCGCCCGTCCTTGGAGGCTGTTCCTCCTCTGCCGTCGGAGCCCCTGGATATCAGCCTCCTGGATGGCCACCGCACAGGTCACGCCCCCCGGGAGCAGGGAGCTCCCTCTCCGGGCCTCTCGGCAACTGCCCTGGGAGAACCGCCCCCTCGCCCCGCAGCCAGCACGCAGGCCTGCGGCTTGGCTGCGTTGAGACCCTCACCTGCACACACTTCACATTGATGCCGGGGCACACAAACTTCCTCCAGATCAGGTTGGCTCTGCTGTCCCCACAGGTGATGGGGTACAAGATCTCGGCCTCCAGGTTCTCCCCGTCCTCAGTCACCTTCACTTCTCACCAGGGGTGAAGACGGGGGAGGGTAAGAAAGAGAGTGAGTCACAGCCACCCCAGAGCCCTTCCTGCCAGAGCGCAGTGTGCAGGTGCAGCCGAGAACCCAGAGCTCGGGCTGCAGGAAGGGCCGGGCCAGCCGGGTGGGGTACAGCCCGACTCACACACCACCGCAGCCACAGTGACACCAGCCAGGGCCCCAAGGCTGTGGGTGACCCCAAGAGCCACGGAGCACACAGAGGGATGCCTTGCTTGGAACAGTTCCGAGAAGCTCGCTCGTGGTGGTCCGAGGGGCGCTGAGGCCTCCAGCGGGAAGGGTTCTAAGCAACGTCCACGACCACTCAGGAAGTCACAATGGGTGAGCCGCAGCGCGGGCGCTCCCCTGCAGCCGCCCCATGGGCCCTGGCCACCCCCCCAGGGCAGACCTGCAGGCGCAGATGCCTACCTAGCACAGCCTCCTTAAGCTGGGAGGACGCTGTGAAGGCGGCTGCAGCCGCAGCAGCCGCGTTCTCCGTCTCCATGTTGTCCTCGCTCAGGTCTCCCCTGCAGAGGACGTGGGGGACGTCAGCGAGCTCGACAGCCCTGCCTGGC
This sequence comes from Tonatia bakeri, assembly GCA_004024845.1. Lineage (NCBI taxonomy): Eukaryota > Metazoa > Chordata > Mammalia > Chiroptera > Phyllostomidae > Tonatia > Tonatia bakeri. Next base: position 253,370 of record PVIA01000120.1, read on the forward strand.
TCTGCTGCTGCCCCTGTGGCCCATCCAGTCTGGTCCAAGAGTCCAGCGCCCCTGCAGGTCAGGGGACCGCTGCCGACAGCCACGGCGCCGTGGGAGCCACCAGCACTTGGGCAGGAATTCTAACCCCCCGGTTCTCCCTCGATGAAGCGTTTCATTCCTACTGTAATGACTCCATGTGCTCATGGAAACACCCAGAAACACAGTTTCAGAGAGACGGGTCAGGTCCGCAGAGACGCCCTCGCTGCGTCCCCTGCAGCAGGGGCATGTCTGACCCGGACGGGGGGCCCCCCAACGAAGGTGAGAATGACCAGGGAGCCTCGCTGCACCCGGAGGGCCGGTGCCACAGCAGCAGTAGCGCAGGCCGGGCCCCAGGGTGGGGAGCCTTGGAGACAGGCGCCAGGAGAGGCGGTGCAGGGACACTGGTGTGAGCCGCAGGCCCTGGGAGGGCCCTGAGGGCGGTCAGGGCAGCACCGTGGGGGGCACAGGGAGAGGGCACCCTCTTGCGTGCTGTCTGTGGGTGCACACCTTCTTTGCTACAGAACCCAGCTGACTGGGACCCGTGTCCTCTGGATACGCTGACCGGCCCCAGACAGACCCCCCAGCAGGGCCCACAGTGCCAGGGCCTCCGTTGGGACTCCTCTGACGTAGGGCTGGACATCCCCCACTGGCAGGTGCCTAGGCGGGGTGCTATGGGGGTGGGGCTCAACAGGCCAGGTGCTCATGAGAGTGGCTTTGGCAAGGACTCCTCATAGCACCTGGGGCACCCCGCCCAGGCAGCATGGCCTTCCCTACCAAGCCCTCGTCGGCCTGCTGTGCTCACCGAGGGCCACCCCCAGTCCTGGGGGGGCACTGGAGCTCGAGGCAGAGCGTGTGAGGACCCCCAGGGGAAGCCCACCCACAGAGGCACATGGACAAGCCACCCCGAGGGGCCGGTCTCACTCGACGTCAGTGACGCCGGAACCCAGCAAAGCGCTGGCCTGCAGGACAGAGAAAGGGCCTGGGCCAGGATGCAGTGCACAGCTTGGGTGAGGACGAGGGGCCCAGCCGCACCACGGAGGGCTGCCCTCGAACCGCACAGCGTCCACAGCCCCGTGTGCTACAGGCGCCACAGGAAGTGCCCGGGCCAGGAAGTGCCCAGTCTGGGACCGTCCTCCAAAAGTCCTCTGGACAGTGGGGAGGCTAAAGCCCACCCTGGCAGCCAGTGACACACCGAGGTCAGTCTGAACAGGCCACACACAAGACACAGAGAAGATGGCCCGTGGGGGCCAGCCAGCGCAACCCCTCGGAGGCAGCAGGTGACACAGGGGAGCCCCTCTGCCAGCATTCGACGCCCACAGGGACAGCCAGAGGGCCAGCAGTGTGCTCCCCTGGCCGGCCACTGTCCTGCCTGACATCCACCATGGAGATGGGGAAGGGTACATTCAGTCACCATGAGGAATGTCAGGAAAACACTGGCTCTAAAATGCCATTTTGAAAAACGGTCCTCAATTGTCCCTGCTGTCCATCTTATCCGGAGAAGCTCAGGCGTCTCAGGAAATGAACCACGTGCCCATGGTGATGTGGGTGCCAAGGACAAGGACCAGGCGTCAGCTCTGTGCTGGTGATGTGACGTCCCCATTCCGGCTGCCCGCCTGCGCTGACCAACCCCAGGCGGGTCCAGGGCAACAAAGGGGAGCCCCCACCGCTCGCCCAGCCAGGTGCCCCCAGCCGCCCCCGGTGCGGCCGCCCTCACCCGTGAGCAGCCAGATTGGTAGTCACCAGCACCGTCTTGACCTCCTCCATGCCACTGCCGTCCACTGCGGTGTCGGGTGTCGTCACCACCACCACCTCCTCCATGTGCATGCTGACGTCGGGGGTCGCCATGGCTCCGCGGGGGGCTCTCAGGGCCAGTACTGGAGGGGACAGGGGCAGGGCACAGGCTCAACTCCCGGTCCCAGAGTGTGACCTTGACAGAGATAACGACGAGAAGGGCTGCTCTTGGGCCACCGTCTGCTGTCCAGGAGGGGCACGACTGCCCACCCTGGTGACCGTGAAGGCTGAGGTCCCCAGGCTGAGCCCCGGACTGGCATCCAGCCCGGAGACTCAGAGTCAGGGAGGTGGCAGGAAGGAGGCCAGGCTCCCAGCAGACTCCCTTCAGGTGAGTCTCCAGCTGTTACCTGCTGCCCCCAGCCCTGGCCGTGTCCCAGAGCTCTCTGCAGAGAGCAGTCACAGCCCTGGCCATTGCAGCTCAGCAGATTGGAGCATCGTCCCATCAACCGACAGGTGGTGGGTTCGGTTCCCAGTCAGGGCGCACGCAGGAGGCAGCCGATCAGAGTCTCTCCCCCTCCCTCCCCTTGTTCTAAAGTCCATGAGCAGGTCCTCAGAAAAAGAAGGCAGTGCAGACACATCCTGTCTCTGGCCCACACGACCGGCTGGGAGGGAGCCCGGGCGTCTGCTGTGAAGGAAGAGTCCTCCTCCTCCTCCTCGCCAAGGACCGGTGGTCCCACCTCCAGACATCAGCGGCCAAAACAACTGTGAGCTGGGACTAACACGGACCCACACGCAAGAAGGGAACCAGCCCCATGACCATCACCAAATGAGGGACACACGAAACGAAGTCTGTGCACACAGGGAACAGGACTCTGCATCACCAGGGATGGGGACCCCATGAGTGCTGAAGGGCGGAGGGACCCGATGGCACCAGGATAAATCGGGGAGCCAGGCATCAAGGGCCCAACATCACAGAGTCCTTGCCCGTGAGCAACATGAGCGCGAGCACTCGAGTCCTACAGACAAAGAGCAGAACGGAGGGTCCTGGGGGCTGGGGGCTGGGGGCTGGGGGGGCAGCGTCTGACCCAGCGTCCACTAGGAGGCAGGTGAGCTCTGGAAGGGCTGGCCGCACCGCAGTGCAAGAGGCCCCCGACGGCCCTGAGCCGTGCCTGCAGCCGAGGTGTCGACGGCAGTTCTGTGCTGTGTGTCTTCAGCCATAACAAAAAAAACTCTTTCATGCTGTTGGACCAGGCTGCCTTATTAGGGCTAGACACAGGCTAGAAAGTGGAGAATATTAAAACTCGGTAAAAAAAGAAAAGCAGCCCTTTCAGAACTTCATTTTACATGTCACCTGCCCAGCCCTGGAGGGGCAGGGGCAGGGACGTGCTGCCTGGCACTCGCGCTCGGGAGAGGCGCCCACCCTCCCCACGCTCCAAGCGGACTCGCCCTGACCCTGACCTCCTGCCGGAGCACACCCTCCCAGATTCGGTGAGCGATTCTGAGGCGTGGCCGCTGAGGGGGCTCCAGTGCCTGCAGGTCACACCACCTGCTGCTGCTGGCACTGGGATACCCTCACAACCATCTGCTGGGAACAGCGAAGGAAGGCCTGGCGACCCCCGGCTTCTCCCGCCTTGGGCCCATGCAGCGCCTGCGGGCTCTGCCCCTCCAGCACCAGGAATGGCCCCGACAGCCCCTGGGGCAAGACAAGCCAGAGAAGGGAGCGAGGGCTTCCCGGACCACCCACCTCACCGGACAGCAGTGCCCAGTCACTTCCAGCACGACCAGAGACACGCAGAACTGAGGTGTAGGGGCGTGGGGGCATTACATCCTGCGGAGGAAGGCTGCCTTCTCGTCAGACAGGCAAGGAGAGCTAGGGAGCAACCCACGGGCGCCCTGGCCTTGCAGGGGGAGCGGGAAGTGGAGCTGGGGCGAAGCTGACCAGAGGTCAGGGTCAGAGCGAGCGATCAGAAACACACGGATGTCCCTCTAAAGGCCCGGCTCCCAATTGAACGGATCCGCACGCCGGAGCTAATGGCCGGATGTCTGGACGTCCTCCTCTCTCACTTTAGGAGGGCACAGCGAGGGAAAGAAAGGCAGTGTAAAAATTCGGGGGAAAACCGTATTTAAAAACCTCAGAGGGTCCTCACACTAGGAGCCATTTCCCGGCTGACACCCGGCAGCCACCGAAGCCCCGCCCACATGGGGCGGGGCTGCCGCGGCAGAGGGCGGAACCAAGTGCCCGGCTGTCTGCAAAGGCCTTTCGGCCCTAGAAGCTGCGAGGAGGAACTCGTGGACGCTGCCGGACGTGCCGCATAAAACACAGGCTGTGTTCTAGATTAAGGCTTTGACACAAAGAGCTTTAAGCAACATGAATAAACTGCACGTAAGATATTATTGACCTGTGGTGCGTGCATCGCAGGGTTCGGCTCTCTCATCGAGGCGCCTCCTTTCCCTGAAGGGGGTTCCACAGGGACCGCCAGAGTTCAGTTCCCACCGACAGCGGCAGAAGGCCCGGGCTCAGCCCCCAGGCAGCTGTCCTCACCCCGACTTCGAAACTGCAGCTCACCGAGTTGTGTAAACACATAAAACGAAATCCCTGCCTCTTGCGGCCAACGTGGTGAAGTCACTCCACAAGCAAGTGCGGGGGTTTAGACAGAGACCAAGGCCCCTCCCCTGAGTGCTGGCTCCGCCTGCCCAGCGCACACCACCCCAGGCACTGGGCTGGGTGCCTTACGGGTGGAGATCAAGCCCCAACTAATTTAGAGGTAACATGAGAAAATATTTTTAAGATCATTCTTGGGAAGGAAAAGGGTATAAGGGTGATAAACGGTAATAAATGGAAATAAATGGTGATAAATGTAAAAGTACAACAAAAAATAAACTATTAGCCCTGGCACTCTGGATTGAGTGCCAGCCTGTGAGCGAATAGGTCGCCGGTTCGATTCCCAGACGGGGCACATGCCTGGGTTTCAGGCCAGGTCCCCAGTAGGGGGCGCACCAGATGCAACCACACATTGGTGTTTCTCTCCCTCTCTTTCTCCCTCCCTTCCCCTCTCTCTAAAGTAAATAAGTGGAATCTTTAAAAACATCACTCTTGGGCATAAGTACACACAAACAAGACGGAAGTGTCAGTGTGCAGTCAGGTCTCGGGTCCAGGCCAGACTTCCCTTGCCTTCTGCAGCATTACAGCTACTCTTCTCTCAAGGAGGACACAGGGCGTCTGCAGGCAGCAGCCTCCCCGGGCAGTCTGGCCACAGACCCCTCAGCAGTGAGGGTGGGTGCTCACACCCCCAGTCTGTGACCTCTGTAGTAAAAGGCCTGTCTTTGCCGAGGGCCAGGTCAGCACACCCGGCAGGCTGCCTCTCAGAACAAGAGCACACAACCCTCAGCACCCTGACCCGCCCACCCCCGCCTGGCTCTTCCCCACCTCCCCACAGTCCTCTTTCCATCCCTCCTTGGTTCCAGACGCACAGAAGCAGCTGCACACTGTCATTTCCGGGAAGCATTTTTCTCCATCTGCTGAGATCCTGCTACCAGGCTTATCCTGTATTTGCCTCAAATGAATTTTTTTAAGATTTTATTCATTTTTAGAGAGAGGAGAAGGGAGGGAGAGAAACGCCAGTGTGCGGTTGCCTCTTGCACGCCCCCTACTGGGGACCTGGCCTGCAACCCAGGCATGTGCCCTGACCGGGAATCGAACCAGCTACCCTTTGGCTCGCAGGCTGGCGCTTGATCCACTGAGCTGCACCAGCCAGGGTTCAAATGAATTATTACAAGAATCCTCCACAGGCCTGGATGTTCTTACATGGACACTTGGATGAAAATACCACGAGAGACCAGCAGAGGTCACACACCAGGGACAAGCACAGTTTCTTGGATCCTCTGTGTTTCAAATTTTTAATTAGTTGCCAACGTTTTCAAAGTTTATGAATTTCACATTAAAAAAATTAGATTTCCAGTTTCTCTTAGAAAATGTCAGAAGCAGCAGCCCTGGAAGGTGGTTCCTCTGGTCCTGCCTCTGCTGGGCATCTGGGCCTCTGTGTCCAGGTCCAGGGTGGGCACCGGAGTCCCTGCTCTGGCCCCAGCCAGGTGCAGAGGCACCTGTGCACGCAGCCCTGCACACAGGGATCGGTCTGTGCTCTGAAAAGACACTTGTGTAGCCTCCCCTCCCAGCTCAGGCACAAAACGGCTCACATCTGAGCACAGTGTTACACATGTTCTAAGTTCACAGACACGCCTGCATGTTTGTACATTCACATGCAAGTTCCTCCCCCATCCAGTGTGTCTGCTCCCAGGTTTTAAGACACTGCCTATGAAGAAATGATTTCTGAACAAGCAGTCTGCTGAACTGGCTATATTTGGGGCTTATTTAATCCATCTGGATTTACCTTTAATGAGACTGTTTTGTGCACTGTTGGTAGGAATGCCAACTCACGCACGCGACCACTATGGAACATTGGGTGGTTTCCTCAAAAAAGTAAAAAATAGAACTAGCACATGATCCAGCCATCCTGCTTGTGAGCATTTGTCCAAAGGAAATGAAATCAAGATACCTGAACCCCGTGTTCAGGGAAGCATCACCCAGTCGCCCACGTATTGAAGCAGCCTGAATGTCATCTGATGGCTGAACAGATAAAAACATGTATCTGCCCTGACTGGTGTGGCTCAGTGGCTTGGGCATTGTCAGTTCGATTCCCAGTTGGGGCACAGGCCTGGGTCACCAGCCAGGTCCTCAGTGGGGGGTGCTCGAGAGGCAACCACATGCTGATGTTTCTCTCCCCCTCTCTCTAAAAATACATAAAATCCTAAAAAAGAAAACGTGGTGTGTCAGTGGAATATGTTAGCCTAGAAAGAGGGAATGCTGCTGCCTGTGATGGCATGATAACCCAGAAGACATTACGCTAAATGGAACAGGCCAGACACAGAAAGACAAATACTGGCTCCACTTATACAAGGATCTAAAAGAGTCTAACTCACAGCAGGAGAGCAGAGTTGGGGGCGATTTTATCAGAGTCCAGAGTTTCGGCTCTGCACCATCATCCTGGAGCACACAATGCAGCTGGACCTATGGCTAAGGACACTGCCGGGTACACTTAAGAGCTTGTGAGAGGGTGCACCGTATGTCAAATGCTTTTTATAGCAAAATGAGAATAAATAGGAGGGTGGGAGTTGATGTACACGATTACGGACAAGACTGCGGTTTCCGGTGGGTACTCATCCCCGAACTCAACTCGTATACATCACTTATGTGCGGCTTTTTCTGTGTCCAAAAACAAGGGAAAAACCGATAGCATCAAAACTTGCATTTCAAGTGTCAGCAAAGGCACAGACTGGTTCAGTGAAACAACCAGCCAACTAGAGGGATTATAAAGATCACCCAGTACATAGCAGGTCACTCCCAGCAGTAGGCCCGCGGGGACACGTTTCCCACCCGGGGCCGCGTGAACACAGTTCCCAGCGGAGAAGGGGGCCCGCAGGCAAACAGTTCCCACCCGGGCCTCGTGGATACGGATCCCTGCGGGGGAGGAGGTGCGCGGGGAAACAGTTCCCACCGGGGAAGGGGGCCCGCGGGGAAACAGTTCCCACCCGGGGCCTCGTGGACACGGATCCCAGCGGGGGAGAGGCCCGCGGGGACACGGCTCCCAGCCGTGTCCGGGGCCACACGGAGAGCCTCCCCCTACGCCCGCCGCCTTCCGGCAAGATGGAGGCGGGTGCGGCCGCCGACGCCGCCTGACGCGGGCCCGTGACGCCCGTGACGCCCGCCGCGCGCCGCCGCCCCTCCCCCGCTCCCCTCCCCCCGCCGTAACGTCCTGACGCTCCGCAGGGACCCCTGACTGGACGGCGGCGCGCGGCGGAGCGAGAGGCCTCGCCGCGGGGGGCGGCGGGCGCTTACCTGGGCCGCGGCTGGGTCTGCGCGGGCGCCGGCGGGCGGGGGTCGGCGGAGGCCGGCGGCGGGGGCGGCGGCGGCGGCCGCGGGCTCCGCTCCTTGTTGGGGATTCGGCGGCGGCGGCGGCGGCGGCGGCAGCGCGGGGGCGCGCTTCCTAGTGACGCAGGCACCGAGGCCGCGCACGCACGAGCAGGGGCGGGCCCGGGGACTTACTTGGCGCTCCGCGGAGACGGGCGGTGCCAAGAAATAAGGCCTGGCGGAGCAAGATACGCGTGCGCGGCAGCACCTTCGCCGGGCAGCTGGCCCCGGGGCCCCGCCCTTGCCCGCCGGCGCACCCGCTGGGCATCCACTCACCTACCTGGTGCCGATGGACCCCTCCGTGGGTACGAGCGAGGAGGGAATGCGGAGGGATACTTAAGTGCGGACGGGGCGGACTGTGCGTGAGCAGTGAGCCACCCAAACCAGATGTGGGCCTTCTGGTCCCCAGTAGCGGGCGAGGGGCGCTTGGGGGGCGCGTGCCGGGGCTGCTGTGAAAGAGCGGCCTGCCTGTTCGGCCTTCCTCGCGTGTATTGCGAAACCAGCCATTGTCATCTTAATTTCTTGCAGTAAGCCTTAAAAAGTGCCTCAGACTTAATGTCTGAATCTGCACAGTGCTGCAAGGCGTCCCTGTGAGGGTTGACCCTCTGGCCACACGTGCTCACTTAAGTTTAACTAAAATCGGCTACAGTTCAGTTCCTGGGTTATCACTGAGCCGTAAAAGACACTTAGATGTAGGATTAGGGACGCTCTGACGATTTCGTTCTTTGTTCCTGTAAAGCTCAGCAATATAAAGCCCTTGGGTTTCCGGAACGTAGGAACAGAGGCATCCGCTTTTATGGCTTGCTTTTGACTCGTGAGCCAGGTGCAGTCAGACTTGCTGACTAAGAGGTGCAGTGCTGGTTCACGAGGTTCGTCTGCTCTCCCCAGAGCCCAGCGGCAACTGTGCAACAACCCGCTCTTGGCCCGAGGACTTCCGCGGCCCGCACATTCCTTAGTCTGCCTGGCTCCAGCAGGCAGGGCCGGGCCCGGAGGGTGGCAGAGTCTGTCTGTCCTCCCCTGAGCTGTTCTGATCTGTCCTATCACCGCCCTCCCTTCCAGCAGCCGCAGGAAAACTGGGGTGGGGGACGGCCATCCTGAGTGCTCCCACACCGGGAACAGAGGCCGGAAACGGATGTCTTGTTTAGGAGCAAGCGGTGAACCCACGTTCGTTGTTCAGCAGGAAGACAATGAAGGCGTTCCTACAATGGAAGTTTCCGAGAAAACCCAGTTTCAGCAGTGTTACAGTTAGAGTGGTTGCATTTTCTTGTCTCCCGAAGGGTAGAGAATGCTTGAGCCAATGATGGGGAAAACCTTCCTTTGAGAAGATAAAGCCGTTGAGCCTGTTACTCCAGCACAGTGCTCAGCCTGTCTTTCGTCTGAGTTTCCCTGTCCTCACGTTTGCTTCTGGACACAAATGCCAATGAAGTCAGTGGAGGCCCAGAAGGGCACTGGTGTCAGGGACCCAGCAATGCGGCACCATGCCATTGACATCCTGCCCGCACCCGGCACCTGCTGCCCGGTCCTGTGAGCTGCAGCCACCAGCCTAAGTCTGAGCACCAGGACTTCCGGCCTCCAAGCTCTACTGCAGCACAAACTCAGGTCTGGCACCTGAGCCTCATCCTCCTCTGCCTCCAAGAAGGCGAGGGCCTGACACTGGGTGCTGCTTGTGGGTGGGACGGGCTAGTTCATCCTGGACAGTCCAATTTCTCCCCAGGAGCACCCACGGGAAGAGGCCCCACCCGTGCTGGGGCGCTAGGGGAGGGGACTTTCACTCTTGGTCTGTTACAGGCCAGAGGAAAACACTCGTGCGAGTCGCTTTACAAGCCACTGCCTTCAGACCCTCTCCTGGGAGCACCTGGACACCGGAGAGGAGTGAGACCAAAGGGTCGTTACCTGGCCCCAGGATGCCATGGGCCCCAGACCAGACGGGAGTCGGGCAGACACGGGCCTGGCTCCCCCAGTACTCCTGTCCCTGAGCTCTGCTCTGGCCTGGACCCCCTCAGGGGTAGGAATTTTGTCCAGGACGAGAGGGGCAGGCAGCTGACGCTACAGCACAGGGAGTCCGGGCGGGCCTCAGGTCATGTCGCGGCCCGACTGAAGGAACCGCTCATCAGGCCTCGGTCTGGTGTCGGGGGCCAGCTGTTGAAACGCGCTCTCCTTTTCCAGCCACATGTCTTCGTGAAGCCGGGGTTTTTTCCACATACTTCAACCATTCCAGACTTTGGGGGGAAATTTCATTGTTTTATTTTATGCTAAAAGTATGCTTAAATGGATTACTATTTTTTTTTTATTTCTGAATTTTTAAAAAATTTCTGAGCCCTAACCCTGGCTGGTGTAGCTCAGTGGATTGAGCGCGGGCTGCGAACCAGGCATCGCAGGTTCGATTCCCAGTCAGGGCACATGCCTAGGTTGCAGGCCATGTCCCCCAGCAACCACACGTTGATGTTTCTATCTCTCTTTCTCCCTCCCTTCCCTCTCTAAAAATAAATAAATAAAATCTTAAAAAAAAAAAATTTCTGAGCCCTAATTCCTAATGTGGTAACTGTCAATCCACGTAACCCACATAAGAAAAACTCTTTGGGGTCCTCTGTAGGTGGTTAAGGTGGTATAGGGTCCCTGAAATGAAAGCCTTGGAGCAGTTTTCTCAGCAGCCCTAGTGCATCCCTAACACAGGTGGCTGTGCAGTCACTGAAGTGACACTGGTGACACCTGTGGAGACGGAGGAAGAGTGCCGACAGTGGCAGCCACAGTGGAGGGGCAGGAAGGCCTCCCCACACGCCCACTATCTCCTGGGCTCCAAAAGGGACAGTGGTCTGCGTGTCAGTCACACTCGTGTCCTCAAATTGCCGCTGTCACTGGAACCATTCCTATTTGTGGACCGGCCTCCGTGGGGGTTCCTGCCAGCCCTCCCCCACTCCCTCCCTCCCCACTCAGGGGCAGTGGCCTCGAAGCCCACCCCCCACCCCACTGACTCAGGACACACACCAAGACAGTGCAACTGTTTCTTAAACACACAGGTTTTTTTCTTTAATGGTTCATTTGACTTCGTTTTGAGTTCACTTTCACTACAGGATGAGATGGGTGCATTTACACTAGGCTTCCGCGCTGAGAGCTGCCGCGGCCAAGAGAAACTCGGCCCTTGGGTCCCTTCCGCATCCCTTCCGAGTCCCACCACAGCTGCCGGCGCGCCACTCCTGGCTCCTCACCCCTCCCGGAGGCTGTCTTTTTGGGGGCAGGGAGGGGCCTGGGCCTCTACTCCCCCCTAAGCCCATGCAGGGGATCTGCACCCACCTGCTCCCTGGCTGGGCCCCCATTGGCTTCTGCAGGGTGGAGGCTGGGGCGCTGGGTGCCACAACCACCTGGGTTCAGAGGCACCGACTCTGCGTCCTGCAGGGACTCTAGTCTGTCCCTTCGTGCTTTCTACCAAGAGGACAGCCTGCAGAGACCGTGCAGCAAGAAGCCCACTGTGGGTGGGGCTTCGGGTCAAAGACCAGACCACGCCACCCTCACGTCCAGACAGGCAGCAGCCCTTGAAGGCAGAGGGAGGGAAGCAGCCCAGTCTGGTAAGGTCTTGGTGGGAGAGGCCTAGAGCCAGGAGTGGGACCTGCAGGCTGGCCGGAGGGGCCCACCAGCCAGGAATGCCAAGGACAGACTCGGTGGAGAGGTGGCTTGGGAACCCTGGCCTCTGCCCCCTGCCAACTGCTAAGGGCCCCCCAAGGGACACCTGTGGCTTCCACTCACACGTGGCCACACCCGATCAGAGTGGAGCCTGAAAGCCCCCAACCCCTGTGGCCAGGAGCACCATGGGCAGGCACAGGAAGGGGCAAGGATCTGAAGGGCTCTAAGGGCAGGCTCAAAAAGCTCGGGGGGAGAGGAGGGATGGTGGCTGCAGGGCCTTCCCACAGGTGTGCAGCCGGAGGCTCTCAGAAGGAGAACACTTCCAGAAGGAGGGGTCAGCAGGGGGTATCATGGTGCCCACTACCCTTGGGTCCTTGGTGGAGAATGCCCACTCCCCTGAAGACTCAGGCCAGGCCACATCCCATACAGCCCCCACTCCGGCCACAGGCAATGACCACAGGCTTACAGGCCAGCCCAGGGTGTCCATCACAGGCCTGGTGGTCTCAGAAGGCCCCTGTGTGACCACACTAAAGGGTGCCACAGCCTCCACCCACCATCTCCACAAGCACCAGTGCACACACTGTCCCAAGGCTGGCCCCAAGACAGGGTGACCCGGCCCACACTGCCCAGAAGTCCACCTAGGTCTGACCCCCTCCCGTGCGGGGCTGCTGTCTGCGCTGGGATGCGCTCTAAGTGACGAGGTGCTCACAGGACAGCCCAGCACACGGACCTGCGCGTTCCTCCACTACCTTTGGGTTTACTGAGGTCACCACCACACCCACCAAGAGGGCTGCCAAGAGGGGACCCAGCCACCACCCGGCCTGGTGCCTGAACTAGGGGACCCTGTACCACGCCCTGCGACACCCCCGGGGAGAGCCTGGGGTCAGCGACTGCCGGGACTGGGCAGCTCGCAGTGCGGAAAGAGAAGCGTGAAGCTGGGGGAGCGGGACGAGGGGGCGGGGGGAACAAAAGTGGCATCTAGACAGAGCTGAACAAAACCAAACCAAAACCCGAACGTGTTCTTGTCTCGGCTCAGGATCCAGGCGCCGCGGCGTCCAAAGCCCCTTAGCCGGACGTCTCCTCTCTCTGCTCCTTGTTCCTGCGCACCTCGGCCGCGTGCAGCTCCTGCGGGGAACAGGCGGGGTGGGCGGGGGCCTGCGCCGCCCCCCACCCCCAGCTCGCAGCGGCAGGGACCCGCCTCACCCTGGCCTGGCCCCCAGCAGGGAGCGGGCGGCGGGGACGCTGGTGGTGCCGCGGGAAGGGACCCGCCAGAGGAAGGGGCTCCTGGAGGACTTCCCCGGACCCCAGCCCAAAGCGGCTCCCTGCTCCTAGCGCACACCGGATGCCGTCGGAGCACGTCAAAGTAACGGCTGTCTGTGTGTCACTGCGTTAGCGGCTGCGTCCCAGGGCCCTCCGCTCGCACGCTGCCGAGGGCGCCCACTAAATGCCGGGTGCGCTCCTCCTGCCGCCCCCGCCGCGCCGCAACGCGCCCCGCCGCGAACCTTCTCGCGCAGCCGCTCGCGCAGCGCCGCCAGGTGCGCCTCGCGGATCTCCTTGCTGAGCTCCATCTTGTAGTTGAGCTTCTCCTCCGCCAGGCGGCTGAAGTTGTTGTTCTCCTCCAGGGCCTTGTGCAGCACCTCGCGCTCGTGCTCGCGCCGCTCCGCCAGCTGCTTCAGCACCTGCGCCTCCTGCGTCTGCGCGGCCGCGCGGGGCGAGCGCGTGAGCAGCGGCCGGGCCCCACTCGCAGCACGGATGTCTCCGCGCCCTAGCCCGGACCCCCCGCCCGCGCCCCCAGTCCTGCTCCCTTAGCCCGGGCCCCCTCATCCTGGCCTACCGCCCAGTGCCCATCACCCTGCCCCACTGCCCTTTGGACAAGTGTCCTCGCAGAGCTCGGGTCTACACTCTCCTGCGTGGGCGAGGGTGACCCCGCCCGGTTGGCCTGACGTCCGGTGCGTGAGCACGGAGATCCCTCAGTCCCTCACCCTGTCCGTCTGTCCCGCCGCAGAGCTGCCCCTTCCCTGCTAGGATGAGGGCAGCCTGTGTCCCTCCCTGTGCTCTCCAAGTCCCGCAGGCCCTGGGGGCGGGGGATGGTGTCGGGGCAGCAAAGGGAACCTAAACGTGTGGGCTATCACTGAGCCTTCCTGTCTCTCCCTCAAACCTCTGCCTGCAGAGCACGAAGTAGCTGACCAGTGCCCGCCAGGCACTGAGCTTCCTGAGGTGCTGGGGGTGGTGCTCCAGCTCTCCAAGGGTGTTGGTGGGAAATCAACTTGGAGCCAGGAGCCTGGGGCTGCTGGCGTCACAGTGTCTGGGTCCTGCTGCAGGAGGGGGCACCTGGTGCCCCCCCAGGGCAGCCTGAGGCTCCCAGGGGTAATTACCGCCCTCTGCTTCCTTCAGGGTGCCAGTCACTACTGGTCGGCCCTGGGAAGCCACGGTCCCCAGGTCTCACTGGGACCCGCTGAGCGGGAGCTGGAGCCACTGCCCCGCCCTGTGGGCTTATGCACCAGGACCCACTCCTGAGAGCGCCTGCTCTCGGGTGTGCTTGTCTCCGAGGGGCTGGTGTGGGATGGCGGGGCCTTCTGAGGTCCCGGCAGGTCTGGGTGTGCAGAGCCCTCCTCCCTCCCAGGGAGGCCTTTCCTTCTCCTCCTCTCGCCCAGGAGAAGGTCAGTCCAGCCTCATGTCCCACAGCCACCACCTGACCCCTCCTGGTCAAGGCCACCCCACCCCCCAGCAGTGTCTGGTTCCTGTCTCCCTGCTGCTGGCTGCCACTGGGGACGCTCCCTCCCCACCCTGGCCCATTCTGGTCTCCCAGGAGGAGGCCCAGAAAACCGTGACACTCTCTCCACGCCAGGCTCCTGCACCTGGGGGACCATGCCCACAGCTGGCCAGATGTCCCAGCGAGATGCCTTCACCAGGGCAGACGGGGGCCCTCACCTTCCTTCGCTCCTCAGCCGCCTCCAGCCGCTTCTGCAGCTCTTCTAGGGAGGCGTCCTTCCTCTTGGGGGGTGAGGAGAGCACAGGGCTCTCCGGGGACAGATCAGAAGGCGACTTGAGGATGACCTCAAAGCTCTGGCCAGAGGCCCTCTTGTCCAGCTGCTTCACCTCCATGTCTGCAGGGCAAGGCCGGACGGCGCCTCAGGAGGGCCGGCCGAGGAGCTGGATCCCAGGCGGGAATCCCAGCACACGGCCAAACCGAGGCCTGAACCCCCGTAATGGCCCCTCCCCCCAAGCCAGGCAAACTGGGGGGCGAAGGCCACGGCAGGGGCGAGGGCACACTCACCCCCGTACTGGTAGACGGTGTTGGGGTGCGGCTGCGAGTAGAAGCAGGAGCAAATGAGAGACAGCACGGACAGCTCCTTCATCTTCTCCTTGTAGGCTGCAGGGGGGGTGGGGGTGGGGGTCGGAGGCCGAGGGAGGCTGGTGTAAGCTCCTCACCCACCCTGTCTGTCTCTCCCTCCCCAGGGCCCCTCCCTCCAGGAACCCCACCCCCCACAGCATGGTGCCCCGAGGCTCTGGGTGTTTCCGAGGCTCTGGCCCGCAGGTGTCTCCGCCCCTCCCACCCTCCGGGCCGTGGGTCCGCCTTTCCTTGGGCACAGCTCCCTGGGGCCACCCTGCTCCCCTCTCTCTGGCATCGCTGTCTCACTCTTGTCCCTTCTGCGGGTCTCTCCCTCACTCTGTCCCCACTCCTCTCTCTGTCTTTCTGGCTCTCTGTCACTGTGTTTCTCCATGTCTTTCTGTCTCTGTGATTTCTCATCTCCCAAACTTTCACTCCCCCTGTGTGCTGGGGTCCCCCACCACATAGCCCCCTTTTCTGAGAACTCGCCCCCTGGTGTAGACAACTCTCAGGACTGGGCGGCACTGCCTTGGTCTGTACACTTGGGTGAACCCCTCAGAGTCCCTTTTCCCCCTCCGTTTACCCTGACAGGAGGGTGGTCCCTCCTTCAAACCCTGCCCTCGCCTCGTGCCCTCAGGGCCTGCCCGTGGCCAAGGGGAAGGGAGCTGTCCGTTCAGCACCGCAGCCCGCAGCCCAGCCCTGGGAGCCAGAGCCGTAGCTGGCACCTTCTGGCCCAGACAGAAAAGAACGGGGGGCCTGGCTGCGGGGGCCTGTGCCCTGCCAGGGAAGGGGACACACCCATTCTCAGGGTGGAAATAATTGGGCTCCTCGTGGAGTATCCACAGAAAGCCCTAGTACAGACACGTTGGTCCTGTGTCCCAGCAGGGCCCCGGGACCCTACAAGCCCAATATGGCCACCCCCACCCAACTAAGATGACTCCGGGCTCAGGAGGCGGGGGGTGACTCGCCCAAAGCTCCTCGAGCTCAGTCCCAGGTGCTCCGTGTTCTTTCCAGCACACCAACGGGTCCCCAAGTCTGGGGGGCCCAGGGACCCACAGGCCCCCAGAGACACGCTCCATGAAGGAAAGGCACTCGAAGTCGCCTATGGTGCTCTTCCAAGGCCCACTCGAGCCCGTGGGCAAGTGTCGAGATGGGCGAGAGACTCTCCGACTGACGCTCGCGCCGGATGCTGTGAGGCTGAGATGGCGCACAGGATGGACCCCTGAACAGGCAGCAGGGAGAGCCTTGGGGGTGGGCTGTAGGGGCCTAGGGCAAAAACACATCTAATGCATTGGCCCCAGCAGGCTGAAAGGGAGGCAGAGGGCGGGGGCTCAAAGAAGATTATGGTCTGACTTGTCAATTTTATTTCTTTACAAGCAGAATTGATTCATGTATTACAGGTGCTGTTAAAAGTTAGTTTCATCCCTGGCTGGTGTGGCTCAGTGGACTGAGTGCCAACCTGCGAACCAAAGGGTTACCGGTTCAATTCCCAGTCAGGGCACATACCTGGGTTTCAGGCCAGGTCCCCAGTAGGGGGCGAGTGAGAGGCAACCACACAGTGATGCTTCCCTCTCCCTCTTCCTCCATTCCCCTCTCTCAAAATAAATAAATAAAATCTTTAAAAAAGTCAGTTTCAAAGAGGAGGCAGGGGTATCCAGCACAGTGCAGTGCTGGGGGTCAGGGGACCGGGCAGAGCCAGCTCCTGGGATGGACAGACAACCCTGAGCTCAGAAGGGAAAGCAGGGAGGGGCCTGGACCTGCGGGCACCCTGGGGCTGGGAGAGGCCGGGAAGGAGGGGACTCTGTCTAATCTGCGCCATCTCAGCCTCACAGCATCCGGCGCGAGCGTCAGTCGGAGAGTCTCTCGCCCATCTCGACACTTGCCCACGGGCTCGAGTGGGCCTTGGAAGAGCACCGTAGGCGACTTCGAGTGCCTTTCCTTCATGGAGCGTGTCTCTGGGGGCCTGTGGGTCCCTGGGCCCCCCAGACTTGGGGACCCGTTGGTGTGCTGGAAAGAACACGGAGCACCTGGGACTGAGCTCGAGGAGCTTTGGGCGAGTCACCCCCCGCCTCCTGAGCCCGGAGTCATCTTAGTTGGGTGGGGGTGGCCACCTGGGCAGCAGCTCAGCTGCACATCCTGACCTTTCAGAACCTCTGACTGGGGCAACCTGACAGGCCTAGAGCCTGGGGCCACACGGCTGCTCTGGTCCCTCTCTGCCTTGAATCTGGAATTCTCCTAGGAAAAGGAGCTGCAGGTTCATTACTGAGAACCAAGCTCATGGACAGGTGCCTGGGGGCTTCCTTGTCACCTCAGCACGGGGGGCAGGAGGCCGGCGGCGACTCAGGGAGTGTGTGCAGGCATCAGCTCTGCGTGGTCAGGAGAGGGGGGCCGGGGCCAGGGGCTGGGACTGAGGCCAGGGCTCTCAGAGGCCTCAGCTCTGTGCCTAGGGGACACGTGTCCACTTAGGAACTGAGGGTCTGCATCCCATGGCTGCGGACGGGGACACAGCTCAGTGTCAGAGGCCTCAGAGATTCTGCAGGTCGGTTTCTCCCGGTTCTTTGTGGAAGACCGGGCCCCACGAAGCCAAGCAGGAGGGGCTGCAGAGCGAGGTCCCCCTGCGGTCCGGCTGCACGTCTGAGGGCGCTGGCCGACGGCTGGGGAGTTGGGACAGGATGCTGTATTTTCAGAACTGGCGGGGCTGAAGGGTCCTGTATCGTTGTGGAGGGAAGAGGTAGGGACCCAGGGCCACCATAGCCATCTCTCCTCAGACCCAGCTCGAGCCAGGAAGCCCCTCCAGGGCCTCAGGGCACACCCAGCCTTTCTTCCCCTTCACTGGCAGCCTCCTCTTCCTTCCCACCCCGGCCTCAGGAAGTCATTAGAAACCAATCTCCGCCACGACGGGAACTGTCGTCCTCTCCGTGTTAAACGTGAAATATGCAGAGATGCACATTGGGTTTGGATGTTTAGATGCTAGTGGAGCATGAGTTAGAAGAAGCCACCAGATCAGCCCACAGCCGCACAGTAACAATGAGACCAGCGTCCACAGCGGGGGGGCGTGTACCACACTCATCCTTCCAATGGATCCCCAAGACCAGCCAGCCCAGGTGGACACCCTAGTCGGCCTCACTTGTACACAGAGGGCAAGTGGCGCACCCAGAGTCACACAGCATGCCAGGGTGGTAGTCTGGACACAAACCCAGGCCTCTGCTGGCACTTTCCTGCTGGGAACCTCGGGGTCACAGGGCTCTGTCCAGACCTGGGAAGGCAGGGAGCCCACAGAAGGGCCCTGGGGGCTGCTGCTGACTGCTCCCCAACAGGCGCAGCTTCTCACCACCCAGGC
The DNA here is from genome assembly GCA_004024845.1 of Tonatia bakeri. Taxonomy (NCBI): domain Eukaryota; kingdom Metazoa; phylum Chordata; class Mammalia; order Chiroptera; family Phyllostomidae; genus Tonatia; species Tonatia bakeri. The sequence goes on from PVIA01000120.1 coordinate 271,373, forward strand.
TGCCCCTCGGTCTCGGGTCAGAGTCCCCTCGAACAGTGCCAGGAGCCCAGCCGGAGGACCTATTGCACAAGCCACCTTTCTCAGGGCAGGAAATGGGCTACGTGGCCACAGCAGTCCTGCTGCCCGGCCTGGACCGGGCACTCATCTCTTGCTGGGTATAGGGCTCAGTGCCTGTCCTGAAATGCCTCATTCAACCCCCAGAACAAGCCTCGGGGAGCACTGTTGCTGTCACCCCATCCAGACGGGGAAACTCCAGCCCTGAAGGTTTGAGCGTTCGGTGGCAGGGGCGAGGCCTTGAGGCCAACGGGCCTGTGTGAGGCTGGGAATGAGCAGGAATCTCAGCAAGCGCGTGAGAGCCGCCAGCCTGGGAAGGACGCTGGGGTGGCGGGGTGGCAACTCGCACCTTCTCAAGGAAATGCAAGCGCTCAACCCCCCAGAACCCTCTGGGGAAGGCGGCGGGAGCTTTTCCTACTCAGGAAGAGGAAGCTGCGGTTAATCTCTGGGCGACTCCGAGCCACAGTGGCTGACGCTTCACCCTGGTCACCAAGTCCCGGGGCAGCCGCCAGGGAGCATGAACAGCCCGGCGGCACGGCCCAGGAAGCCGGCCGCTGCTCCAGTCAGGGATGGCTTTGGCAGAGATGCCCTGGCTCGGGTCTCAGAACCCCACTGTGGCCATGTTTACCGGCACCCCCTGCACCCAGTGCCCAGTGCTGGGCCGGGCCGCCACCATGCTGTCCATCGCTGCTGGCAAAGAAGCAGCAGGTCCCGCAGGCCCATGCACCTGTGGCCGCTCTCTGTGGAGGGCCTGGCCCTGGTGACGCTGACGGGGGGCTGCTCCCCCTCAGGCATGGCAGCTGGTCTCTGGGGTGGAGGCTGCGCTTTGCACGCCAGAGGCAACTCCGACAGCCCAGGAAAACTGTGGGCTGCTCGAGGGCCAGGAGTGGCCCTTGAAGAGAGGGCTGGGCTCAGGGGTGTCTGGGCCTGGCTCTGATGGCCATCGCAGGTGAGGATTCCACTGCATCCTTCCCTAACGCCAGGTGGAGGGCGGGGCCAGCCCTGTGAAAGGCTGAGAAGTGCTCCCTGCCAGGGGCTGCCCATTGTCCCACTGCTTGGGCCCAGCTGGTGTGACAAGGACCCGAAGCCCCTCCTCAGGGTGGGACGGGGCAGCACTCTGGCCACACAAAACACAGAGAGGCCCTTGTCGCTGGGGGAGGCTCTCCTTCTGCCCGAGGATGGTCCCAAGGTCTCTGTGAAAGAGCTGAGCGAGGGTCGGGGCGGATGGACCCCGGGGTTGCCCGACCCCCAGAAGATGTGGGCGGAGTGTGGTCAGTGATGCACACGGCCCCCTAGACAGGTGCAGGCGTGGCCTGGAACCTGGAACCCACAGGGCCTGAGGGGAGGGGCGGGGGGGCACACTAGGTAGGCAGAGCTCTGGAGAGATTCAGGTTGGCTGAAGAGAAGGGACCAGGCCACCTGCCCCCAGGGCAGAGGGAAGGGTGGGCAGGGACTCGGTTCCTAGTCAGAGTGGTCACAGGGTAGAAGTGGGGGTCCGAGTGCAAAGACGAGCTGGTCAGGGGGCGGCTGGATGGAAAACCGTTCCTGGGGACCAGGAGCCCAACTTCCTCATTTCCCATCACCTGGCCGCTCCCCCGTGTCCAAAATGTGCCCAACGACCATCGGAGACCCGTCAGGAAGGTGGGGGGTCCTCAGCTCGGGAGGCAGGTGGAGGAGGGAGGTGCAGATCCCCCCTCCCCCGCTCCCGTTCTGGGAAGTCTTGGGAATGGCAGCAGCCCCTCCCCCATCTCAACCCCCCTGCGCAAAGGGTGGTGGCTTTTTCCACCAGAGCGGGCCGCACGCTCTGTCACAGAGGGTGGTCCCCGAGCCTGCTGCGGTGAGGCGCGGGAGCGGAGACTCGAGGTGCTGCTCCACGGGGCCCCAGCTCCGGTGCCCTCCCCTCTCTCGCCCAGCACCAGAGGCATCCGTCCTGGGCGCTCCTCGGTGCAGGGGGTGTGCAGCTCCCCGGCCCTGGGTTGAGGCTCCCACAAAGGGTCCCACCCGTTTCCCTCTCCTTTTGCGAAGGCGAGGTCAGACCAGCATCTGCCAGCGCCCCAGGGGGCCCCGTGCGCACCAGCAAGCGTGTTCACCAGGAGCACCGCCCGCGCCCGCAGCCGGGGAGCCACCCTGCCGCAGTAAAGTCAGGCCTGGCACCGCGGCACCTGGAGGGGCAATGAGCCCCAGTGCCCAAGACCCCACCCACGGCGCCGCCCCGGCGCCCCCCTGCCAGGCCAACGCCTTCCGGGTCTGCGCTGCAGTCCCAAAGGGGCACCGAGTCGCCCCTGCCGGTTCAGCCCGGCCGCGCCCTGCGTCCTTGTCGTGCGCGGGTCCGAGCTGGGAAAACGGAGTTCGCCACCGGTCCCAGCAGGAGGCGAGGCTGGACAATGGCCCTGGCTGGGACCTGCCACGGTTTGCAGAAGCCCGCGGCTAGGGCGCCTACCGGACACGGTGCTGGCCATGGTGCTGGCTGCGGCGGGGGCTGCGGAGGCCGGAGAGGCGCGGGCGGCGGCTGGAGCTGCAGTCGGCGAATGCTGCAGTGCCGGGGAGGGGAGGGAGCGAGCGGGGGGGAGGGAGGGAGAGAGAGAGAGAGAGACAGCGCGAGAGCGAGCGAGCCTGGGGTGGCCAGTGCTGCGGGCGTCAGAGGGAGGAGGGAGCGCAGGGACCAGCCCGGACGCAGGGCGGAGCGCTGCAGCCCGGCGCCCATCCTCCCACTGCGAGGTCCGGCCGCGCCTCCCACCTGGCTTTGTGCGGGCTCGGGTGGGGGACGGAGACGCCCTGTTCTCGGGGTGGGCGCAGCAGGAGGGTGGGGGCGGAGTGGTCTTCCCTGCGGCTCCTGCAGGCTGCCGGCCGCTTCTGCGAGCCTAGTTCTGTGCTGAAAGGAACGCGTGTCTGGCTGTGGGTGGGGGCTGGCGTGGAGCATGGTGGAGAGGCATCCCAGAGGGTGAGCAGATTCTTAGGCAGAGAAGAGGGTACTCGGGAGTGGTGACCACGGGCCCGGGACAAGGGCTTCCGAGCAAGACAGGGGTGGGTCCGAGCACAGCTCTGAGGGCCCCTCGCTGTGCGACCGAGGGTGAGTTTCTGGACCTTCCAGGCCTCCACTTCCTGGGTGGTGGAGGAAAGATGTGCAGGCTTGGGGAGGGGGGTGCGTTCTGCCTCCCCCACCTCTGGGCTCAGGGTCCTGGTTTAGTCTCACAAAGGGCGATCCCAGCAGAGGGAATGGGCCCTTTCCTGCAGGGAGCGCCTCTCCTCTCTTTGGGAGTTGAGTCAGACAGACAGGCTGTTGTTCCCGTTCAGGGACGGAGCCCCTGGGGCTGAGAGCGGGGCTCACTCCCAGAGCAGTTGAGTGCCGGGGCCACGAGTGGGGCTGTGGGGAACCTCAGGGGCCTGCAGGGGGAGGAGGCAGGCTCAGAGCGGCGACAGGCAAGGACAGACCTGAGGATCAGAGCCGGGCAGGAGGAGGCCCAGCAGGTGTGCACATAAACACGCCTCGGTATGCACACCCAGCAGGCGTGTGACTGGTTCACACCTGTCCCGTGGGCCACATGGTGTCTGGCCCACCGTGGGCATCCCCTGAATCCGCTGTGCCACTGGGCAGGGCTTGTTCTGGCCAGCCTTGGGATCCCTTTCCTCTCATGGTCAGGGGCGGGTACGGCACAATGGCATCTCCCTAAGTGGGTTTACAGGAGGCTGGGGAGTTCCCGGGCATGATGTTCGACCAGGCAGCTCAGGCATCAGCTCAGGGGCATGGGATCCTCATCTCCAGGCTCTGGGTCCTGGCCGTCCCTCCCGTGGGCTGGGCGGGATGAACGCCGCTGCACTGAGAAGACGGAGGGCATGGAGGTGAAGTGGGCGACTCCTGGCTCTGAGACTTGCTGGCTGCTGTCTCGGGGCAACCTACCAGCCACCTGTGCTTTCCTTCCTCATCTGGAAAATGTGGAGCATGAAAGAACTTATCTCAGCCCTGGCTGGTGTGGCTCAGGGGTCTGTGTGCTGGCCCAGGACCCAGAGGTCGCCGGTTTGATTCCCGGTCAGGTCACGTGCCTGTGTTGCAGGCCAGGTCCCCAGATGGAGTGTATATGAGAGGCAACTGATCAATCTTTCTCTTCTTCTCTACCCCTCTCTCTAAAAAGAAAAGTAAATAAAATCTTTAAAAAAAAATTTATCTCAGAGGTCGACGGGACAAACCTACCGGAGCCTGTATGGATGGTGGGCCTTCAGCAAGCGTGTGGCCAGGCGTCCCCATCCTCTCCACACTCCCCACTCAGAGGCCAAGGTGGACAGACACTCTCCAGTCCCCTCACGGGAACAGGCAGGTGGGGTGGATGCCAGCTTGTGTCCCGGGCTTCCCCAAGCAAGCTCTCACACAGCAGCACAGACGCACACCCACGGGGCAACTGCGGGACGTGAGATGAGCCCACCAGCAGCTCTGGCACCAGCACGGCCAGCTGCCCGTGGACCATCACTGCGACGTCGACTCCTTCCTGGTGTCTTTGGAGCGTGCTGGGGGCCCTAGACAAGGACCTCTGACCCTACAGAGCTGTGCGGACCTCTGGGACTCGTGTTGACTGCCAGCTGGTGTGAAGCGCTGGGGATTCCGAGCGGCCCCGCCCAGATGGGTGGGGGACATGGACCTGAAAAGTGGCTGAGGGGCTGGTGAGGCCCCCCGGCAGCCGGGTCATGGCAAGGGGCAGCCATTTGCAGATTTTAAGGGGGGTGATTGGCTTAGACTCGAGTCTTAAAAAGACCCCAGGGCCCTGGCCAGGTGGCTCAGATGCTTGGAGGGTCGTCTGGTGCAACAGTTTGTGGGGTCGATCCCTGATCTAATCCCTGGTCTGACAGGCAACTGATGTTTCTCTCTTTCTCTTCCTCCCTAAGATCAATTTTAAAAGGTCCTCAGGTGAGAATTAAACAAACAAACAAAAAAAAAATAAGCAAACTCTGGTGCAGGCAATCAAGGTGGCTGGCCCCAGAAGGGTAGTGGAATGGAGACCGTGGTGGAGATGACCGTCGGACCCCACGTTCCTGCTTGCGAGCAAGGGAGGGCCAGTCCCCGGGGCGAGCGCACGGGTAGCGCGGAACCCCGGACTGGAGAACAGTTTCCGCTGGGAGCACCGCCCCGCGGACCGGAACTGGGAGCGGAAGCGACATTAGTGACGGCTGCGCGCCTCAGCCCGCGAAGTCTGAAGTGGCTGACGGCAGAGATCTTGTTGGTGTCCGCCTTGGGCGGACTGGGGTAAATTCCTGGGACCCCCGGTCGTGGGAGGCTCCCCGCGGAGACAAGGGGGCCAACAATCGTGGAGATCCTGGAACTGGTACTTTGACTCGGGCGTCGTCGTCCGAAACTACAGTTCCCGGCAGGCCCCGCGCCGCCCTCGGCCCCACGCCCAGGCGATTCGGCCGCGCTGCATTCTGGGGCCGGTGGTTTTTCCGGGCTCGTGGGCTCTGGGCTCTGGGCTCTGGGCTCTGGGTGGGCTTTGGGCGCTTCGCTTTGCTGAATCGGTCCCTTAGTGGTCGTTCCGTGTTGCTGAGCTCTGCAGCGAGGGGGCGCACTCAGTGTTTAGGGGATGGACTTGTGAGTCCCGGCGTACAGGCGAAACAGACCTAGAGACGCTGAGTGATTTTCAGGGGACCGCACGGATTCGCCCCCCAGATTAGAGCAGGCACACGTGACCTTTGGCTACACCTGGTTGCCCACCTAGGAGAGATGGGTCACAGCCACCAGCCAGGGGAGCAGAGGGTTGGGAGGCGCCGGGGCAGGAGCTTCAGACCCGCCCAGGCTGGGATGGGACGCTGCTGGAATCTGGCTTCTCAAGTATGATGGAAGGAAGCGAGTTATTACAGGGGAGCGCGTGCAGCTGTGCCCTCCTTCGGCTCCTCTAGTCCCTGTGAGCCTGGGGGCCTCTCCCAGAGCCGGTTGGAGTTGCGGGGGTGGGGGCGCAGAGGAACAGGCAGGGCTGATGTTAGTTTTTTCACCTCCCAGCTCTCGGGATAGGCTGTTACAGACCCACCTAAGGACCTTGTCCATGGGAAGGGGCTGCCTGAGGTGACTGTAGTGGCCTGGCCTCCTGGAAGGCTGGCGACAGATGGTCTTGTCCCCATCTCTGCTGCAGGAGTTCCCTGGAGAGCAGCAACCTGTCCAGGCGCCTCGGGCTGGCGCCACCCACCTGGAGTGGCTGGGGCCCAGAAATACACAGAGGGGGTTTTGTCTCACACGCCCACCCAGCCCGCGCTTCAGCCGCCCTCTGAGCCCTTCCAAGAACTGGCCGTCATGCCCAAGATCACCCTGAACGGTGTGACAGTGGATTTTCCTTTCCCACCATACAAGTGCCAGGAGGAGTACATGAGCAAGGTCCTGGAGTGTCTGCAGAAGGTGAAGCTTGTGCGGGTCGGGTGGGCGGGGCTTCGACGAAGACCCCTTACTGCACCTTCCTATTCCCGGGGACCTGGCCCTGCTGGGTGGGAGGCCCCCTTCTGCATGAGAGGTCCAGTCGTCGGCCGGGCCGAGGGTGTAGGTGGGTAGGAGAGACAATGAACAGTGAGTGACCAGGTAAAGGTGACCGCAGGTGGCCACAAGTGCTGGGACAAGACGTAAGGCGACCTCTGGGAGTAGGTGGCGTTTGAGCCAAAGCTGAGTGACAAGGAGCAGCCAGGTGTATGCAGGTCTGGAGGACATATTTCCACGCAGAGGGACAGCCAGTGCCCAGCCCTCATGGTAACTGGTCTTGAAACCTCAGGGGTGTGCCGGGAGGTGGAAGGGGCTCAGGCTCCTCTCTGCCGGTCTTCCTCGGCCCCCTCTCACTACCTGCCCAGGACACCCCCAGGCGCCCGGGGCTGAACACTGCCAGACTCTGGGCCACTGCTGTGGGCACAGACCCCTGCGGCCAGGAGCCGGGCGCGGCCTCGCCCTCCCATCTGCTGGCCACCTGCTCAGGCTCCGTCCGAGAGCCGTGTAGGCCCTCGGGTTCCACCTGACTGTGTGGCAGCCTGGACCCGGAACCGCAGAACAAGCTCCTATTTTGAGACTTGGCACCTCATTAGTCATCTTACTATTTATGTTAGGCTGGAAAACACTGCAAATTGTTTGCTAATGAGGGCTGAATTAGGCCGAAGCTTTGGCTCAAGATGGATGCCTCCTGTGGTGTCGCCCACTGTTGCTGGGGCTCTGGTTGTCTGGTGGGCGGGCTCAGCCCAGCAGAGCTGTGGGCCTATCTTGGGGGGGGGGCGCAGAGAGGCCCGCGGCGCCTCACCCCTGCTCCCCATTCAGAAGGTGAATGGTGTCCTGGAGAGCCCCACGGGCACCGGGAAGACGCTGTGCCTGCTCTGCAGCACACTGGCCTGGCGGGAGCACCTGCGCGACGCCATCTCGGCCCGCAAGATCGCCGAGAGGGCCCCAGGGGAGCTGTTCCCTAACCGCCCCTTGTCGTCCTGGGGGAATGCTGCCTTGGAGGGAAACGCCGCAGGTCAGCCCCTGCCCTGTCCTCCCGCAGGGGTGCGGGCACATGGGGAAGGGGAGGGTTGGGTGGGTGGGCAGGGCCCTCCAGCAGGACGAGCGGGCAGTGCTGCGGCTGCCGAGTCACGTCTCGCCACCCTGGCTGCAAACCTGAGCCCGGGGTCTGGGCCGAAGTAGGACACTGCAGATGCCCCCGTCCGGTTCTGGTCCCAGGGTCGGGCGTCCGGTGCTCAGCCATCTGATGGGCTGAGTTAGCTGAGGACCCTGGGTGGTGGCACTCAAAGGCACAGGGACGCTTTCTCTCGGAGCCACAACTGTCCTGCTTCCTCATGCCTGGGCAGCTTGCTACGCCGACATCCCGAAGATCATCTACGCCTCCAGGACTCACTCACAGCTCACGCAGGTCATCAGCGAGCTTCGGAACACGTCCTACCGGTGGGTCAGGCAGTGTCCCCGCCTCGGAGTTACAGGGGGCATGGCCTCGGCCCGGTGGCTGATGGGCCTGTGCCCGGACCCCAGCCCAAGGGTCTGCTATGCCCCACGCATGGCCAGGCTGCCTCCAATGCTCACTGCTTAGGGGTGGCAGCTTTGAGTTTACGTGCTGACCTCGGCCTGCACCCAGAGCCGCTCACCAGCCCTGTGGTGTGCGTGGCGGTGTAGGTCCGTGCAGTCGCACACGTGAGCAGTAGGCAGGCTGTGCCCCAGCGCCCTGCCTGGCCTCCCTGTGAGCCAGCACAAGACGGCGGGCCTGCGTGGGCTCTGTCCAGTCTGCCCCTGCCCAGCCCCTGCCTGGGCTCCCTGCTCGCCTGGGGCCGGGCCTGGGAGGAAGCCCCTCCGGCTCTGGGGGTGTTCTGGCCATGGCCACTCCTTCCAGCTGCCCCCGGAGCCAAGTGTCCAGTGCTTCCCGTGTGTCCCTGCACAGCCCTTGCTGTGGGGTGGCACCGCCCTTCAGTCTTTGGTCCCCATGGCTGTCCCCCACCAGGCCCAGGGTGAGTGTGCTGGGCTCCCGGGAGCAGCTGTGCATCCACCCTGAGGTGAAGAAGCAAGAGAGCAACCACCTGCAGGTGGGTCCCTGGGTGCTGCTGGTCCTCTGGTGTGGCCAGGTGGTGCTGCCGGCTCTTGGAGCCCCTGGGTGTGTCCCTGGGTCAGGGGCGGTGGGTGAAAGGCTGGCTGGGGGCTGGGGCAGGGGCAGCACCCACAGCGTCCAGTGGACCCAGTGGTTGGTCCATGCCCTGCCCTTTCTTGGCCACCACACGAGCCGGGACCACACATCCTCCCTCCCCAGATCCACCTGTGCCGCAAGAAGGTGGCCAGCCGCACTTGTCACTTCTACAACAACGTGGAAGGTGAGGGATTTGTGGGACTGCCACTGCCTCCAGGCACCAGCATGCAGCAGCTGGGAATAGGGCGGTGCAGCGGGGGCCTGGCACGGGTCTCTCGGCCCGATGGCTGTGCCCCTTGGGATGCTCGGCCAGGTGAGGCAGGTGCCTGCCCTGTTCCCTAAGTGGGGCCTGTGCTAGACAGCACACAGGTGGGCCCACAGAGGGCCTGGGGGCCCCCCTTGGAAAGGCCTGCTGGCCAGGCTGGCTCCCCATGTTGGAAACGTGGCTTTCGGGAGGGCCCCCGCCACCCCCAATAGGAGGGGCTGCCTCGGCCTGAACTGCGGGCAGCCAATATGGTTCGTGCTGAGCGTCCGCCTCCCCCTGGGAGTCTGCAACTCAGTGCCTGTCGGGCAGGGGCGCCCACGGGACCGGCCCCAGGGAAAAGCCTGGGCGCTGGGCATCTAGTGGGCCTCCGGGTCAGCCGGACGCCGTGGTGGAGAGGCCGCTCCGGGGTGTGGCCTGTGTACTTCCTGTCTGTGCTCTGTGGCTCGGGGGCTTGAGGTACCCCCGTCCCCTGCCCCAGGGCTGGAACTGAGAGAGACCCTGACCCGGGGGACGGGGGCCCTGCGGTACTTCCTAGCATGGGTGGCCCACGGGCCACCACCTGCTTGGGTTCGCGGGGTCAGGACAGCGAAGTGCTCCCGAGGCCTGGGCTGGGGCTCCCCTCCCGGTGTGAGGCACCCTCGCCCTGCCCCTTGGAGGGACAGGCGGGGTACGTGCCAGACGTGGGCGTGGGCTCAGGCCCCTTCAGGTGTCTGCTGCTCAGCTGGGCCCTGGGACTTGCTTTGCGCCGTTTGCTCTGCTCTGCTCTGGTGGCACTGCGGACGCTGGCACAGCAGGGCAGGGCTCATGGCTGGGGCCCAGAGCCGGGGCAGCCTCGGTTTGCGTCCCATCTGCGTTGGTCCTGCAGGTGCTGGTGGCACTGAAGGGGTTCTTCCTCCTTTGCTTTGTGCGCCCCCGCCCCCGCTCTCAGCCCTCCCACCTCCGTCCAGCCTGGGCCCGGGCCCTGCCCTGAGGGAAGTTCTCAGGGTGGCCACCTCTCTGCCCACTTCATAGGAGCGATTCCGCTCTGGGTGCCCCCCCGGGGTCTGGGGATTCGGAGGGCGTGGCTCACTGCTGCCTGTACCCCCAGAGAAGAGCCTGGAGCAGGACCTGGCCACGCCCATCCTGGACATCGAGGACCTGGTCAAGAGTGGGAACAAGCACAAGTAAGTGCAGCCCTCCAGGCCATGCTGGTGCGGCCCTCCAGGCTGGGGCCTCCCAGCCCCTGCCGATGTGCAGGTTTCTTTCCTGTTTTAATCACGAAACCAACAGCCGTTGAGTTTGAAGAGTGTGAGCAGCTCCGAGAGACAGACAGTAAGAGGAGATTGGCCCCTGTCCCTGTGCTCAGCTCCCCCCAGGCTCCCATGGCCTGGTTTTCAGGGCTCCGCTCTGCGCCACCGCTCACAGCCCCGCACCCTGGTGTTTGCTGGCGACTTCTCTGCGTGCCAGGGCCCCCATTCCCCTTACCACATCGATCCACCCAGACAGGGCTGAGGGGTCCATTCTCGTGGGTTTTTAAGTGGTGACCTGCTCCTGGGAATGAGCACACTTCCCCCTCCCCCCCCGACCCGTGCGGTGTCCGCCAGAGGACGCCTGCCCTGCCCTGGCCTGTGCGCGCTCACGTCCTCTCGCCGTGCCCCAGGCTGTGCCCGTACTACCTCGCCCGGAACCTGAAGCAGCAGGCTGACATCATCTTCATGCCGTACAACTACTTGCTGGACGCCAAGGTGAGGGCTCAGCCGTGCAGGACGACTCCCGACCTGGGGCACCCCTGGGCTTGCGAGGGGTGTCAGAGCATCTGCGGGTTCGGTTCCTGGAGTTCAAGACACCCTTGGAGTGGCAGACGTGTAGGGGGCCCCAGTGTCCCTTGCTGGCCAGGGCTCACTGAGGCCAGCTCGGGGTGGGTGGTGGGGCAGGGAGGGGACCGTGGGGCAGCCTGGGCTGTCCCTGCCCTCGTCTGGCAGCCCCGCTGCAGCCCCGGGGTGTCATCACGCTCGGCCTCAGGGACGCTGTTCCCTCCTGTTTTAATGCAGGGGCATCACGCTCCCCAAGTCCAGCGGTTAGAGCCTCACGTTGTGAAAGCACTGTGGCTGTCCCCTGCCCAGTGCCCTCGGCATTGATTGGGTCTTGGGGAATGTGGTGACAGAGCCACCATGCCAGGCATGGGCCGGGGTCTGGGAGGCCGCAGGGAGTCAAGCCAGCACCATGTGCAGGGCTGTGCCCTGCAGCCGAGTGGGCGCAGGAGCCGACAGTGTCTGAGGGCTGGGCCAGGGGCTGGGCCGGGGCCCAGCTTTGGAGCCAGTGGGAAGGGAGCAGGAGCCCAGTGAGGGGCACTCCTGCCCGGAGGGCAGCAGTTTGCCGAGGGCTCTTTGTGATTCTCTCAAATCACGCTTTTAATGGGCTGCCAGCTCCCTCCCCTCAGAGCAGTGAAATCGTGACCACGAGCCAGTTCTGGAGCCCCCTGGAAGGCTAATGATCTCAGAGCAGGACAGACCTGACCAAGGGCTGGGCGGGTGGCTCCCCCTCCCGACTCCAGGACTCACTGCCAAAATGCACACGTCCAATCTGTGACAGACCCACGGGCACTGGCTGAGGGGCTGCCTTGGCAAAGGAGAGGTTCCGCTGCCCGTTTCTTTCCCAGCGTGGTGCTGGCCTGGCTGGCGATCTGTTTGGGAAACAGCAGACCTCAGCTGGGACTTGGGTGTTACATGAGGCCTGCAGCTCAGAGCTGCTCGGAGCAAACCTGGGGGATCGCTGTAGTCTAGGGGTGCCAGGGGTTCTTGGCTCAGACCCACAAGGCACCAGCCACAAAGGAAAATCCGGATATGGTGGTCATTGCCACCCCTTAAGCCCAAGTCTTTGGAAGGGCCGGGAAGCTGAGAAGGTGGGAGTGGGTCACAGGGAGGGAGAAAGCCCCCCGGCAGGGCCGAGCCCACGTATACGTGGCTCCTGTGACGCAGGCGTGGCCCGACTCGCAGAGGAGGCTCGGGCACTGCAGGGACCACGGCGGGGGGGGGCCCTGCCTGCCCTCTCACATGGCGGAGATTCAGAAGACCTAACGCGGTGGGTGTCTGTGAGGCCGTGGCGCTCCAGGCGGCATCGCTGCCGCTGGTGAAAGTGCCAGGCTGCCCTGGAGACGCCAGAGAAGTGGCCGTGTCCGTGACTCACACAGCGGGTCCCGAGCTTCCACATCCATCCCAGCTGGGGACAGCACCATCCACCCACAGCTCATGTGTCCAGAACAGCGATGATCAGAGGGGTGGCCTGGCTACATGCAGCCACACTTGTGGGCTCAGGAGTCAGCTCTCGCAGGAGCCCCACTGCACTTGGTCCCCGGTCGGCGGGGGCGCCGTGCTCACGTGTGTCACAGGCACTGTCAGCCGTGAAGCGGGCACTTTATTTTAGGGGAAGAAGACCCTGAGGGGAAGAGAAATGCAGTGCCAGACCACACCCGCGGGGCTCCCCTCACACTCTGGCTCTGAACCCCACCCGGTGCACCCAGGGGCGCGTTGAGGCCCTGTCCTCCTCCTCTGTCCTGTGGCTGCTCCCTCGTGCTGCCTGTTGCTGGGGCGGACCCCTGACATCTAGCTCAGTGGCAGTGGGCAGTGCCCGGTGCCCCGACCAGCCACCACCCGGCAGGAGTCTGAGAGCGCCTCTCCCTGTGTCCCCAGCAGAGGGTCCCTGTGGACCCAACTCGCCAGGGTTGTGCCTCCCTGAGCCTCCCGCTGCCTGCACGTGCCTCCGTCTCCCCCCACCCTGCCTGGCCTTGGGGCCCCAGGGCCTGCGGCTGCTCTGTGTGTCTCCAGCCCATCCTGTGTCCTTTCTCCTGGCAGAGCCGCTGGGCACACGGCGTCGACCTGAAGGGGACGGTTGTGATCTTCGACGAGGCCCACAATGTGGTGAGTGTCAGGAACCTTCCTGTGGCCCTGGCTGTCGGGACCCAGCGCGCCTGGGGGAGGTGCCGCACTCCCGGTCACCTGCTCGCCCTGCCCTGCCTGTTCTTGTGGCCTCTGTGTTTCCAGGGATGGCAGCCTGGCCTAGGCCCGGAGGGTGGCTTGCTGGGGCCTGGGCTGTGAGGGCATGGCCTTCTGAGTCAGTGGCTGCCACCTCAGCACCCTCCAGCTGCAGGCACCAGCGGCCGGTGGGCCAGATGGGACTGTGAGAGCAGAACAGACCTAGGCTCTCACGGGGGTTTCCAATCACGGAACACTGGCTGCCCGAGCCCAGTGGCTCTCAAATGCCGGCCTGGGCCCGAGGGGCGGACTGGGCTCTCACACCCCCAGCCCCCGTGACACCGCGTGCTCGGGCTCCCAGGAGAAGATGTGTGAGGAGTCGGCATCCTTTGACCTGACGCCCCACGACGTGGCTTCCGGACTGGACGTCCTGGACCGGGTGTTGGAGGAGCAGACCCGGGCGGCCCAGCAGGGCGAGCTCCACTCCGACTTCAGCCTAGACCCCGGCCCAGGTGAGGTCACGGGCCGGCCGCCCAGGGCCCCAAGGGCGGAGGTGGGCCCGACCAGCATTCTGGCATTTTCTGGAGACATTGGCCCCGCGCCAACCTATATTCTTCCTGCTGCTGGGCAGGAGGGGAGACGGGTGCGTCGGCCTCGGATACGGTTTCAGTGACCCGTGAGCACGGCCCACGTGCCACCTACTCTCGGGTTTGTCCCGGGAGGTTTCCGCGGGCAGCGGTCATCATGGGGGACGTGGGCAGCTTTGGTGGGCATGGCAGCCTGCCCACGTGTTTCCCGTGGGGGTCTCCGTGGGGGCTGCTGGGTCAGACCCTCTGAGGCGGTGTCCCTAGCAGTCGCTGCAGGCTCCATGCTCCGCGCTGCGCAGGCACTCCGCTGCCGTCCCCTCGGGGTGAGGCGTGCAGGTGGCTTAGCGGCCTCCCTGGCCTCGTTCTTTCTCGGTCACAAAGGTGCACAGGCCCCTCCACCCTGTCACCCAGGGTGCTGCCTTCAGTCCCGGCCGGGTCCCAGGTCTCGAGATGCAATGTATGCCAGTGTTGGCTCAGGCCCCTGCACGTTCTCGAGATGGACTGAACTCGGCTCCTGCGAGTCCATTGGGGTGGGGGTGGGGGTGCCCCGTCAGCAACTCGGGCGGAGACATGGCCGATATGCCCACTTGCTCACTGAAAGGGCAGACGTGGGGCTGCAGCCACACACGGCCACCCTGAGAGGCTTCGCACAGAGGCTGCGCCGTCCCCCGTGGGGCCAGAAGTCCGGGATCCGGGGCGTGGGGCGCAGCAGCCCCTCCCTCGCGTTGCCCCTGGGTGTCTGGTTTGGACTTCCACCCTCGGGGACACCCGTCCCTGGGGGGCTGCTTGGTCCGCCGTGACCTTGTCTGAATCACGTCACGTCTGCAGAGACCCCTCCACAGAGAAGGTCCCGCTCCCAGGCTCCGCTAACGTGTCGTGGGTGAACTGCGTCCCACACAAGGGGACCAACACGGGTCCCCCCAACGTGTTAGAAGTAACGATCGTCTGGAAAGACCTTGTGCGAACGAGAAGGGTGACAGTGTTCCACAGCCTCACAACGCTCTTCAGTGTCCGTAGGGACAGGAAAGTGGGCTGCACACCTCCTGCCTTTGGTCTGACAAGGGCCACCCCCACGCTGGGACCCATCCCAGCCGTGGGTGGTGGCTGTCAGCACAGACTCCACCACGTCACCCTGCAGTCTCAGACGTCCCCAGAGGGCCATCTTTCCTTGGGGCTCTGGCGAGAACCCACTTGGGGCCTTTGCCAGCTCTGGCTGCCCCGTCATCCCCGCCCCTCAGACCCCACCCTGCCTCCCTCCCGCCTGGCTGACCCCGCTGCTCCCCCTGCTCAGCCGGTCGCCGCAGGGTGGGGGGGCACACACTCCCAGGTTCCAGGGGCCAGGGCATGTCCCGTTGGGCTCACACCAGCCTCCAGTGGGGCGCCTCTGGAAATTGCATCGTGTGCGCGTCAGAGAACAGGAGAGAAGGTGAACAGTGCACGGGGGTTGGTCGTTACTCATAGCAACACCACAGACCAGGCTGCTGTGTCGTGGACAGGGCTCAGGGCCGGGCCGTGGCCCCCCTTGGGGGCCCCCGCCTCCCCACCTGTTGGCTGCAGCCGGAGCACCGGGACAGCCCCCGATGGGACGGTGGTGCTTCTCCGGGCGCTCAGTGGACACGGGCCCCGGCTGGTGGTCATGGGTGGGCACCCCCCCCCCCGGCCCTTCTTCCGAGTGCCTCGTTCCAGGAGTCCCGTGTCTTTCAGGGACTCCTGTCGTTGGGGCCCAGTGGTTGTGTTGCCTGTGTGCGGACCGTTGTGGGTTGGTGCTGTGTGCTGTGAGGCGGGTTTCCCAACACGTCCAGAGCTGCTCGTCGGGGCTGTCCTCCTGTGCGCCGCGCCCCGCTGTCCTGCATCGTGCTCTGCGGTGCTCTCTCGGGCTGCCCCCTCACACGGTTGTCTCGTTTGGTTCCCCCGGTCCGTTTCTCTTGTACCTCACTGTTGGCCTTCTCCTTTCTCCTTCCTCCTCCCTCCTTCCTCCGTCCCTGGAACTGCGTGAGACTCACGGAGCCCCGGTGCGTGCAGGAGAGGCCCTGTCCCACCTCTGGGGGTGCAGCCGACTTGCCGCCTCCGTCTCTGCCCTCTGTGCTTCCTCGCATGCGTGCATACCCGTCTGTGCTCGCTGTTTACTCCTGAGTGAGTCCTGCCTCTGGCACAGACGTCCTGTTCCCTCCGCAGCTGCCAGGCTCCCTCCTGTGGCTCTTCCCGGTCCCCGCTGCTTTCGGGGAATCCAGGTCATTTCCCGTGTTTTGCAATCACACACAGCGCTGCCATGAGCGACCTCGTGTGTGTGTACCCGCGTCAGGTGCGAGCTGTTTACTCCAGGGACTTCCCAGAAGTGAGGCCGCAGGGGCAGCGGTGGGCGTGTCTGCTGGCAGGAGCCCAGGCTCCCGCCGCAGGGGGTGCGAGGTCGGTGGCAACGCTGTGTGACGCAGCCTTCCTCGCTCTGGCCTCTTTCCTGAGTGAGAGAGGCCTCTCTGTCTGGTTCTGATGGGCCTTTCTGTGAGGAGCGGAGCTGAGTGTCCTCTCCTTTGTGTGCGGCCCAGACACTTCTGGCAAGAGCTGCCCTGGGGGTAGGGGTGGGGGGGTCCCTGGGTTTGGACCGCTGCCCCGGCTCCGCCCCGGCGGGCATAGGGCCTCCTGCAGCCCACCCTCGTCTGGGGGAGTCCAGACGTCTCCTGTTTCCGGGGACTGCGTGGCCTGGTACAGGGTCCCTTCGCTGGGACTCATCCGGTGTTTTTCTCGGAAACGTGCCAGCAGGAGGAGCCCAGATGTCAGATGTCCTTTTGTCACGTCTCTGTCAGGGTCCCCGCGAGTCACTCCATGCCCCCCCTTTGCACGGTGTGCTCCTGGGAGGAAGCCATGCAGTCCAGGCTCCCCGGGGCCACTCACCAGGGTGGCGCTCTCCATGACCCTGACCCCAGCCAGCGATTCCGTGGAAGTGACCCCAGCAGCTCAGTCACCCAGAGAAATCGCAGACAAACTGGACTTTGTCAAAATTAAAAACCCAGTGCTTCTGGGGACAGAACATCACCCGAGGGCCTGGCCAAGGTCCGAAGCATGTTTGGAGTCCCTGCAGCTCTGCGGGGGGGGCGGCCGGCCCAGTAAACGGGCTGGTTAGAGCACCTTTCCTTTGCCTGCAGCCTGCAGGTTAGATCTCCGGTCTGGACACGTACGGGAGGTGGCCCAGTCAAGGTTTCCCCCTCCCTTCTCCGCTCCTGGGAGCGGTGAGAAGAGGTCCCCTGGCGAGGGCGAGAAACCGAGGGCCTGGAACTGCGGGGAGGCACGACTCTCGCTTCTTCAGAGGAGCAGTGCCGGGGCCTGGTGGGAGCACGTGGCTTGTCCCCAGGGCGGTGGACAGGACCGGGGCAGGGGCGGGCGGCCATGGATAGGAGAGAGGACTGCACAGGCGCTGCAAATGCTGGGGCAGCCAGACCGCCCCGCGCTGCTGGGGGGTCAGGAGACAGTGGGCCACTGCCCACCGGAGGCTGAGGGCTGGGCTCCGGGCTCTGGTTCTTGCCGTCGTCACTCAGGCCTGGCTGCGCCCTCGCCAGACCCAAGGGCAGCCAGGAGCGCACGGTGGGTGCTCTGGCGGGGGCAAGGCCATGCCACCCTCCTGCTCCATTCACCCCAGGGGACAGGGTCGGGCTCAGGGGTGGGGCCTTGCCCCACTTGCTCTGTGGTGACGCTGCTCTTACAGGAGGCAGGACAGATGCTCCGTTCTTTCCCTTCATTTTCCCAGCTCTGCAGTGTGCACGTGCCCTCGGCTCTCTGTCAGTCCTCTGTCGGCAGGAGGGGTGGGTTTCTCCGTCGAGGAGACACGAGTGTTGTCACAGGCATTGGTGTCTGCGCACTGCGTCTCTCATCCCTGAGCGCGGGCGCCCCTTCACCGCTGAGGCTCGGGCACCGTGTCCCTTCGTGTCCCTTGGACCCCACAGCTGTCGAGGGGGTCACGACACCCACCCTCGGGTTTTCCTGCCCCAGCCTGGACTCACCAGCCCCACCCCAAGCCCTGGGTGCTCTCAGTGGCAGACGGAGTCCCCAGGAGCCCACAGGGCACGGGAGGCTCGCTGTTCAGGGCCCCCCGCTGGGATGGCCCTGTCGAGCACACCGCTCTCTCCCCCCCAGGGCTGACCATGCCGCTGGAGGACATCGCGAAGCTAAAGAGTGAGTGCCACCCACCCCCGCCCGCCCGCTGGCCGCTCCGCTGGGGCAGCCCCTGAGCACCCGTGTCCCGCAGTGATCCTGCTCCGCCTCGAGGGAGCCATCGATGCCGTCCAGCTGCCTGGAGACGACAGAGGGGTTACCAAGCCGGGGAGGTGAGGGTCTCGCCTGGAGCTGGAGATGCGTGTGGGGTTCTGTCCTGGCGGTGCCCCCCGACCTCAGCTGCCCAGCGAGGCCTCTCAGTCCCTGAGGGGATGCCGGCTCAGCCTGGTCCACTGCCCTGTGTCCCCTCCTCCGGTGCTCAGCACCTGCCCGGGCACACCTTCCGTAGGGCGAAAGGGGCAGTCACACCAGCCACATGTTAAGGGTGCCAGAGGGCCCAGAGCATTCTGAACGGTCCACAGGCTCCCAGTCTCCTGACCAGCTGGGCAGTGGGGCTCCTTTCCCGAAGGCTGACACCCGATTGTCGCTGGGGTGGCTGTGACTCTCCTCGCCACTGCATGGGGGTGCAGCAGGGGCCCAGACCCGGGCTGTTGAGGGTCAGACTGTTCTGGAGGTTCCAGAGGGCAGGCTGCTCATCTGCCCCACTCACGGGCCCCCAGGCACCTCCCAGCTGAAGCAGGCTCCTCAGCCTGCCCCTCACCATGGCCCCATTTCCAGCACCCTCCCTCCAGTCTTTCTCCAGAACTGCTCTTTGGGGACCGGCCCAGAGCCACCACTGCAGGGGTCCCCGGCCTGGGCCTGGACCCTGGGGCTGAGGGGTGCTGTCCGCCTCCCAGGGCTCCTGGGGACAGAGGCCTGCCACCTGCCACCCTCGGGTTTTCCTGCCCCAGCCTTGACTCCCTGCAGGCGGCCTGCCAGGGAGAGCTCAGAGCTCAGGCTGCCAGGTGCCCAGAGCCCAGCCCAGTCCCCTCCCACAGCTACATCTTCGAGCTGTTTGCCGAGGCCCAGATCACATTCCAGACCAAGGGCTGCATCCTGGACTCCTTAGACCAGGTCATCCAGCATCTGGCCGGACGTGAGTCCCCACGCGGCTGCGGTCTCGCCCCACACCCTCCTGAGCCCCCTGCAGGCCGTGACCTGCCACCCAGCACCGACACGCAGGCCTCCCGTGTCGGTGCTGGGGGAGGTGGAGCTTGGCCTCTGTGCGGGTGGCTCGTGGCTCCTGAGGCCCAGACCCTGGTACATCCACCATGGGGTGGTCAGTGTCCACTGCCCCAACAGGTGCGGGGCTGTTCACCAACACGGCGGGCCTGGAGAAGCTCGTGGACATCATTCAGGTAGGACAGGCTTGCTGCAGGGACGCTGGCAGCCCTCTCCTGCTGGGAGTAGGGGCTTCCTTCTGCTCCCCTGCTGGGCCCGCTGATGACACTGGTGTCCCTGGGGCCTCTGGGTCACAGAGGCCGCTGGCAGGGCCCGACCACAGGCCTGTGGGCGGCAGGCAGGACGGGTGCCCGAGCCCCTTGGACAGTGCTGCACACAAACTGGATAGGTGCTGTCTTGGTGCAAGGGGTCACGTGAGGCGTGGGGAAGGGAGAGGTGGGGACACGGGCAAGGGGGCCACGGGCATGTCACCCCTGGACACGGAAGCTGGTGCAACCTGAAGCTGCCGGGCACGGCACCTCTTGGCCTGGGGTCCTGAGCCAGGGGTGACGCCGATGATTCCCTGAGCGTCTGTCCTGTGTGGTGGGGGCCGCTCAGGGAGCTTTGCCTCTGCTGTGTCCTGCTGACCGCCCCCACCTTCCAGGTTGTGTTCAGCACGGACCCGGCCGAGGGGGGCCCCAGTTCCACAGGGGGTCCTGAGGCCTCTCAGTCCTACAAGGTATGGGCCGCCTCTGGGAGACTCTGTGGGCCGGGGTCTCCTGTGTGCAGGGTGTCGGGACACCTGCTCTCCACCCGCCAGGTGCACATCCACCCCGACACCAGTCCCCGGAGGACAGCCCCGCAGTCAGACGCCTGGAGTGCCCTGGCCCCTAGGAGGCAAGGTATGGCCCCGCGGGGGCAGACACGCTCCCCTGCCCAGCCAGGGAGGAGCCCGGCCTGGCTGACCTGCATCTAGCTGTCCCCCGTCAGGGGAGGCCCGTCGGCCAGGCCCAGAGGCGCTGGGGGGTGCCCACCCAGCTAGGGCACAGCAGGGCCCCCACACTATCGGGGATGGTTTTGAGAAGGGGTATTGTGCTGTTCCAGCAGGTGGGCTGCTGTGGGTGGGGAGGCTGTGGCTGAGGCCACCCCACAGGCCTGGGGGCCGAATCCGAGGGTCCCTCTGGTGCTGGCCCTGCCTCCCTGACACGTGCTGCGGCTCAGGCCTGTCTCTGGCCCTGTTCACTCAGCAGCAGCCTCGCCTGGCCTGGCCCCTGAGGCCGCTGCGGACGCTCAGGGCAGGGTCTCCGCCAGGCACCCCGGGGCTGTTGCTGTGGTGGCCTGGACCAGCCCGCAAGGCTTTCTTCTAGTGTCTGGGCCCAGCCAGTGTCCTGCTGGGGCCCCTGGGTGGGGACTGTAGCTCAGTAGGTCCCGGTGACAGTCCTGTGGTCAGGGTCGCTTTCCGTCCCAGCCACCCCTCAGTACGCCAGCGCCCCTTCCAGCCTCCACGCCCCTGCTGGCCATCTCTCAGCCTTGCAGGTCTGAGGGGCGCTGCCTGTGTGGCGTGGGGAGGAGTTTGGGAGGGTGGGCGAGGCTGTGCAGGGGCCAATCTGCTCCTCATGCAGCATCTGCTGTCCCAGGAGGCCATCTGCACTGCCTTCCCTACGGGCCTGGGCCTCCGCACTGGGGTCCCACGGGTGCCAGGGCACCCCCAGTGCTGGGAGGAGGCGTGTGTGCTCTGGGCATCGGCCACGCCCTGGGTAGGTGTGTGCAGGAAACCGGGTCCCCCATGGTCCCCCTGTGAGGCTGGGCGGGTGGGGCGGACCCACCACCCAGAGGAGCTCTCCCTGAGGCCGGCCTCCAGGCCCCGCGCTCCTCCCGGCTCACCCCCACCCCGGCTGCGGCCGCTCTGGCTGAGGGGAACGGCCAGACCCGGAGAGCACAGGCAGCAGGGCTGAGCTCCTCACCCCCGGTCATGGAGCAGCCACGTTCACGGAGCCCTGCAGTCACATGCAGCCTGGTGGAGACGAGTCCGACCCCCGGCTGTGGGGTTTGTGCACATGTGTTTGAACCCAGCAGTCTCTCCAGGTCGCCCCAGCAAGCGGCTGGCGCACAGCTTACTGTTCCCAGCAGCGTCGGGGGGGAGGCTGAAGGGCCACAGGACACTGGCCGGGGGGCGGTCGGGGGCGAGGGAAGGCGCACAGAGCCCTTGGTGGGGGCGGCAGTGACGGTGGGAGTGGGGTGGGTGGCAGGGTTCCTGGCCCCGAGGGGACGGATTGCTGACATTCCAGAGGCATGTTGTCAGGCCGTGCTCCCCGCAGGGTGACGCCAGCGGGCTCTGCTGACGTGAGGACCGACCTTTGTCCCAGAAGATGTGGGCCTAGGACGTGCCGTCCCCCACGTCCTGCCCCGAGCTGGGAGGTTGTAGTCAGACCACCCTGCTCGTCCTTCCGTCTTCGAGGGCGGGGGCTGTCCTGTGGGCCTCCCCTGAGCCTGTCGGGTATGGGACGCAGCCCTTCGCATCCTGCTCAGGACTGGCCCAGGCCCGGCGGGCTGCTCCCACCACCCGGTCCTCCGCGCCTCAGGGCAGGGCCCACCCCGGAAGTGGAATGGGCTTCTCCAGCCCCGGAAGGTGGCTTGTCCTTTTCTGGAAATGTCCCTGCTGACCTATGACCTGGTCACCATAGGAGTCGTGTCTGCAGTCACTGGGTTCTGCTTCCACCTCTGAAGCCCACAGGGCCCGGGCAGTGCCGAGGGGGCCTGGTGGACGGGGACGGCACCACTCTCCTGGGGCAGGCTTCCTGCCTCCCAGAACCTGGCCTCCCTCTGAGTGGTCTTGGCCTCGAGGTCCCGCGGGGGCCTGGGCTGCCTTGGGAGCCTGAGGTGGGCCTGGCTGGCCTCCCTGGAGGTGCCCCTTGTGTCTGCCCCCAGGGCTTCTCTGGGGCTGCTCCTGCTGCCTGGGCCCCAGGGAGGGCCCGGTCACACTGTCCACTCAGGGCAGGCTCCTCCATCAGAACTGCGTGTGGGGCTGCCTGGGGCCAGTGGAAGAGAGACTGGTGGGTGGCGGCCAGGGCCTCCCCAGGGAGCAGCCGCACCCAGCCTCACACTCGCCCCACAGGGAAGGTGCTCAGTTACTGGTGCTTCAGCCCTGGCCTCAGCATGCGGGAGCTGGTCCGCCAGGGCGTGCGCACGCTCATCCTCACCAGTGGCACACTGGCCCCCGTGTCCTCCTTCGCCCTGGAGATGCAGATGTGAGGCCGCCTGGGGGGGGCGGTCCCACTGGGGCGGGGGCTGAGGGCTGCTCATGTGGGGGCTGCAGAGGCTCACGGGGGATGCCCGCTGCCTCCAGCCCTTTCCCCGTCTGCTTGGAGAACCCACACGTCATCGAGAAGCACCAGATCTGGGTGGGGGTCGTCCCCAAAGGCCCTGATGGAGCCCAGCTGAGCTCTGCCTTCGACAAGCGGTAGGAGCCCGGTGGGGCCCGGCAGGGGGTGGGGGGGGGCAGTGTGCAGAACCCTGTGGCAGCAGCCCTCTGCCTCCTGCAGGTTCTCCGAGGAGTGCCTGTCCTCCCTGGGTAAGGCACTAGGTGAGTTCCAGGGCACCCTGGCCCGGTGTCCCATCCTGGGTCCCACCCGTGGTGTCTGGGGGAGGTCAGAGCCTCAGGAAGCCCCTCCACTGACCTTGGCCACTGTGCTTCCAGTGAACTTCGCTCGTGTGGTCCCCCACGGGCTGTTGGTCTTCTTCCCTTCTTACCCCGTCCTGGAGAAGAGCCTGGAGTTCTGGCGGGTGCGTTGCCTCCACGTGTCTGGGGCTAGCAGAGGAGCCCTGGGCCCCCAAGGATGGCTGTGGAACCTGACGCACCCGCCCCCGCCCCTCCCCCTCCCGCAGGCCCGTGACTTCGCACGGAAGCTCGAAGCCCTGAAGCCGCTGTTCGTGGAGCCCAGGAGCAAGGGCAGCTTCTCAGAGGTCCGAGCTCGCCGGGGGTCCACTGCCCTGGGCTGGCCGCTGTCCCTTCCAGGAGCTCTGGCCAGCTCCAGGTCGCATGGCCAAGGTCCTGCCTGGTCTTGGCCTGTTGCCTTGGGAAGTCTGGGTAGGGGGTGGTGGCAGCAGATGTTCAGGAAGCGAGGTACCCCTGCCCCTAGCCCTGGGGTCCTGGTGTTCCCTGGGAAACGCTGAGTGGGCCCTAGGTGCTGGATAGGAGTCAGCCTGGGGCCACGAAGAAGCTTCTAGAATGTCACCCCAGCCTCCTGGCTGGCACGGTCCCTTACCTCAGAACGACACACAGGGTCTTGCTCTTGGAGGTGGGGTCGCCTGGCAGCTCAGGGGGACTCGCCTCTCCCTGCAGGTGATGGGGGCATACTACAGGAGTGTCGCTGCACCGGGGTCCCGTGGGGCTGCCTTTCTGGCCGTGTGCAGGGGGAAGGTGAGGCTGGGGGTCTGGGTCCCACACTCACTGCCCATCCCCCCATGCACAGGGGCTAGCACCCTGGCCCTGGGGGTGGCACTGTGGGCAAGGCAGGCTGGTCCCTCCCCTCGGGCTCCACATGCAGCGAGCTCGAATTAGGAGGGCAGACCTGGCCAGCCGGGGTGGGCACAGGCGCGAATGTCAGGCAGCTGGGGTGGGCGTGGCGCGCGAGGATTGCCTTGTCCCCAGGCCAGCGAGGGGCTGGACTTTGCCGACGTGAATGGCCGAGGTGTGGTTGTCACGGGGCTCCCGTACCCGCCACGCAAGGACCCCCGGGTCATCCTCAAGATGCAGTTTCTGGACGAGATGAAGGGCCGGAGTGGGGCTGCAGGCCAGGTGAGGAGCCACCTGGAGGGTGGGGTGGGGGCCCAGGGACACCTTGTGACTGGACCCGCCCCCCCCAGTTCCTCTCTGGGCAAGACTGGTACCGACAGCAGGCGTCCCGGGCTGTGAACCAGGCCATTGGGCGGGTCATCCGGCATCGCCACGACTATGGGGTCGTCTTCCTCTGTGACTACAGGTGCGGCCCCTCGCCCCCTCGGGGTCTCTGCCTGAGCTGGGGGCTGGGCTCTGGGCCGACGGCTTCTCCCCACAGGTTCACCGGCGCGGACTCCAGAGCCCAGCTGCCCTCCTGGGTGCGCCCCCATGTCAAGGTGTACGACCGCTTTGGCCACGTTGTCCGAGATGTGGCCCAGTTCTTCCGGGTCGCTCGGAAAACGGTGAGCCCCGACTGGCTGGCTGGCTGTGTTCTCGCCCCCCCTCCCCCGGGGAGGAGCTGGGTCGGCCCCCCCAACCATCTGTGACTCTCTAGATGCCAGTATCGGCCCCCCTGGCCACCCCGAGCCTGGGTGAGGAAGAAGGCGCTACCCCGGGTCCCGCGTCGCTCAGGCTGCCTGCCCCCAGGAAGGCCCAGAGTCTGGACGTGCATGTGCCCAGCCTGAGGCGGAGACCCGCAGGTGCGTGTGGGGGCGACAGGAGGCGGGGCTGGGTGGGGCTGTTCCAAGGAGGCAGGCGGCAGGCCCGCCTGACTGCGGGCCAGGACTGGCTGGCCCCCCCCCCCCGCCACCCCGGGCAGACCCCACATCTGGGCTCCCCACAGGACTGCCGGACACCGGGGACACTGGGGACACTGGAGCCCCCGAGGACTCCGAGGGCAGCCTGTGTGTGGAGTATGGGCAGGAGCTGGCTCGTGGCCAGCGAAGGCCCGTGGGGCTGCTGGCCGCCCTTGAGCAGAGCGAGCAGCTGGCCGGAGAGCCTGGGGGCCAGGCTGAGCCTGTGGAGGAAGAGGTGCGGGTACAGGGCCCCAAGGGAGGACACCGCCATGCTCCCTCCCCGATGCCCCCGTGGGGCAGGCGGTGGGGGTTGCAGCACACTCCTAGCCCCCTGGGGGGTTCCCCGACACCCCACTGTGGGTTCTCGCCACAGTCCACTCAGGGCCCAGCTCCTGCTGCACCCTCTCTGGGATCCTGGCTGTGGCCCCATCCAGCACCTGTCCTGCGGCTTATGCCCACAGACACTTCACGAGGGCCGGACCTGGAGACCCCGAGTCCTCCCGGTGCCCCCCCCCCCAGAGCCGTCAGTGACCACAGGACCTGGAGCCCCACCCTGCTCCCAGCTCAGCCCCTAGCCAGCCCCGGGGGAGGCCGTGGTGGGGCTCGGGGGAGGGGCCCGGCGCTGTGGCACACAGGGCTTTGGGGGCCCTGAGGGCGGGGTGGGGACCACAGCCATGTCACCCTTAGGCACCCTGCCGCTCCAGCTCATCCCTGCCTGGGGAGAAGAGGACTGCTGGGGAGCGGACCGGAGGGAGGCGGAAGATCAGGCTGGTCAGCTGTCAGGTAGGTGTGCCACCCACAGACGCACCTGGGGTGGCTCCGGCCCATGGCCCAACCCCCACCACCTGACTCTGCTGTCTGCGGGGCAGGGGCATCCTTGGGGCACAAGAGCTGAGGGGCTGACACGGGGGTGTGATCCCCACCTTCGTCCTGGCTGCACCTTTGCAGCAAATCCCGGACAAGGTTCCTTTGTCCCGACAGTTCCCAGACTGGCCCTCTGCCACCACGTCTCCGTGTTTGGGGGCGCCGGGCCTCTGTCTCCTTTTAGCCTCTACTTGTGGGAGCTGGGAACCCCCATAAAACGTGGCAGTAGCCCACACGTCTCCTGCTCCAGGGGCAGCCTCTACACCCTGAGCTCTGCAGACCTGTGGTCGGCTCCAGGCCCTGCAGACCCTGGGGCCCTCCGTAGAAGGCCCTGCCCGCCCGCCCACCCCTGCCCCAGAGGCTGCCTCAGGGCAGCTGGCAGCTGATGTTGTGCCCCCACCGCCTGGGCAGGGCTGGCTCTGGTGCAAGGTGGGCACCAATGTGCCCACGTGTGGGGAGGGTCCGTGTTCAGAGCAACTGAGTGACAGCTTGAGGCACGAAGCCTCTGGAAAGCCCCGCACACCGCCTTTGTCCGTCTTCCTTCTGGGAAGAGCCAGGCGGTGCCCAGAGCGAGGGGGGGGAGGGGGGTGGGTCTGCTGGGCCCCCACCCTTCCTGCTCCACGGCCCAGAGTCAGGCCTGGGGTGTGCACCAGACACAGAGCACAGGGTACTTTCCATCTCTGGGTCTGGGAGTGCCCCTGCTGTGTGCTGCTGCCCTCTGAGCCACGAGTGTCCTCCGAGGTCAGAGTGCCCACCAGCCATGCGCTGGGGGTGCTGCTGGTGGGGGCGGGCAGCCCAGGGGTCACATCTGCTCACGTGCTCCCCAAGGTCACAGCCTCCCTGCAGGCCTGGCCTGGCCGCCTTCAGTGGGACCCCTGGCCACCTGCTGGCCACACTCAGGGGCATACAGAGGGTCGGCGCTTCTCATGGGGCTCTTGGCCATGTGTCTGGCAGGAAGGGCCGGCAGCTGGTGCCCAGGCCGACAAGGCCAAGCTCTTCATGGCAGCTGTGAAGCAGGCGCTGAGCCAGACCAGCTTTGACCGCTTTGCCCAGGCCCTGCAGGAATACAAGGGCTCGGACGACGTGCAGGCCCTGGCGGGCCACCTCGGCCCCCTCTTTGCCGAAGACCCGAAGAACCACAGCCTGCTCCGAGGTGCCTCGGGGTGGGCTGCAGGGCTGTCCCTGCCCCCTGGGGGAGGTGCGGGTGGGCAGCCTGCAGCCTGGCTTGGTGGCCGTGGCGTGGCATCCATGTGCCCGACACCCCCTCCTGACAGGCTTCTGCCAGTTCGTGCGGCCGCACCACAAGCAGGAGTTTGAGGGACTCTGCCTCCAGCTGACCGGCCGGGGCTATGGCCCCCTTCCTGGGCAGAGCCTTCCTCACAGGCAGGGGCCGCAGCCAGCCCTGGACCGTGGTGGTGAGCAGGACCCTCCACCTCAGACCTTGGTGGGCGGCACCCAGGGTCTTGGCTTGGGGCCTAGCCTCTCGTTTCCCACAGGGGGCACCACATGGGGGAGGGGTCCGCCCCCAGTGCACGTACAGCATGGGGGGCCTGGAGCCCTGCTGTCCCCCTGGCCGATGGGGGGCTCTGCGCCCCAGAGCCGGGGGGCCTGTTCCTTAGTGAGCAGCGTGCCCTGGGCAGGGGCTTCTCCGGGGACAGATGTCACGAGGGCCTGGCTTTGGAAGACGTCCCACTGCCCTGAGAAGGGACTTTCCAAGCCAAGAACCGCCGCCCCCTCCTGGGTGTGGGCCACCAGGCGTCCCTGCAGCCACCCCTCCGAGCAGTCCGCTGCCACCACCCTGCACTGCCCGCTCCTCCCCAGGGAGCGCCCAGAGACCCTGGGGCTGGCCAGCAGGCTCCTGTGTCTGTGTTTCCTCAGGACGGAGGGAGCCTGTCCCCAGGATGACCCTGTCCCAGGGTGCAGCCCTGCAGCTGGACCCCGGGGAGCAGCTGAACCAGGGCCAGCCTCACCTGGCCTCCAGGCCACCACCTGAAGGTACTTGGTCTCTGAGGAGGCTTCTGACCAGAACCGGGGGCAGTGCTGAGACCCCAGAGGGGCGGGCTCTCCTGGGGGGGGGGTGCAGCGGGTGGTGCGAAGGTGCTTTGGGCCCCCACTGTGGTCCGTCTGTGTCCCCTCCCCACCAGGAGACGCCAGCAGCCGTCTGCATGAGGGCTGCGGGGCTCCGAGCCCCAAGAAGCGGGGTCAGCCTGCCGCCAGCGCCTACCTGGCCGATGCCCACCGGGCCCTGGGGGCTGCAGGCTGCAGCCAGCTCCTGGCAGCGCTGACCACCTATAAGCAGGACGACGACTATGAGAAGGTGGTGGCTGTGGTGGCAGCGCTGACCACCTCTCGGCCCGAAGACCTGCCCCTGCTGCAGAGCAAGTTTCTGAGGGGACTTGGGGGTGAGGGATGGGGGGCAGGGGGCGGGGTCTGAGCACCTCTCCTGGCAGGGTTCGGCATGTTTGTGCGCCCGCACCACAAGCTGCGCTTCCGGCAGACGTGCGCAGACCTGACTGGCCAGCCCACCTCCGACACCCCAGACACGGGCACCCAGCCACCAGGACCCCAGGAGGGGGGCTCCCAGGCACCCCCTGACCTCACCCTTGGGGCCACCGAGCCAGGTAGGGCGCCCGTCCTGTCACTGGAGAGCCTCACTCAGCCCCACAGGTGTGCGCAGCAGAGTGGTGCCAGGTGCCCCTCAGACTCAGCCTCTGTGTCCAGGCCCCTCCAAGCCAGAGCAGCCAGAGAGGACACAGAGCAAGCTCTCCTTCCTTGGACAGCAGCTGGCCAGAGGGGTGGAGGGTCCCAGCCGGCCCCCCAGCAGCCCTCACAGACAGACACAGTCTGCGTGTGGTAGGTCTCAGGAGGGGCTGCTGGGCACAGGCCTTGGGGCCCCTGGTGGCAAGGCAGGGGACGCCCCCCTGCCTGTGTCCCTCCAGCACCGGCAAATCGAGGCCAGGCCTCAGGGCCATGGCTCCCAGGCAGCACCCGCTGTGGGGCCAGGGGGACCCAGCATGTGCGTTCAGTGCCCTCTGTGTCCACAGGCCCCTGAGAGGATGTGCTGTGCCGGACCCGTGCCCCCACTGCCAGGAACAGAGCGCTGTGTGGGTCTTCTGGAGCCTCTGGGCAAGGCAGGGCTTCGCTGGCTGAGGCTGCCCCCTCCCTGGACATAGAATGAACACTTGCCTGTTGGCTGGGGTGGGCCAGGCCCAGTAGCAGCAACCGCTTGGTCAAGAGCCTGCCCACCAGGGAGGCCGGTCCAGCAAGCACAGGGCAACCCTGAGCTGGTAGCCAGACTGCCTGGGAGAAACCCCAGAGCTCCTGTGGGGGGATCACAGGAAGGTGCTTCCCCAGAAGTTTCCCTGGCTGCTGGCTTGTGGATGGGGCCTCAGGGCCCTGCAGCAGGAAGGGGGACCCTCTGCTCCCGTCCAGGGACCTGCTCTGGGAGACCTGGGCCAGAGAGGGCTTTCAGTTGGGGGACAGAATCTCCAATAAAGCACTGACACCCCTGGATGCCTTCTGTGTGGCCTAGGCTTGGGGGTGGGTTGGAGGTGCCAGGAAAGAAGGGGGAGGGCACCTGCACAGGTGCCCCCCACCCCCTTCCTCAAGGGCTGCGGAACACTCTGTCCAAACTCAGTTCAGCCTCCATCCTCAGGGCCAGACAGGAAGGCGCTGTGACAGCACAGTGAGAGGAGCCCGAACACTCCGCCCCCAGGCCCGGTCACTGGGTCACCAGCTGTCCTTGGCACAGGAGCACCCCCAGGGTGGGCCCTGCACAGGGTTCCGGAGGGCTGGGCCAGGCAGAACTGGACTATGCGACCGCCCACGCAGACTGGGTCCCAACGGAGCCCCCTGGGGCCTGGCCCCTCCCTGGGGTGTGGTGAGGCCACCCTTATAGGAGGCGGCCGCAGAGGTGGAGCACTCTGCTGGCTGCAGGTAGTGGTCTCTTGGGCGGGGCCGGCTTCCTCGTCCAGTCCCGCTGTCCCTTCCCAGGGAGGACCATGAAGATTCCCGACAGGCCGCCCCTGACCCCACTGTGGGCACTGTCGTGCTTGCTGCTGGCGCTGGCCATGCGTGGGGGGGCAGAGGACGCACCCACCTACCCGGTGTGGGACGCGGACGCGCAGGAGCGGGTGGTGTGCCGCCGGTGCCCCCCCGGCACCTTCGTGCACCGGCCGTGCAGCCGGGGCCGCCCCACGGCGTGCCACCCGTGCCCGCCGCAGCACTACACACAGTTCTGGAACTACCTGGAGCGCTGCCGCTACTGCAACGTCATCTGCGGCGAGGACGAGGAGGAGGCGAGGCCCTGCTCTGCCGTCCACAACCGCGCCTGCCGCTGCCGCCCCGGCTTCTTCGAGGTCTCGGGCTTCTGCCTGGAGCACGCCCCCTGCCTGCCGGGCTACGGCATGGTCGCCCTTGGTGGGTGGCGGGCACTCCGTGGGTGGCGCTGGGACTTCCTCCGCTAGTGGGGATGCCCCCGCTCCTGACCCCAGGCTCCCGTGTCGCCCCCAGGCACCCCCACCCAGAACACGCAGTGCCAGCCGTGCCCTCCGGGCACCTTCTCAGCCAACAGCTCCAGCGTAGAGCAGTGCCAGCCCCACCGCAACTGCACAGCCCTGGGCCTGGCCCTCAACGTGCCGGGCTCCCCCTTCCACGATGCCATGTGCACCAGCTGCCCAGGGTTCCCGCTCAGCACGCCAGAGTGGGGGGCGCCGTGGGACTGGAGGGGGGCAGGTGAGCCAGGGACTGAGTGAAGGGCGACTGGCCTGGGGGCGGCAAGCTCAGTGTATGTCCTGCCCCCAGCTCTCAGGCCGTCAGGCTCTGGACCCCATAAGGGGTTGGGTGGGCATCTGGGAAGTGCCTCCAGCTTTGTGGGATCAAGGGCCCGCAGCCCCACTGAGCAGTGGTCCCGCCCAGCATGTTGAGGGTTTCTGCGGTGCCAGGTGACGCTGTTCCCCGCCCTTGCTGGGAAACGGAGGCCCAGAGAGTTTACAAACTGCTTGCTGGGGGTCACAGCAGGTGTCCCACCTCACCCTGGGCTGAGGCCCACCTGCCTGCCCTCCGACCCCAGCCAGCTGCAGCTGGTCCCTCTCAGGTTCTGGCACCGGGGGTCCTGCCTTGTTCAACGGCCTCCCCAGGGCCGAGTTGGGGGAGCCCTTGCCCAGGGCTGGCCCAAGTTCCCACCTCACCCTGATGTTCCTGCAGGGACTGAGGAGTGCGAGCGAGCCCTCGTGGACTTCCTGGCTTTCCAGAACATCTCCTTCCGGAGGCTCCTGCAGCTGCAGCAGGCCCTAGCCAGCCCAGGGGCATGGAGGCCACTGCCGCCTCGGGAGGACCGAGTGTCCTTGCAGCAGCAGCTGTGGCAGCAGCTGACGGAGCTCCGGGAAGCCCGGCCAGGGGCACTGGTGGACGGGCTGCTGCAGGCCCTGCACGCCGCGGGGCTGCCCAGGATGGAGCGTGCCGTCCGGAAGCGGTTCCTTCCAGCGCCCTGAGCCCCGCCCCCTATTTATTCCAAAGAACTAGCACTGTTTTCATAAAGCTGCTTTGTAAAAACTGGTGTGTGAGAATGAATGCCAAATCAGCTCAGTGCGTGGAGGGGACACCCAGTGGCAGAACACCTGGGCAGCACGGGCCCTCCTAAGCCCTCAAGCCCCTCTGCCCCACACACTGGGACAGGGCTCCGGGGTGGAAGGGCTGGGAGGTGGCAGGCGTAGCCCTTCCGGCACTGGGGGTCCATCCACTCCATGAACCCTGGTGGAGCTTGCAGTGGTTGGGACAGCGTGCAAGGTGGCTGGGCCCAGCTGGGGAGCAGGACCCAGGAGTCCCCAAGTCCAGGGGCTCCAATGAGGGTCAGGACCTAATGGCCTGGCCCCTCTCCCAGCCTGCCTTCCTTTTGAGGTCCACCCACTCCCTACCAGAGGGGGACTTCCCAGGAGGAACCCGGCAAAGACCCCTCCCAGCCCTGCATCCCTCCCACCAGCTTTCCGGGAACTGTTCTTTCCCGGCAGAGGAACAGCAAGTCCCTCTGCTCCTGACGGAAGCAGGGGAGGGTGTGACTCCCAGCTCTGAGCAGGCTGCCTGCCCCTCCCACAGGCCCAGGATGCCCCTACCCGACTCATCCTGTTCCCAGCAGCTCCTCTCAAGCTCCCCTGGCAGAGGCAGTCTGCTGGGACCTGAGCCCAGGACGGGAGGCCACCACACAGCCGAGGCCAGCGGAGGAAGGATGGACGGGAGCTGCTCAGATGCTCTTTATTCCCCCCACACAATCCCGCAGCCAGACCTGCTGAGGGTGGCAGCTCCCATGCGGCCTGGGAAGGGGGTCCCCAGGACCAGCCTGTCTGGAGGGCCTCCAGTGGGGGCGCAGGCCTGGGCGGGGACCCATCTCACTCTCAGCAGGGAGCACAGGCTTAGGACACCACCAGCGGGGCAGCCTGGGGACCCAGCCCACCTTCCAACCCCCACCCGCTTCCAACAATGGGCACCTGAGCTGGTGCCCAAGGTTGCTCCAGGTAAGTGGTAGGTGTGCTCAGGGAAGACACCCGCTTCCAAGGTTTCCCACATCACCAGGGATCAGAGTGGTCAATGTTGGGCTGGTGGGGTGAGGTGGGGGGGGGGGTAGGGGGAATGGGGACACACAAGGCTTCCCAGGCAGACCTCGCCCAACCCTGAGGCTGCATTGGAACCACGGGGGACCCCCAACCCCACCCCAGGCAAGCCCACGGGGGGTGACAGCAACAGCACCCACAGGGCCCTCAATCCTGGCCTTGGGTGGGTCCAGGCCTGAGGTAGCTAGCTGCAGGCCCTGCCGCCCCCATTCCCCTGGCAGAAGCCTCCGGTACCCGCACAGGTACCCGCACCGGTACCCGCACTTCAGGACACAGAGAACAGTCTGTCTGAGAGAGAAAACAAGGAAACGAAGAACCCGAAGGCAAAGCCAGCCCCATGCCCAGGTTGAGGGCTCCAGTGGCAGGCGTCTGGGTGCTGGCTGCACCTACGTGATGTCCCTCTGCCGAGGTGGCCGGTGCACATTCCGCACGACGCAATTCACCATCCACTCGATGCCCTCGCGCACCCCCTTGCTGTGGAGACAGTAGGTGTGAGCTGGGGCTGCCCAGGACCCCAGGGCAGGGCAAGGGTGCCACTCACCCCGTGAGGGCCGAGCAGGCCTGGGTCAGGCAGTCACGCCGGCCGATCTTGGAGGTGCAGTCACTGAAGGCGGTCTTGATGTCCGGAATGGAGAGGCACATCTGGGGGTGGGGGCCGGCTGTGAGGAGCAAGCCCCTCCCTCCTGAGGCCAGTACCTGACACCCAAGGAGCCCGTGGGACAGTCCCCAGCACTGCCTGAGTGGGACAGGAGCATGGAGGTGGGGGCTGAGGACAAAGTGGGAGGCCGCAGTGTCCTCAGACAGGTGGAGCAGATGGACAGGACCGATCTAAAATATCCCTCCACAGGAGGGGGACGTGACTGACTGGTGGTCCCGGGACCAGTCTCTGTCCCTCCCCAGGTGCCCCCAGTTCTGGGGGTGGGGCTGGCACCGCTGTCAACCCTGGGGTCCCTTTGTCCTTTCTCTCCAGGGCTTTCTTTGGCACCACCTGGGTCTGCAGGCTGTAGGACAGAGTGTGGCTACCACCCAGTGGAGAGAAGGTGCCCTGCATGGCTGGGGGAACTGTGTGTGCCCAGGGCAGACACCATCTGAGGGAGGTGGGACCTCCACCGGAAAGGCTGTCCCCACAGTGAGGCGGGCTCACCTCCACGTCCTGCTTGTTGGCCAGCACCAGGATGGGGACACCGTCCAGGGCCTCACTAGTGACCATCTTCTCTGGAACAGGCAAGGCGTCCATGAGCGCCCTTTGCCCCCCGACCCTGCTACGCCCAGGAGCCCCCACATTCCTGCCGACCTCTCCACGGAGGATGACACTGCCTGCCGTGCCAGTGGCGGGGGCCCTCCCAACCTGACACACCCAGCTCTGGACCCACGAGATGTGTGGGCTGGACCTGAGCCCCCTGGCACTGGCTGGGCTGCACCCACCAAAAGCTCGCTTGGACTCCGACAGCCTCTCCTCATCCGTGGAATCAATGACATAGATGACGCCGTGGCACTCTGCGTAGTACTGGGGAGGGCAACAGGGGGGCTGGTTCACAGGCATTCAGCTGCCCTCCCTGCAAGGCCCTTCTGGGCGCCTCCTAGGTGCAGGGAGGCAGAGCAGAGGAGCTGCACCTTCCCAGACCCCTTCAGAAAGGGTGTGCTGGTCCTGCACGGGGGACCACCTCCCTTGCCCACTTCCTAGGGGCAGACCCAGAGGTGCAGTACACCCTCGGGCCCCACGCAGGTGCGGACAGCAAGTCAGGGCCACGTTTGAAGCAGCTCTGTCCCCTACACAGGACGGCAGGGCCAAGGAACAAGGCGGCATCACCAAGCCGAGAGTTCTGTGGTCGGGGCCAGTGAGAGGTGGGCAGTCAGCAGCCAGCTCATGGAAGCAGCAGCACAGGGCCCCCATAATCCTGACCTGCTGGAGCCTGAGTCTGGGCAGAGAGGCGGGGAGAGGGGAACTTGGTATCCCTGGGAGATGTGCACAGAGCAGAGCCTGCTGAGGGGCGGAGCCACTGGGCCTGGGCGCAGGGGACACAGGCTCAGTCCAGGTGGGTCCACCTGGAGCATCGACCAGGAAGGAGCCCGAGGGCACCCACACTGTGGAGGAAACACCTGCCACTGTGCCTGGCACTCCCGTGCGCCACCCTGCACAGCCAGGCTGCTGTGGGCTGGGCAGGCCGACCAGTGGTCAGCTCACTGAAGGACGCTCTGGTCCAGTCCTGGCTGGTACCCCCACCCCACCTAGAACAAGCCTCAATCTGCACACACCACAGAGGCCGTCTGTATGTCCCACACACAGGCCTTCCCACCAGGGGACTCCAGGGCTCAGGTGCAGACCTGCAGGCCCAGAGTTGCTCTGTCTCAGGGTGACTTACATGGCCAAACCTTCTGGCCATGGCAGAAGCTGCCCTCTCAGCTGGAACTCACGATGGAAGGGACACTTGGGGTCACCAGGAAGGAATGACTGGACCTGCTGCTGGGGTCAGTGGGTATCAGGACCTCACCGCTCGATGCTAAGCCCCCAGGCTACCAACAGTGTGGGGGGGGCGCACCTGAGCCCCCAACGCTGGACCCCAGACCCACAGGCTGGCCCACCGGGAGGGGCTGCCCAGTGGAAGGCACTGGGTCTGTCCTGCTCCCTGCAGACCCCAGTGCCTGGGGCACACTCTAGCTTGGGCTGTGTGGGGGAGGGCGCCCATCTCAGAAACACCCCAACTCTGTGCCAAGGAGAAGACGGTGGCGTCAGCCTCTAAGGATGCCCCTGCCTGGTGAGGAAGGGCCACCAGGGAGGGCAGGCCCCAGGCAAGAACAGAGAGAGAACCAGGTGGAGAGGTCCAGGCCTGGTGGAGACTGAGCACCACGCCAGTGCAGTGCTTTCACCGCACCTGGTTCTGGGCCCCCTTCTCTCTCCTCCCGGGATCATTAGCAACACCTCTAAACCAAAGTAATCAAAAGGGTCCTCAGCATCAGAATGACTCCGAACCCAGGATAGGATTGGAAGGGGAGCCTCAGGAACTTAGGGGTGACAGAAGCTGCTGACAAGGTGATTCTGAGGCCTTCTGAAAAAAGGAGTCCGGGAACCAGGGAGGCACCTGGTGGGAAAAAGCACAAGGGGCTCACCTTGTCCCACAGAGATTGCAGCTCCTCCTGCCCCCCTAAGTCCCAGAACATGAGCCGAGCCTTCCCCACATCCACGGTGCCGACTGGGGAGAGAAGAAGCCCACTGAGGCTGCCGCACAGCCTGGCCCGCTGCACACACCTCCTGGCTCTCCTCCAGACAGCCCGCTGCTCCGACGCCCCAGAGACCCGCCAAGCGCTGGTGGCTGCGGACGTCCCCGCATCCTCAGGGGACCCCACGCCCACAGCCCTCGGGGATCCCCTTACTGTTCAGACCCACGGTTGTGGTGATCTTGGAGAGGCTCATCCCTTTGTAGTTCTTGCTAAACCGGGTTTTTGACTGCTCCAGAAAGGTCTGAGAGAAGAGGGCAGACAGGCACCAGGTGCTACAGGGGGCTTCAAGGAGGCTCCCCTGACGCCCCTCCTCGGGTCCATTCCGAGAGCAGACATCGTGCTTTTAAAGCGGCGGGGGGTGACTGTCCCGCAGCCTCTGACCGAGACTGGGTCCTGTGAGGGAAGCGAAAGGGCAGCGGGGGGCGGCAGGGCCAGGCGTACCGTCTTTCCTGCATTGTCCAGACCCAGGATAAGGATGCAGTACTCGTCCTTCTGGAACACGTACTTGTACAGCCCCGACAGCAGCGTGTACATTCTGCAGAACAGCAGGAGCTGAGTCCGGAACTAGGGGGCCGCCCGGCGCCCCCAGCCGAGGCCCCGCCCCCACCCGAAGCCCCGCCCCTCGGTGCCTCCCACATCGCTACTATCTCCGGGGCGACCGCAGGCCTCCGCCCCGAGACATCCTTCGCTCCCCGCAGCCAGCCGGGGCCGCAGCACCTTCTCCCAATTCGGCCACGCCTCTAGGCGGCGCAGGGCTCACGGCAGGGCCCCTGCAGGAGACATACGGGGACGCCCCGCTTTTCGGAGGCAGGGGTGCGTGCGGTGGCGGGGCGGCCGCGGAGTGACTGTGCAGCGGCCTGGTGGCGGAGGCAGAAGGTCCCGGGGTCCAACCCTGCCCAGACCCCGGCGTCGGGTCCGGCATCCAGGCCCGCCCGGGAGGCTGGGACCCAGCCACGGCATACCTGCGTCTGCCCGGGCCGGAACCCGCGCGCCTGACCCGCTGACCCTGCACCGACCCGCGCCACGCGGCGCCCGATGGGACGCGGCTGGCTGCCTGGGAGGGTCGCACCCGTCCCGGCGGCCCCCGCGCGACGCCTCCCGTCGCCCCCCGCGGCAGGACTTCCGCCGGTGGCGGCGCCCGGAAGTGCCTGTAGGCTGCGAGGGCGGAAGCCGCTCGCCGCTCTAGCCGGTGAGTTTTGCGGCCTCTCTATGGCGTGGCCGAGTGACTGCGCGGAGGAAGTTCCCGGCCCCGGGGCGAGGGGCGCGGTCTGGACTACTGCGCCGGAGCTAACAGGTCCTGTGGAGGCCGGCGGGCCGGGAGGCTGGGGCGCGGGGCCGAGAGGCTGAGCGGCCTGGCGGCAGGACCAGGTGGCTGGGAGGGGAGCGAGGCCACTTGAAGCCGGTAACCTCCCCGCCTGTTTCTCGTCCCTGAAACGGGGGAGGAGTGCACAGGGTTCTGCGGGCCGCGCCGAGGTCTCGGGGCAGCAGTCGGCCGCGGGCTCGGTGTCAGCCGTGGTGGCAGCAGAGCCC
Source organism: Tonatia bakeri (assembly GCA_004024845.1). Classification (NCBI taxonomy): domain Eukaryota; kingdom Metazoa; phylum Chordata; class Mammalia; order Chiroptera; family Phyllostomidae; genus Tonatia; species Tonatia bakeri. Next base: position 307,817 of record PVIA01000120.1, read on the forward strand.
GGGCTCACAGGGCTTCTCTTCCTCGCAGCTTTGCGCCCACCAGCCCCGTGAGGACTGGGGAACCGCCGCGGGATGGACGAGGAGAGCCTGCAGAGCGCGCTCCGCACCTACGGCGCGCAGCTGCAGCAGGTGGAGCTGGCCCTGGGAGCCGGCCTGGACCCCGCCGAGCTGGCCGACCTGCGCCAGCTCCAGGGGGACCTGAAGGAGCTGATTGAGCTCACCGAGGCCAGCCTGGTGTCCGTCCGGAAGAGCAAGCTGCTGGCCACCCTGGATGCCGAGCGCGCGGCGCAGGACGACGCCGAGTACCTGGCTTTCCCGGAGGCCATTGCCGAGGTGGTGGAGGTGCCAGGAGCCCCCAGGGCAGAACTGGACACTGCTGCTGAGACAGAGGATGGGCCCGCGCCCAGCCAGTCTGGGCGGGAGGACGAAGGGGAGGATTCCGAGGATGAAGGAGGGCTGAGCGGAAGGAAGGTGAACGCCCCCTACTACAGCTCCTGGGGCACTCTGGAGTACCACAACGCCATGGTCGTGGGCACAGAAGAGGCGGAGGACGGCTCAGCGTGCGTGCGTGTGCTCTACCTCTACCCCACGCACAAGTCCCTGAAGCCCTGTCCGTTCTTCCTGGAAGGCAAGTGCCGCTTCCAGGACAACTGCAGGTAAAGCGCTGCCCCTGGACGCAGAGCCGCAGAGGCTGGAGGCCCGCTGGGTCTGTCCTTGTGCAGGTGTTTCCTGGGATTTTCTCGGGTAAATCACGGACGTGGCAGGGGAGCTTGTGTTGAAAAGAACGACCCCCCATCACCAGTTTTATTCTTCAGGGTTAAACCTCTAAAATTCACTCTAATTATGGAAATCTGCCACCAAACAAAATCAGAGAGGGTGGCATGGTGGCCTTCCACACTGTCTCTCTTGGTCACTTGTCATCGTCTTACTTTCTCTGAGATCCCTACCCGGCTCATCTCCCGCAAACCCTTCACAGCAAAGTCTGGGGATTCCTGGGTTTTCACCTGTAAACGTCAGGATGTGCCTCTCCTGACCGAGAGCACGTGACAGCCTCCTTGCCGAGGTGGTGCCCGCGGGGCACAGCAGCTGTGCTGTCTCTGCATTCCAGCATCCGTGGTTGCGTGGCCTCCTTTCTCTTAGCCCCCAACCTCGGCTCTGCCCCTTTACCTGTCCTTGGAAGGGGTGTGTGCTCCAATTCCTAGCAGGCAGCTTACTTTTCTTAGCCAACAGTCCAGGGTAACTGTCCCTAGGTTTTCAGTCATCCTTTTTCTTTAAAGGAAAAGTTTCTTTTTATCCTAGCCCGAGGATATTGCCGTTTACACTGCTTTAGAGAGAGAGAGAGAGAAGGGGAGACAAGCATTGGTGGGAGAGGAGCTTCGATTGGTCGCCTTCGTAGGCACCCAGACTGGGGACCCACGCCGGGACCAGGGACTGTGTGCGTCTGCTCCAAGGGTCGAACTCACCCTGACTGGAATCAGGCCCCCCGGATTCAGTCACAGGGTGGTGCTCCGACCGCGGAGCCTCCCCAGCTGGGGCAGTCATCTTGTTTCTTAAAAAGACTTGCTGGGTCCACAGTCTCGGCAAGTTTTGCTTCCCTCTCTCTCTCCTTTCTTCCTCAAAGCACAGTGTCTGTGCAGAAAGGGGTGACAATCAGAGCGTGCTCGGCAGCAGCACAGGTGGCGGGCCAGAGGACCGAACCTTTCACCCTTGGGGCGGCCGGAGTCCACGCACCTGCCTATGCAACAGCTGGGTGAGGGTGGAAGCTGCAGGTCTGGGCTGTTCCCTCTGGGCCAGGCTCTCAGCGAGTGCGCTTCTGCCTGTGGGGCAGCCCAGGAAGGCTGGCCCTGCACCTGCTGAGGCTGCCCGGCCTCAGGCCCGCTGACCACCCTGCCAGTGCCTAGGACTGGCAGTGATTTTCTTACGTTTCGATTTGATCTTCGAAAACAGTAAAATAGGCGGTGTGAAGCACCGTGGGACCCTCATTCTGTCCTGGTGCCCCTCCTCACCGGTGGCCGGGGTTGGCACAGCTTCTGTGTGTCTTTCTGCACAAGTGGAACCGGTGGGCACACGCTGGCTTCTGTCCACTGTCCGGCCCACTGTGTCTGAGTGTGGCTGTGTCCTCTCTGCTGCGGTCCCTCGCCTCCCATTCCGCCGTCCTGTTCCACTGGACCTGGCCCCCCACCAGCGAGGCCTCCAGGCGCTGTTCCTGCGTCAGGAGGCCCCTGCTGACCGGCTTCTCTCTGTCCTGGGAGCAGCCTTCGAGGCTCAGGGCGCATCTGCCCGCCCATGGGGACTGCCGCGCAGGGACCCTCTCATTCTGGTGGTTCCGTTCGTTCATGTGCTGGCACGTTGCGCGGGGGCGCTCTCCCTGGTCTGTGGTTTGGCTGCTGAGCCGCATGGTCACATGGAGAAGGCAGGGAAGTGCTGGGGGTCTCTGTTTTGTTTGCTTGCCTTCCGAGGTAACAAACGGGCTCCTTCTCACCCTGACATTGAAGACCCGTGGGTTTCAGACGCACTGGAGGAACTTGCATCCGTCACGACTCTGACCTCACTGAGGCACCAGCTGTCCCACCTGTGGCAGGTGGGAGCCTCGGCTGTCTGGCGCCTCTGTCCCTCTGGCTCCCGTCCGTGGTGGGACACCCCCCTAGTCCCTGTTTTCCCCGCCCTGCCTGGACTCAGCCACACTGCCCCCAGTGAGCCCTGGGTGTTCTCAGTGGGAGATGATGGGGGAGCAGGGCACTAATGAGATTTTGGGGTCTTGTGGGTTATGTAGCATTTTCTACGTATGCAGGCACAGCATTGGCCGATCAAAGATGACCCCCCTTCTCCCAGTCTCACTGGTGAGCGGGGCCTGCCCTGGGCTTCCAGGTGGCCTTCTCAAGTGGAGCGAGGTCCCTTCTGTCCCTGATGGGTTGGGTGTGTTTAAGACGAGGGGCGCTGGCACGAGTGTGTGTTCTTCCTTCGTCCTGCTGATGAGCGTGTCCGTGCGCTCCCAATTAAGGTGCGGGGCCTTCTGAGAGGTTGCTCCACCCAGTTCTGGAGTCCTGTGCTGAGGGTATTTCTGTCTCTCCCCCCCAGAGGCTGGAGGTCTGTTGTGCCCGTGTCTCGTGCTGTCTCCATCTGGCTTCGGTGTCAGGGTGCCGGGCTTGTGCGGTGAGTCAGGAGGTGCGCTCTGGTTCTGGGGAACGGTTTGAGGAGGACTGGTGTCCGTGGGGTTTGCCAGTACAGCTGTCTGGGCTTGGATTTCTCGTTGGAAGTTCTTTGATTGACGACGCTGTTTGTTCATTCAGGGTCTGGTGTGTTCACGTTTTCTGTTTCTCCTTGAGGCACTTCTGGTAGTTTGTGTGATTTTAGGAACACGCCCTTGTCCTCCATGCCCTCACTTGCTGGCCTGGAGCCACCGTGCCCCCCCCCCCCCGAGCCCCCTGCCCTTCTGCAGGCCTGGAGTGCGGCCCCTCCTCTCGGCTCAGGCTCTCGAGCCCTCTCTTCCTTTCCGGGCAGTTGAGCTCAAGGTTCATCGGTGTTATTTTATTTTCCTGCCATTAACTCTACGTTGCTTTTCTTCTGTTTCATTTACATCCACTCCAGCTTTTACGATTTCCTTCCTTGTTCCTCTGTGCATCTAGTTCACTGTCTGCCCAGTTCCCCAAGGCAGACAGCAGGTTACTGGTTGGCTGCTTTCCCCTTCCCTGAGGTCAGCGTTGGCAGCTACCTGTCTCCTGACCTCCCCTCGGACCCCCAGCCGCCCTCAGCCCAGCCCGTGCTGCCGCCCATCCTCGTGTGTGATGCCGCTGGTGCTTGTTCCCATTTCAGCCCCCGGGGTTTGCAGGTGGCTTCCTGTGGCTTCAGAGTTTACAGCTCCCTGCAGCCCCACACGTGCCCGCGACGCTCGGGGTACCGTCTTTCCTGGCCTCTTCCTCCGGGGTCTCTGGGTGCCGTTCCGCAGAGGCGTGGCATCCGCACAGCCCTGTCTCACCCTCCACTGCTGTCAGCTTCCGTCCCACCTGTTCGGGGACTCGCCTGTTGCCTGTGAGTGTGCGGTTGTGTTGTCCCGAGAGTTGGTTTTGTCCGTGTGTGTTCCTTTATCTTTTTTCCCGCTGGGGTCTTTTTGTGCACATTTAGTGTTCCTTTGTGTTAGTTCCAGGCGCGCAGTGTCGCCCTTCATCTGGACTCCAGTCTGCGGTCTGGAGCAGCAGGGCCTCCGGCCCGCGAACTGTGCGCCGGAAGCCTCCCCCTCGCCACGCCCCTAGCCACGCCTCCCCACCTCGCCCTCTCCTGCTGTTGTGCGCACCTCCTGCACCTCCTCCAGGTGGCGCAGACGTGGAGAGTTTTGTCCCCGTTCTTCTAACACAGACTTGAATCCCGTTGCATTTCAAGTAATTACCGCTTAGCGAGGACTGACCGCTGCCGTTTTATTTATTCTACTTTATTTTTTAAAGATATTATGTATTTTTAGAGAGAAGGGAACAGAGGGGGAAAGAGAGGGAGAGAAATACCAGTGGAGGTTGCCTCTCACATGCTGCGCACTGGGGGCCTGCACGCAACCCAGGCGTGTGCCCCGACAGGGAACCAACCCGCGACACTTTGGTTCGCAGGCTGGTGCTCAGTCCACGGAGCCACACTAGCCAGGGCCGTTTTATTTTGTTTTAATGTGCGCCTCATCTTTTTTTTTTTTTCAGTGTGTCATTTTGATTCCTTTCTCTTTTCGTTTTCTGCACGTAGGGTGGGGCAAGAGTAGGTTTACAGTTGTTTGTGTGGAAAATAATGCAGTAATTAATAAGTGACACAACAAGAATAATCTCTGTCTCACATACAGCTGTAAGCCTACTCTTTCCCACCCTGCATTCTGTGTTACGTTCCTAACGGTGACCCTGGGGGTCAGGACGGACACCACAGACACAGGGACGTCTGGCCTGAATCCAGAGCACGGCGGATCAACAGGGCACAGCCCCCCCTCCCGAGCGGCCCCCCTTCTGTTGTGATCGTCACAAGCGGCATCTTGACGCGTTGCGTGCCCAGAAATGTAGATTCATGATGACTGCTTTATGCATTTGCCTTTTAAACCACATGGGGAACCGCGGGTTCCACACCAGAACCACGTTTCAGACCAAACACTCACGACCACCGGTGTTCGTGTTCACCCCTGCAGGCGCCTTCGCCAGTGCTCCTGAGGCTGGAGTCACTGTCCAGTGCCCCCTTCAGTGCGGAGCGTGCCCTCCGGCGTCCCGTGAGGGCAGGTCTGCCGGTGACCAACCCCCTCAGTGTTGGATTGCGTGGGGACGTCTTCATTTCTCCTCCACTGTTGAGGGTGGTTTTTCCAGAATGTAGTTCTTCTTCGACAGGAGTTCTCGGGACTTGAAACGTGTCACTCCCCCACCCCTGGCCCCTCGGCCTCCCCAGTTCATCATCTCACTGAGGGTCTGCGTCCCCGAAGTGTCCCCTGTCCCTCGGCCTCCGGGGCTCTCACTCTGTCCTTGGGTTTCAGCCACCTGACCCCAGGGTGTTTTGTTGCGGGTCTCTGCGAGTTCATACGGCTTGGGAGCAGATTCATGTCTCATCAAACCAGGAATTTTTCAGCCATTATTCTCCAGTTCTGCGAACTCGTTTCCTGTCTTTTCTCCCTTCCTTTTGGAATTCCATCCAGCGAGTTTTCGTATACTGTGCACTTTGGCTGGTAGCGTGCGATGTGGTTTTCTTCCAGACAGCCAGGCGCGGGGTGCTGGCAGGAAGGGACTGCTGTACACAGGCCCTTGGTGCTGTAGTGGGTGAGGTGGGGAGGCCTCTGCACCTGGGGTGAGCTCTGCGTCCTCGTCAGCGTGAGCCCTGGTCCACGGGCCTCCCCTGCGTGTCTCAGTCATCCACACACGTGCACACGCAGGGGGCCAGATGACCCCCGCGGGGCGGGCTTGGGGTTGCTGGTTTCCCCTCAGGCGGCCTTGTTGAGAAGCACAGGGTGCTCTGGTCCATCTCAGAAATGCTTCCCATTGCCCTCCCACTGCCTGAGCACAAGAGGACTTCTCTGCAACGCCTGGTGCGGCTTCTGGAGTAGAACTCACAGAGTGTGGGGCCCCTCTGCCCAGGGCAGGCCCCCTGCAGGTTCTAACCCCCAGACTTGTCCCTGCCAAGCCCAGCAGCAGCCCTGGTCCCGCTGAGGCTGCAGCGGCGGGCTCTGCCCTGGTCACATGTGCCCCTCCGTGCTCGCTGAGCGGGTCCTGCAGGTCGGGGCGGCAGTCGGCCCTGTGAGCTCCCTTCTCGGGGGGGCCTGAGAAGAGTCGTCGACTTTCCCGTTTGTCCCGCATTTTCCTCCCTGTGAGGACAAAGGGGTGACATCCAAGCTGCTTTTCTGCCACACCAGGAATCAGAAGTGTCCCGTCCAGTGAGCATCTCATTCCAGTCACTGACTCTACAGCTCTGGGACATGCCTTTGATCCCGTCCCCACAGTCCCCACTGTTCTCCTAGCTGCCCCGCTGGAACCGTCACTGTCATTCTTCCCCTTAATTCCCTGGGCGCACACCCCGTCCGACACCTTCGTTGAAATCTCCGCCCTGGCTGCATGCAGCTCTGTCCCCTGCTCTTTCCCTGGACGTGGGCAGGGCTGTTCTGTGTGTGGGCGTGTTCACTTTAGACAACACATTGTAGCAACTCTGGATTCCGAATGTTTTCCCCAGTGTTGAGTATTGTGCTGTTTCAGTACGTTTCCTGGTCCTGAATGGGGAAGTGTGTTCCCAGGCCCTGAAGTGAGCGTCCCCTGATAGTGCCCATCAGGACTTCAAATTCAGTTTTATTCCTCAGGCTGGCTCCTCAGGAGTCGCTCTGGCTGTGTAGCTCAGGGGTCCACTGGGGACTCAGAGGCTGTGCCCAGCTTCTCTCTGGGAAGGTGCCCCTCGGTTGGTCCGTGTACGTCAGGGATCTCGTCCCATCTCTGCTTTCACAGTGTCCTGGCACCCCTGGGGGTTTCCGACGAGTGCACGCTGGCTCCTGGAAAGCCAAGGGTCCATGGGAGTGGTCGTCGTGTGGCCCTTTCCGCTTCTGGGTCCCCCACCTGACAGCCCAGTGTCCACTCCAGCTGGGCTCACGACCCCCACCCCCTCCCCACCACCCCCACCCTCTCTGTCCACTCTGTTCTGTCCCGAGCACCTTGGGGTATAGCCCACTTCCATCAACTTCCTGAGCTCTGGAGCAGTGCATTTTGACCCTCTTGTCCACTTTCAGCATTGTTTTTCTTTTCTTTTTAAAGATTTTACCTACTTTTAGACAGAGGGGAAAGGAGTGAGAGAGAGGGAAGAACATCAATGTGTGGTTGCCTCTCATGTGCCCCGACTGGGAATCGAACGAGCGACCCTTTGCTTCACAAGCCTGCACTCAGTCCACTGAGCCGCACCAGCCTGGGCTCACCTTGTTTTTCTGTGGCAAGGACTCCACACCTCAGTGCTTGACTGTGGCAGAACTCAGGATCTCCTCTGTGGCCCCCGACGCTGGTTCTCGGTTAGGGTCCTCGCCCACTGAGGCGTGTTTCTATGGACATTGTGGGGCAGGCGCCTGAGTTGGGTTCTAAAATGTGAAAAACCAGTCTCAAGTTTCTTCGTTAGGAAACGCACGTCCACCCTTTCCTGCGCCAGGAAGCATGTCATGGCTGGGCTCTTCCCCTCCCTGGCCCGTTCCCATTCTCTTCATTCTGAGTTCATCATAGGGGTTGCCACCGACCACCGCCCACGGTCAGGGGCACGGGTTTCCTTCAGGTCTCCAGTGCTGGGTTAGCAGCGCTGAGGCTAAATCTTAAATCTTGGCGCACTTTCATTATGACCGTTCTAGTTTTTCTGAAGCGCCTGCCGGTGTGAGGCGTGCTCCGAATGTGAAGGTGTCTGCCCTGGCTGAGGGTCCTGCAGGAGGGCTGGGCTGCTGGTGTCCGTGCGGCGGGTGTCTCGGGGGGTTGGTCGCGTTCACCCAGGCTTGTCCCTTCGGAACAAGTGGTTTTGCTCCACTCCTGAGTGGGCCTTTCGACCCAAGTCCTCACTGCCTCCTCGGGGCCGGGCTCGCAGCTGCTGGGGCCCTGGGCCGTCCCTGGGCCCTGAGGGCAGTGGCGGGAGAGGGAGCTGCCCAGACGCCACCTTTGTCCACCTGCGGGAGCAGCGGAGCGGAACGCCTCCCGGCCCCTCTCCCTCTCAGTCGCCACCATTTCCTGCTGGGGAGACAGCCCTGCCGCGGGCTCCGGCAGGGTAGGCGCCCCTCCCGGTGGCCCTGGCGGGTGGAAGCGGCTTCCCCTCACAGTGCGGCACCGTCAGGGGTGGGGGGGGGGTGTGCTTGGCTCTTGCGTGTCTTTATTTGGTGAAGAGAAGGCTGCCACCCCACGTTTCCTCCTCCCTCTCTCTGCTCTGGTTTCGGTTTCACGGGTTCACTGGTCTCTAAAAGCAGGGCGCCGCTGTCAGAACTGGGCAGTGCTGGGCGCTGCGGGTAGGACTGGGCCGCGCGAGCACACAGACACGCCCCCGCCAGCTGACCGTCGTTGTCCCGGCCTTCGAGTGCGGTGGAGGCCATGGGGCTCTCATTCTGGGCAGCCTGGCAGCCCGCCCGTCACTCCAGCCTGGAGAGCTGGAGGCCGCGTGAGGCAGCTCGCCCTCGGAGTGGCCACAGCCCTCCAGAAAGCAGGCATGAGTGTGCACACGTGTGTGTGCAGTGTGGACACGGGGGGGGGGGGGCGGCCACGTCTGAGCCCCACCCTGGCCTCTCTGCAGGTTCTCCCATGGGCAGGTGGTCTCTGTGGACGAGCTGCGCCCCTTCCAGGACCCGGACCTGAGCTCGCTGCAGGCCGGCTCAACCTGTCTGGCCAAACAGCAGGACGGCCTCTGGTACCCGGCGCGGATCACCGGTGAGGCTGCCTGTGGGCTCCCAGATCCTCCCAGAAGCCCCACAGCCCCAACTGCCCTGTGACTGCTGCTTTGTCTGGGTGTCCAGTCCCCACTCCCTGCCCAGGAGGAGCGAGATGGCCCCCAGCCTTGGCCCACCTTGCTCCCAGCCTCCCATGTGCTCTCCACCCGCTGCGAGGCCACTGATCGGCTTGTCTTTGGCCCTGCTGCAGATGTGGACAGCGGCTACTACACAGTCAAGTTTGACTCACTGCTGCTGAAGGAGGCTGTGCTGGAGGGGGACAGCATCCTGCCTCCGCTGCGCCCAGAGCCCTCGGGGGCCTCCGACTCTGACAGCAGTGACGCAGATGACTCCAGCTATGCCAGAGGCAGGCGATGCTGGGGCAGCAGCTCGAGGATGGGGGGTGGGGGGACTGAGCCTAGTATGTGCACACAGCAGGGAGTGCTGGTCAGACCTGGAGACCCCACAGGAGGTGGGGGAATGAGAGTCTGTAACGGTCTGGGCAGGTCACAGACGTGCAGACGCCAGGAGTGCGCATGCAGACCTCTGCTCCTCTCCGCAGACCTGAGGCTGGACCCTGGTGGTGGGGCAGCTGCTGATGCCAGAGCTGCCGGGGAAGTGGGCGCACAGAAAGGCTGAGCGGGGCTGGAGAGCACTGAGGGGCAGCTCCCATCGGGGCTTCTGCTCAGGGCCTGGTGCCTGGCAGTTGCGGGGAGTGGGGGAGCTCTATAGACAGCCACGGGCAGAAAGCTGCAGGAAGGGGGCAGCTGGCAGTGTCCAGCCCTCCTGTGGGGTCAGCGAGGACGAAGATGGGTGACATCCCCAGGGAGCTGGTCCATGAGGTGGTGCTTTCCAAAGCCCCACGTCCTTGTGGGTGGAGAGAGGAATGAGCCCATGAGCTGCTGCTGGCCAGAGCCCTGGGTGCTCCCAGAGCAGCTGGCCGAGCCCCGCCCTGTCTCCCACAGTGGTGGAACCCAGCGCCGCTGCCTGCGGGACCTGCAGCTCCGACTTCGGGGGCTGGGAGGTGCACACTCGGGGCATGGGCTCCAGGCTCCTCGCCAAGATGGGCTACGAGTTCGGCAAGGGTGAGCAGGCAGGGGCTGGGCGGGGCTGCCCCAGCACGGGGGTGGGGGGTGGCGTCCAGCAGCAGCACTAGCCCCCTGTGCTTCCAGGTCTGGGCCGGCACTCGGACGGCCGGGTGGAGCCCATCCACGCTGTGGTGCTGCCTCGAGGGAAGTCGCTGGACCAGTGTGCGGAGATCCTGCAGCGGAGGACCCGGGGCGGCCAGGCTGGCCCCAGCAGGCCCCCAAAGTGCCGAGGCAGAGGGGGTGGGTCAGGGGGCCGCCCACCCCCTCGTAATGTGTTTGACTTTCTCAACGAGAAGCTGAAGGGACAGGCTTCTGGGGCCCTGGATGTGGGGGCAGCCCCCACAGGGAGGAGGAGCAGCAAGGAGCTGTACCACGCCAGCAAGAGCGCCAAGCGGGCCCTGAGCCTGCAGCTCTTCCAGACTGAGGAGAAGATTGAGCAGGCCCAGCGGGACATCCGGGGCATCCAGGAGGCCCTTGCCCGCAACGCCGGCCGGTATGTGGGGGCTGAGCTTGGGGCCGAGGGTGTTCCCATGCAGGAGGTGCTCTGACTTGGTGGAGAGCCGAGTCTGAGGCAGCTCTGGACAGTCGGAGGGTGCTGGCACTGACCACGGTGGCCTGAGGGCTTCGTGGCAGTGGCCTGGGAGCCCACACTGAGTGGCAGCCTCTCTCCAGGCACAACGTGACGGTGGCCCAGCTGCAGGAGAAGCTGGCAGGAGCCCAGCGGCAGCTGGGGCAGCTCCGTGCCCAGGAGGCGGGCCTGCAGCGTGAGCAGAGGAAGGCGGATACCCACAAAAAGATGACTGAGTTCTAGAGCCCCCTACTCGCCACAGACAGGGATCCACGAACAGACGCCACCAGAGGAGGGGCCGCCCGGTGCCAGGCTAGACATGCAGTCAGCCTAGACGTGCAGCCAGCCTGGATGTAGGACTGTGGAGTGGAGATGGGGCACGGGGGACACACCTGGACATGCAGGTGCCCACAGAGCCCGCCAATGGGTGTCTGCTTATTGAGAACATTAAAAGTGGCTTGTTATAGCGTCTCCTAGTGGTGGCTCGGCCGACTGCTGTCTGGGGCGGGGTCTCCACGTGCAGCTGTGTGGTTGGGCAGGGGGACCCAGGGCACTGTCGTCCTCCCCGGTCTCCCAGAGGGTCCTGTGCTGCCTGGCACCCATGAACAATGGAGCACGGTGGCAGCGACCTCACAGGGTGCGGTGAATGGGCAGGAGGGCCGGCCTCATCCCGCGCCGGCAGTGCCCAGTGCCCGAGCTGCACCCACCCCCTGGGGTGGAGGCCATGAGAGGCTGCTCCGACTCACAGCACGCCCCCACTGAGTGTCGTCTAGACCCCGGGCGGGGCCGCAGTGGGGGGGGGGTGAGGCTGCTGCGGCGGGTGGCGGCTGGCGCCAGCTGTTGCAGAAGGTTGAGGCGCAGCCTGACAAGGCAGGAAGTGAGGGGAGCTCCACCTGGGGCCCCACAAAGGCCCCCAGCCTCCAGGTGCCCTGCTCCCCTGGCATCGGTGAGTGCCTGCTCTGGCCTCCAGCCTGGCCCCTTGGTGCCTTCCCAGGGCAGCTGAGGTCTGGGGCCTGGGAGGACTAGGCCCTACCAGGTCAGGGCACTGGGCTCATGTGGAAAGCCCGTTCCTTGGGTCTGAGCACCCCTGTCTTGTGCTACTGGACTGAATGGCTGCACTGACTAGGGTGGACCCCTGTGCCCTGCAGCAGGACCCCACAATGGGGCCAGGGCTGACAGCGAGGGAGGTGGGGAGAGCCTGGGAGAGGTGGGGCCTCCAGTGCCCAAAGCAGCCCCTCTCTGCCTGCTGATCCTGCCTTCCCAGCCCCTCATGGGGCCAAGACTAGTGACCGAGGAGGCGTCACCTGAGACAGACGCCTTACCTGGGCACTGTCTTACCTGGACATGGCCGAACATGAGTCTGTGGCCCATGGTTCTCAGGCTCAGGGCTGTGACCTCCGGGGCCTCCCAGGTCTCAGGTTTGGGCTGTAGTGGCCACAGTGAGGCCTCAGCCAGCTCCTCACTGGCTAGGCTGGGCAGTCACGGGGGTCATCTTCGCCAACCTGGCTGTTCCTGAGGGCCCAGGAGAGCACACGCCCTCACACCTGACCAGGAGCCCCCAGCCAGAGGCGGGAAAGGAAGGTGGGCGCCAAGACGGCGTCCTCTCAGCCTCTGTAGGAGGGAGGGGCTGCCGAGTCTCAGGGTTTCCTGTGTGCTGAGTCAGAGCACCCGGGAGTGGGAGGCGCCCAGCAGTGTGAGGCCCCGAGTGGGGCTGCAGGTGGGTGCCCGGACGTCAGTCGGCCCCCAGCACCCACCTTCTGCCCCCCAGGCCAGCCCGGGCCACAAAGGATGGGGCCGCTGGTGTCCTCAGTCCCTCCTGTCCTCTGGGTCCCAGGCTGCCTCGGCCTGCTCCTCTGGCTGTGGGTGCTGTGCGCTGCCTGCCACAGGTATGTCCACCCCTTGCCCTGGTTCCACGTGGAGCCCAGCTCAGTGCTGTGGCCACAGGGGGTGGGGCTCCAGGCCGGTCCCCCTTGACCAGAGGCTAGTGCCCCTGCCTCCCGCCTCCCTGGCCTGACAGCCACCCTCTTGCCCCCAGGAAGCAGGTGCAGAGGCAGCCGGCTGGGCTGCAGTGCAGTGTTACGGCCACAGACACAGTGAGTTCCAGGCTGTCCCCAGGCTGGGACGGGGCCGGCAGGAGACTGACTTGCCTTCCTTGCCGCCAGTCGCTGACACAACCCCACCTCAGCAACCTCAGCAACCTCAGCAAGTCGGACACCAGGTTGCATGAAGTGCACCGAGGCCCACGCCGAGCACGTGAGCCAGGCAGGGAGCATGGGCTGTGGGTGGGGCTTGCTGCACCAGGCCAGCTAACCCACTGCGGTCAGGCTCGCTCCTCCCCCAATGACCTCTGCTCTGACCCCACCCCCAGCCCTTCGGCCGGTCAGCATGGATCTCTTGCGCCCACAATGTCTGGAAGTGTTCAGAGGCACCATCAGGCCCCCAGCTGCCTTCTCACACCGGGAACTGCCCCAGACCTCCTCTGCTACCACCGATGCCCAGCCCTCCGTGGGTCCCGAGGCCACCTATTCCAATGTGGGGCTGGCTGCCATCCCCAGGGCCAGCCTGGCAGCCAGCCCCGTGGTGTGGGCAGGGGCACGGCTGACCAGCAGCTGGGCCAGACCTGGGCCTGAGGCCAGGCCAGAGCTGGCTGAGTATGCTTGCATCCACAAGCTCAAGGGAGCAGACCAGGGGCCCCAAGGCGTGGAGCAGGGGAGGGCCCAGGGCACCCCAGCCACCCAGGTAAAGTGGGCAGTGTGGGGTGGGTGGGTGGGGCTGGGCAGATCCTTGGCAGAGGGGATGGCGCTGACCCCTCCCTGGGTTGCCTTCCACTCTCCAGGTGGACCTCCTGTACTCCAGGGTCAACAAGCCTAAAAGGAGGGACCCAGGACCTGCTGCAGACCAGCTGGACCCCAAGGGCAGGGCAGAGATCCTGACTCCTGAGAGAAGCCTGTCCTACGAGGTCCTCCCACTCAGAGGCTTGAGCGTGGACCACACAGACAACGGCGTGCTAGAAAACGTGTACGAGAGCATCCAGGAGGTGGGGCTCTCCAGCAGGCCGGCAGCTCCCAGCTCCAGCCCCTAGATGGGATCTGAAGGGCTCTGCTCCCCGGCCTCAGACTGTGCAGGGGTCAATAACCCCGCCCTGCCCCCGGCACCCAAGCACAGATGTTCCCTCCCCCGTCTGAGGCCTGGCCCGTATTCCTTCCCAGTCCCCACACACAGCTGGCAGCCTGAGAGGACCCTGGGGTCCAGGCTGCCCTGGCCTCTCCCACCGGCGTCTGAATAAATCCCCAGCGTGGAGAGGATGAACGCAGTGCCACACAGCCTTCTCTTCCTGAAAGCCTGGAGGCTTGGGGGGATTGTCTGGAAGAAGTGAAAACATTCCCTTAGTTCAGGGTCTGGCTCCCTCCTTCTGGGGGCGCCAGGGCCCTGTCACTAGGCTCCCAAGACAGTGTGGAGACAGAGGTCAGATTAGGGGTGGTGTCCCTAGCCCGGGTCGGGTCTAGACGGGGTGCGGCCTGCCGGCAGAGTGGCTGCCCCAGGGTCGAACTTACACCCCGAACACCGAGGGAGGGCTCGGGCCGCCCAGCCCAGGAGTTACTTACATAAGGGGTGGGGGACGTGGGCTGTCGTGTGTTAAAGAATAACCTGCACCTGGGAAGCCCTCCCAGGGGATGCGGCCCCTTCCCCGACCAACAGCTCTGTGCACAGGAACCCCACGAGGAAGCCGGCCCTTCGAGGAAGCCGGCCCTTCGAGGCATCGAGGGCGTGCGGGCCCGGGCTCCGGGAGGCCAAGGCGCGGGCAGGCGGGGGCAGCTAGAGGGGCCCCCTCTCCCAGCCTGCGCGGTAGCGACTGGCCTGGGGCGGGGCCTAGGTGGGCGTGGCCACGGAGCGCAGACCAATGGGAACGCGACCAGCCCCAGCCACGCTCCACCTCGGAATGTTGATACGGCGCGCAGGCCAATGGGCGCGCGCCGGAGGCGGGGACACAAGGAGGGGGCGGGCCGGCCTTAGCTTTGGGGGCAGAGCGGCGCGGGTGGCTGCTGATCCAGGGCGGGGGTCGGCGGCCCGGCCAGCCCGGCCAGCCCGGCCCGGCCCGGGCCGCTTCCCGAGCGTCCGTCCTTGCTGCTGCAGCCTTGGCGCCCGGCCGGCGAGCCATGGAGGCCGAGCGCCCCCCGGCGCCCGGCTCGGCCTGCGGGCACCCCTCGCCCCGCGCTGCCGGCCCGGAACCCGCGGCCGCGCCCGCGCCCGTGTCGGTGCCCGTGTCGCCGCAGGTACCGGGCGCCGGGGGCTTGAACCAGAGTGCGCTCGCCGCAAAGATGGCGTCGGGGCTGCGCAAACTTCGGGCCCCCGGGGGCGGGGCGGTGTCCCGACTGTGTCCGCGGGTCCTCGGGGCCCTGCCGCTTCCCGCCGCGCTGGGCCGGGGGCGGGGCGCGCCGACCACAGCTGGTTTGGGGGTGCAGAGCGGATCCGGGTGGGGGCTGGGGGCCCCGGGCCGCTGCCTCCGCTGAGCACGCCCCGTCCGCAGGGCCCTGCCGTGGGCGGCGGCTTGGCGGGCTTGCAGTTCTTACCCCCGCAGGAGCCGGAGCCGCGGGCCCCGGGGACGTGGGCGGGGGCGGCAGCGGGGCCCCTGACGCTGTCAGCGCACATCCCCGTGCCAGCGCACAGGTGAGCCGCGCACCAGGCCGAAGTGGGCGTGCGCACACGTGCGCCGTAGTGTGCAGGGGTGGTGGGTGGCGCGCGGGAACGTGCCTTCCCGACACCCCCCAGGGTGCTTGACTAGGGCAGGTCAGGATCCCAAGTTGAGCTTCTGGCCACCGCCGCTCTCCAGCCCTGAAAGAGTTAAGCAGTGATAGTATCCCTTGTTCCCCTCACCCCCTGGGGCCTGAGATCAGCTGGGAGGGAGCCCTGTCCTCTTTGCAGTAGAGACTGGGGGCCGCCGTGAGGTCCACTGCCCAGGGGGTCCTGGGCCTTCATAAATGCTTCAAGGGTGTTGAACACCCTGGGCTGTCTGTGCAGCCAGGGGCAGGCACTGGTCTGGCCCGCTGGGACCTGGGGACCGGCTTGTGCTTGGAGCTGTTGCCCTGGTTGCTGCTGACTGCTGGCTGCTCTTCTGCACCCCCCACCCCACCCCACCCCCCGGCTGGCCCTGGGCCCACAGCTGCTGTTGCACAACCTGGGTTAATGTGTGACTGGGGGAGGGCTGGGCCTCCAGTGCCCTGGCCCAGCCGGTGGGGGCCTCAGACCCCTGGTCCAGCACCAGGGTCTGAAGGAGACTCCGCCAAACACATCCCAGGCTGGAGGTGACTTGGCTTCAGGGAGACCCCAGCCCAGGCCCAGTTCCTGGTGGTTCCTGGAGATCTAGGCGCTGTAACCGGAGCCCGGGGTGGAGCTGGGCGTGCAGCCCAGCCCAGCGCCCGGAGTGAGGGAGCCTGGTGTGCACGGGCACGTGCCCAGGCCTGCACGTGTGTGCCCGGCCAGGGGAGGGGTCTGGGAGCACTTGCTGGGCCCCACCTGCCCAGCCCACCCCCTGCCCCTGCCCTCTTCTCCCCCAGAGTCCCCCAAGGAAAAGCCCGGCTAGATGAGGTCATGGCTGCGGCAGCCCTCACAAGCCTGTCCACCAGCCCCCTGTTGCTGGGGCCCCCAGCTGCAGGCTTCCACACGGGTGAGACTTAGGGGCTTGGCCTGGGATGGGGATGGGGGCGGGGGCAGGGCCACTGTTCCTCCAGGACCTTAAGTGGGGGGCAAACAGAGCCCTCTCGCCTGGAAAACCACCTTTTAAACACATGGACATCAGGGCCCCCCAATGTCCTCACTGTGGCCAAAGCCCCACTGCCTCTAGCCTGCAGGCCTCCGTGACCACCTGCCCGTCCCCCCCTGGCTGGCCAGGCATCTCCCCACACGGGATGTCTCTGTTCCTCCTTCCCTGTCCAAGGGAGGTCGGTCCCCACACTGTGTGGCCCGCTCTTCCTGGCCACCATCTCCCCCAAGCGCCTACGAGCCCGCCCAGCTTACCTTCGAGCAGAGTTAAGGGATTCAGAGCCCTGGAAGTCCTGACCCTGGCCTGGCATATCCCCGCAGAGCCCAGCTTGGAGCCCTGGTCCAAGCCACCAGTGCAGCCACCAGGCAGTCACAGCGGCAGCAGTGGGGACTGGGGCTGGGACCCGGCCAGTGAGCAGTCCTCCCCACCCACGCCATCACCCCCACTGCCCCTGGAGGCAGCCCACTTCCTGTTCAGGGAGCCTGCCCCTCAGAAGAGGAAGGTGAGCCTGGGGCTGGGCTCAGGGTGGAGTCGCCGCGGTGGCCAAGCCTGACTACCCACCGGCCCTCGTCCCCCAGGGTGCGGTGCAGGTCTTATTCCAGTGTCTGTGGAAGCGCTGTGGCGAGGTGCTGAGCACGGCCTCCGGGATGCAGAGACACATCCGCCTGGCCCACCTGGGGTGCGTGCACGGCCCGTGGGCCGGGAGTGGGGCAGGCCTGGCTGGGCCCATGCTGCAGCTCCCACCCGCCCTGTCCCCAGCAGGCGGCAGGCAGAGCCAGAGCAGAGTGACGGCGAGGAGGACTTTTACTACACGGAGCTGGACATCGGTCTGGAGGTGCTGACCGGTGGGCTCTCCAGCCTGACCTCCATGTCCCCCACGGCCTCCCTGCCACCTGCCTTCCCACACCTGGAGCTGCCCGAGCCCCCAGCCCTACCCAGCCTGCTGCGCCCCCTGGCCTTGCCCCCGCCCCAGGTGCTGAGCTCTGCTGCACACCCCCAGGTGTGCCGCAGTGACCACTCCTACCAGGTGGGTGCGGTCACAGGCAGCAGCTGTGGGTGGGCCCCTCGGGCGCTCTGGAGGGAGACCACAGCTGCGTCTCCTTTCAGGGCTGCCTGGCACCCGCCAGGCTGCACACGCAGCCCAGCCCCACCAGGGCCCGCGAGCCAGCCCTGCCCTCCACGTGTGGTGCCAGCCTGAGGTGCGTGTGTGTTGAGGGGTAGGTGGCAAGTGGGGGGGAGCCTGGCCTGACAGCATCCACATGTCCCCCCAGGAAGCCCCGAGGGGACGCCAAGAAGTGCCGGAAAGCATACGGCGTGCAGCGACGAGACCTCTGGTGCACCGCCTGCCGCTGGAAGAAGGCCTGCCAGCGCTTCCTGGGCACCGCCCGCTGCCCGGGACGCCCGAGTTCTCAGAGGAGGAAATGAGCTGCACCCCACCCCTGCCCGGGGCCCTCTGAGCCACAGGGTCTACTCTTCAATGACAGGGGCATCAGGGACCCTGGAGCCCCAGAGGTCAGGGAGGATCTCACCACTCAAAGTGCCTCAGAAGAAACCAGCCTTTTGCACTAAAGCCTGGGGTGGGCGCCGTGCCCTGCCCCCCGCACCTGTCCATGGACTTGTCCAGGGTGCTGATGGTCCAGCCTCGAGGCCACGTGGGAGCCAGACCTGGATGCACTTTGAGGGGTAGGGAGGGGCCTCCCCCGCCACAAATAACCTGATGGGCAGTGCGGGCTCTGGGGCTGGCATGGGACCTGGTTCCCAAAGCTCAGGTGTCTTGCGTCTGGGCTGCGCCAGGCGAGGAGAAAAATTAAAGATTTGGGCTTTTCCAGAAGCTGTGTCTGCCTCCAGGGCTGGGGAAGGCGAAGTTGGTGGGAGTGTGGAGGGGTGGGGTCACTCTGGCCACCTCCACCCAGGGCAAGGACAGAGGAGGGGACCCTGTCTGAAACACACACGAGGCATCAGCTCAAGCAGCAATTTCCCAATTTATTGAAAGTGATCGCTTTGCAAGGTCTAAGCTACCCCCGTCACAGAAAGGAACCCCACAGGCCAGCTGGAGCCCAGGCACACACGTCACAAGACCACTAGAGAAGGCTGTGTCCCTGTCCTGCGACCACAGAGGAGGGGACGGACCAGGGAGCTTGGCCTGCCGCCCACCTCCCTGCTCAGCAGGTGTGCCTCCGATACAAACATAGGTTCGTGACAGTCCATGTGAAGTCAGCGTTGTGGAGATATCCCCAGAACAACATCAGCAGTCTTCCAACACTGCCCTTTTCCTGTGTTTCGGTTTGTTGACCGGCTGAAAAGCACGTTGAAAAAAATAAATATTTCAGAAAGTCACACAGCACTCTCCCTACCAGCAGTTACAAAACACCGCACAGGATCGGAAAAATAGAAAACAAAACACAACCACTAAGTATGGCTTTTAGAGAGTTGTACGTGTCACAGAATGAACGAAAATAAGGTCTTTCATCATATTGCAAAAATTTCCAGGTTTTGCATTTTCCCAGTTTTTTTTTATAAAGAAAGATGTGCAAACTTGGGAGCAGCAGCTGTGTCAAGGCAGTCCCTCCTGAGTGCTGGCGGAGTGGCACTGTCCCCACACCCGGGGTCCAGACACTCCCCAGTCAGGGTCCGGCGTTCCGTCCAAGAGTCCCCGGCTCCCAGCCCTGCCCCCTGACGGACTGGGCACCCAGCAAACCATGTTCTCCACGTTGGTGTGGCCAACACCCAACTCCAGACAGACACACATGGAAAAGCACAAAACATGAAATGTAATCTACACGGTTTTTCCTCTTCATAAAAAAAATATTTATTAGTTTAAACATTGATTTGGAAAAAACAAAAAGGGTCAGTCAAATAAAAACTCTTCGTGACGCATGTCCTTCCCTTCACACCTCCTGAGAGGATGGGCTCGTCTCCATCCTGTGAACGGCAAGGGACCTGCCGGCGGCTCTCGCGGGGTGGGTGGGGGGCTCGGCAGGGCGGGAAGGGGGCCCCGGGTTTCCAGTACAGTGTTGGTTTCAAGGGAATGGACGGCCCGGTGGCACGGACAGCGAACCCCTGGAAGGTCAGCAGGGGCAGTGAGCAGGTCAGAAAGAGCGGGACATCCTGAGTGTGGAGGCAGGTGGCCCGGGCGTGGGCAGGGCAGCCTAAGAGGCGGGGCCAGTACAAAACCCAGAGCCACCTGTTGGCAGCAAAGGTCTGGTTTCCAAACGTGTTTTGTAAGAAAGTGAGTCTGTTCAGAAAGTGGGGGAGGTACAAGTTCTGAGGGCCCAGCTTGGGGCTTGGCGGGGCCTCATGGGTGACTGGCGGGAGGCGTGCCCAGAAGCCCCACACGGCCTGGCCCACCCTCCCAAGGGAAAGAGGGCAGTGTGGAGGGCTCGGCAGGTTCAGGGCGCCCCTGGCCTTGTCTGGTAAGGATGCCAGCGTGGAGGAACTGGCAGCGTCCCCAGCTGGGGGAGGTGGTGGGCGCAGGCCACCCACCCACACATCCTACAAGAGCGCCTCCTTCTGACTGATAGAAATGGTGGCTAATTTTATTTCAAAAATCAGTAAAAGCGAAAGCAGAGGCTCCTTCCTGGGGCAGGATTTCAAAGACAGCAAGCACCACGTCCCATCCGCCCGCTCAGGCCAACCGGGGTCCCCACCCCCGCCCTCCACTCCCCACGAAGGTCGGCAGGGTTTTCCACCTAGCCGGAACAGATGTGAACCACCACCAACAACAACAACAACAACAAACGTGGGGACAGCCTCTGCGTCTGTGGAGAAAAGGACACGGGTGCTCTGAGGCACCCTCGACTCCTCCCCGGGGGAGGGCAGAGAGCGGTGGGCCGTGTCCAGCTCAGTGGGCAAGAGGTGTGGAGTCTCGCTGTCCGGCGGCCCGGACAAGGAAGAGCACAGGCCAGGCCTGTCCTGCAGCCAGCAGCCTGGCGCCGGCCAACAGGCTGCACCTGCTCTTCGCGCAGCAGAGACAAGGTCATGGGCGCGACTGAAAATGCGGCAGGAGGACCTCGCTACAAGCAAAGGGAGGGGCGGCTCCGCGTGGTTTGTCTGGCGAGAGAGAGAACGCCAGCCGAGAGGCCTGTGTGTGATCTCAACTCATCTCGACTGAAAAAGTTTGGTTACCCATCCGGCAGGGGAGGCGAGAACTCCGCCTCCAGAGTTAGCAGCAACGCAGGCGGGCCCTGGGCGGGCAGCAGGCGTGGCCTGGCGCGCGGGTGGGCGGAGCCTCGGGACCGGACCCGCCGCGGCTCCCCGAGGAAGTGCACACAGAACAGAGGGCGGAGCGCCCGCAGGACCCCCGCCGCTGCAGCCTCCGCCAGAAGTTAGCACCTGGGAGCCCCTGGCCCTGGCGGGGCTTCCGCAGCTGTTTTGTGTTGAGCACCAAAGCCCAGAGGCGGCGGGGCCGCGGGGCTCTCTGCACACTGGGTTCTGCAGGGGCCCCAGAGGCGGCGGAGCCTGGAAGGCAAAGGGCGACAGGCAGTGACCGACCCAACCGGGCTGCTGGGGAGGGGCCGCAGAGAGGAGGGGGGCCCGAGGCCCTGCGGTGGGTGCAGAGCTCCTCAGCTCTGGGACCTGTGACCCCGGGGCCACACTCGACACCCAAGCCGCGTTGGCCGCGCCCTGGCGCCCGCTCCGTGTTCCCCCACACGCACCTGCTGGGTCTCTCCTCGCACCCGCACCCGCCAACTTTGAGGTCCCAGAGCCCCCACGGCGGGGCTGCACCTGCTTCTGAGACCCCAGGGCCGGCTTCTCTGCGTATGGCTGAGGGGCGGGAGCAGAATGAGGGGGGCCCAGAGGAGGGGCTGCGCAGGGTCGGACGGCCCCGCCCCCGCCGAGGGAGACCCCAAGCACTGGCAAACACAGGTGCGGGGGCCGCACTGCCTTCACCCGCCGCGCCCAGCCCAGGGGCCTAGGAGATCCAGGCGAAGTCCTTGTCGGGCCCCCCCGGGGGGCTGGGAGGCCCCTGCGGGGAGCCCTCCTCGTCCTTGTCGTCCCCCAGAAGCGTGTCCTCGTGGGCCAGGCCCACATCGTCCTCGTCCTCGGCCAGCTCATCCTCACCCTCCCCTCGAGGGTCATCGGGATCCTCCAGGTAGGGCCCGTCGCCCGCGAAGAGCTCGGGGGAGCCCTCCGCCCCTCCGCCGTCCAGCGGGCCAGCCACGCCGCGGCCCGAGCAGTCAGCACACACGCCGTGGCGCCGCGAGCCATGCTTGATGCCCACGCTGGCGGCCGACATGAACACACGGCTGCAGAGCTTGCAGACATATTTCTTGTCCTTGCTGTGCACCTGCAGGGACAGTGCAGCCAGTGAGGGGCGGCCAGCCAGTGGGGCCCCAGCTGGTGCCCACAGGTCACCACCCCCCCACCAGCACTCAATGACCTCCCACCTCGGTGGGCCCAGACCCCCTCCTGCCACACCTGCCCACAGAACCCCTAACCATGAAGACCTACCACGCAGATGTGACCAGCCCGCTCCCCGCCCCCATCAGCATGTGTGAGGTCTGGGGCCCACCGCACCTTCTGGGGAAAGCCAGGTGAGACCCTGGGAGCCTGGTGCTGTCCCATGGGCTCCTATTCCCAAAATGGGGTCCATGTGTCCCCAGGACCCTCCTGGGTCTTTTTGTTTGTTCAATACTTTAAAAAAAAGACTTTGTTTATTTTTAGAGAGAGGGGAAGGCAGCGAAAAAGAGAGAAACATCAATGTGTGGTTGCATCTTGCACACCCCCAACCAGGGACCCCTAACCCAGATACGTACCCTAACTGGGAATTGAACTAGTGACCCCTTAGTTCTCAAGCCGGCACTCAATCCACTGAGCCACACCAGCCAGGTACATTTTTACATACGTTTTTAACTCCCTTGACCCTCCCCCAACAAAAGAACAAAAACTCAAGGCCCAGACGCCAGAGCAGGCACAGCTGGGCGGGGCAGTGGGCGGCACGGGCAGGGAGGGCAGGGACAAAGGCTGTGGGGGAGCTGGGGCTGCACCAGGACACTGGGGCAACAAGGGCATTCGGGCCAGGACCAGATGGCCACACTCGCCCTCCCTGTGGACTCAAGGAAGGAAGGGGGAGGGGTGGATACGGGTGCCATGGCAACCATGGCTCAGCTCTGGAGCTGCAGGCTGGACTTGGGGACTCAGCCGCCTCCTCAGGGTCAGGGACCCCCTAGAAATTCAAGAGGAACATGCAGATCCCCTCCCCGGAGGAAAAGAAGCCCTCACGTTTCAGCGGGTGGTTCGGGATTTTCCACCCTCCCCGAAGCCCACGCAGGAACCCAGGATAAAATTCCAAGGTGAGCCTGCCCCAGCGTCCACGTTCACCGAACCCGAGTGTGGTTTCACTGAAGAAAAGACGCAGCCCCCTTGGTGTGTAAGGTGCCAGGTGGGCACTGGAAATATCGGGGGCCCCTTTGTAAAGCATATGATTTTCTAACCACAATTTTCTAACACCTAAAACGAATACAAAATAAATGAATACCAAGAAATAATAATATAATCAAATATGAACTGTCTATGACAAATAAAATTGAAAGCTCTTTTCAAAAAAAAAAATCGTGAGTATTCCCAGCGACCAGGCAAAGAGCTTAAAAATGTCGCTCGTTACGATGAATGACGTGTCACATACGCAGGAGTTTCTGTCCGATGCCGCAAGTGTCCCTCCCATCAGCCCTTATTTGCGAATTCTGCGCTAGCATTTCCTGGAGGCCGTTCTGTGAACAGTTTCCTCTGATCAGTACCAGGTATATTCGGAGGTCGGAGGTCGCAGCTCATTCTCCCCTTTTCTACCAAATTATAGGCACTTTCATTCGCTCAAGATCATTACTTTGGATTTTCACACATCCAGGCTTTCATGATAAGTGACCTTCCCAGCCTCTCACACACAATGCGGCAGACATTACTGCAACACAGCCCATGCCACCAAAGTCTGGCCCGTCCTCCACTCCTGCTTCAGCAGGACTCCTAGAAATTAATTTGTCAGATGGAGGCAGGAGGGAGGGGAGATGTAACATGAGTTGTAACAACCCCTGTTGCAACTTCCCAGCACTTGTTAGTGTAACAAACAAAAAGACACACTCCTTGCCCTGACTGGTGTGGCTCAGTGGATTGAGCCCAGGCCTGTAAACCAAAGGGTTGCTGGTTCAATTCCCAGTCAAGGCAACACCTGGGTTGTGGGCCAGGTCCCTGCTGGGGGTGGGGCGTGAGAGGCAACCACACATGGATGTTTCTCTCCTCTTTCTCCCTCCCTTCTCCTCTCTCTACAAGTAAATAAAATATTCTTTAAAGAGATACACTTCTGTTTTGGACAGGAGGTCCCTCCCTCTTTCTCTCTCCCCTAAAGCACTGGCTGAAAGGGACACACAGCTGCTGAAAGGGATACACAGCTGGAGAAGGGGGAGTTCCAAAGTCAGGGCATCGCATGGGCCTCGTGCTCCTGGGCCTACCGATTGCCTCCCCAGGTCCAGTCTGGACTCGGCTGGGGAGCAGGGAAGGCCACGCCCACCCATGGGGCGTCCACTCTGGGACATTCACTGGCGGGGGCTCATGGTGCGTCTCAGTCAGCTGGGCTGGGGCGCCTACTCCTGGAATGTCTCCCCTCAAGCTCTTTGATCTGACCTCAAAGGGTCTTCCCTGGGTGTCCTAACCCCAAACAACAAGTACCCCCAGGGGTGGGGGCGAGGCTGCCCAGCGTGAGGGGTGGGCTGGAAGGTCCTACAGGAGCCCTGTCCCACAGGCCATAGACCAACACCCATAGCAATGCCCCTCCCACTCCAGCGGTCACCCTGTCAGGGGCCCAGCCTGGAGGTCTCTCCTCAGCCCCGAGCTGCCACCCTTGTGTCACTTGGGTGCCCCACGCCCATACGATATGACTCCTGCAGACTGGCCTGGTTGGCTTTGCCCTCCCACGCCTCCTGGCGCACCTGCTCCTGGTCAGCGGGTCAGCTACGGGTGTCTAGCCAAGCCCCTGCACCCCACAGACAGCTCTGGAAACCCCAGGTTCCCAAACTAGCAACATCACCCCAATGCCTTCTACCTACCCCCACTCAAGCCCAGGGCCACCCACCACCTCCCCTCAAACGGGCCCAGTGTACATGCCGGGGGGACTTAGATTCCGCATGCACGAATCTAAGCCCCTCAGCCCAAGCCACCGGGCCCAGCTCATCTCTCCACCCAAAGATCCCTCGCCCCGTCTTTTTTTAGGGAGTTGCCTCCATTTCAAGGATGAGCTTTTCAGATCCTGGCCAAGCAAACCCACCATTCAACACCCAGCCTGACAGCGGCCAGCTGGGCTCCCTCATGACGAGAGGGGCACCTGGCAAGGGTGCAGGGAGTGAGCTGGGGCCCCATGTGACTCCAGGGCAGGGCACAGAGGAAGTGAGGACGTGGTTGGACCCGGGGGCCAAGGGCAGGGGTCCCAGCAGGGGTGGAAGCGTTGCCCAGGCCCAGTGCAGCGGAAGGCCCAAAGGGAAGAGGGGAAACTGGGGGTATGATGTTGCCCCCACCTCTGCAACCAGGCCTGGGGGACAGAGCCGGAGGGGATGTGGGGTGAGCGGACTCCACTTCAGGGCTTCCTGTGGGGCTCCTCCCCACCTGCCTGCCCCCCTCCCTGATGACGACCCCTGACCCCCGAGCCCCACGCCCCGCCCCCAGCTCACCAGAGTGTGCCGCTTCATGTGCTCGCGCCGCGTGAACTTCTTCCCGCAGATCTCACAGGGGTAGGGCCGCTCGCCCGTGTGGGAGCGCATGTGGCGCTTGAGGATGCACTGGTGCATGGCCGAGAAGCTGCAGTACGGGCACTTGAACTTCTTCCTGATGACCGTGAACTCGTTGACTGGAAGAGAACACAGGGCGGGTCACCAGGGCCGTGCACCCACCCCACACAGACCGCCCCACTCCACACAGACTGTTCCCCCCAGGCCCCACCTCGCACAGGCTGCCCCACCCCTGGCCCTGCCCCACACAGATTGTCTCCCCAGGCCCCGCCCCCCGCACAGACTGCTCCCCCGCCAGGCCCCGCCCCGCCCGGCACAGGTGTCCAGCTGCCAGGCTGAAGGCCAGAGGCAGCAGTACCCCCTTCTCAGACCCAGTGGACACATTCCACCAGTGTCTGAGACACGGGGACACTGACGCCTGTGGTCGAGGCAGAAATGCCGCGTGCGCATCGTGGTGGAGCGGTGCGCCAGAGGACAGCCCTGAACCTCACAGCCACAGCCCCTACCGCCCAGGGCCTGGCAGCCAGCAGCCCCTCTGCAGGCCCGTGGCCACCGCAACCATCGAACACCCAGAGGGAAGGCTCCGCCTGGTCCCACCAGCGAAGCACCCGGCGGACACAGCCTAGCAAGAGGCGGGGTCCACCCCAAATGCGCAGCAGAGCAGCAGGCACCCTCCGCCCGTGCTGACTTCCCACACTTTGGGAGACCACGCCCTGGGCCTCTGAGGGCCGCCCTGGGCCAGCTCCACAGCAGGACACAGCCCCACCCCGGTGCCTCATCCACACTTCAGGTGGTCTCGTGGTGGCGGTTAGGGGTTCGGGGTCCCAGGTGTCAGCCCCACTGGGCACTGGGATGGTCGACACGCCACAGTGACCCCCTCCTGAGCCTGCAGGACGTCCTTCCAGCTCCCCAAAGGCCGCCCAGGTCCCTGCTATGGCCAAGAGCAGCCTGGATCCTGCAGTTGCATTTGGAAGGGGCCTCGGGTCGGAGACCCATCCTCAGGCACCTGGAGGCAGCTTCCCAGGACCTCAGCCCCGTCAGCACCAAGGCACAGACCAAGGGCCAACAATGCTGGACCAGCCGGAGACGGCTGTTGGACAAACACTGAGGGATTGGGGGCAGCCTCCCTCCCACTGCACCCTCGGGCCCCTTGCGAATGTCCATGTGCAGCCGGCCCTGGCCACAGTCACAACCACCCCTGGGGGCGCCGAGACAGAGGCAGACATGAGGACAAAAGCCACAGAGTCACAGCCCAGGAGGGCAGGGAAGACCAGGGGCTGGGCCCTTCCCAAAGGGGAGCCGGCTAGAAGAATGACTGTCTGGTATCCATGAGCTCCATACCTTCAGCCCTGGGCTGCCCACCATGCCACAGAGTCGGGGACCCTGTGGCCCTCAAACAATCGAGCATCTATGCCATCGAGCAAGCAGAGCCCCAGGGTCCCCAGCACGGGACAGCCAGGGGCCCACCAGGCACACACCCCAGAGCTCCCTGCGCTGGGGTCTTCCGTACACCTGATCAGGCAGGCAGCAGGGGGCTCCATGGCCCTGCCTCACCTTCGAGCTGTTACTATCACATGTCGCACTCCCGTTGTGTGACGGAACCCACCAGAACTGCTGCTCTGAATGTCGGGACTGTTTCCGCTAGTCACGCAGAGCCCCAGGGCCCATCATGGGTCTGTGCTTCTGTCTGGGGCACAACCCCCAGCCTCAGGCTGCTGTCCGTGCTTCTCGTCCGGGGCCATGAATTCCCTCACTCGTGTGTGTGTGTTTGTCCACAGTGTCTAACTGCCCCTGGAGTCCGAAGGACACTCCTTCTGGGTGTAGGCTCCCAGGCTGGCAACTTTGTTGCAACCCTGCTCCGGCTGGTTGCCTGGCGCTTCCGCGGCTTCTGTTGGCAGTCAGCCTCTGTCTGAGGCTCTGAAAGGAGACTTTTCCTCTTGTCCTTGGTTTTCGACAGTCTGACTGTAATGTGCCCGGATATTGATTTGCTGTTGTTGATATTCGTGTTTTACTTTGGTTTCCATTCTGCATTGGGTTTATACAGCTTCTCAAAACTCTAGACTGACATCTTTCATCTGTTTGGGGAGACTGAGGCGGCCGTCTCTCCAGATTCTACTCCTGCACCGTCTCCGCCCCTCCGCAGCCCAGAGCTCCGGCTGCGTGTCCAGGAAACACCCTTGCCGTGTCTGCTGCTTCCCTCTCCTTGTTTCTCCCCCTCCCCCTCCGAGCTTCACCCTCGTGTCGTGTCCGGACAGCTGCTGAGCCGCCAAGGAACTCTTCACTTCAGATGCTGTGTTTTCAGTTCCAGGATGTTCACTTCGTTTTTGAGGGAGGCCAACCCTCTCGAAACGCTCCGCCTTCTCATCCACTTTGTTCGCCGTTTCCTCGAGTGTGTGGGTAACGGGTGTCTTCCAGGCCCCCCCGATGAGTGTGACAGCATTTGGCTCTGCCGTTTGGCAGACTTCGCCGCTTTCTTGGCGTAAAATGCCACTGCTCTCGGCTCAGCCTGCTTCCTGCTCCAGCGTTCGGGAAATGTGCCCGAGGAAACTGGAGTGAGAGCTCAGCTAGTCCTGGAGACTGCCACCTTCCAGCCCCACCTGTGCCGGTGGCTCCCCCCTCCCCGGGCCCCAGAGCCCAAGTGGGCCAGGGACGGTGGTTCTGCCTCGAGGGCAAGCCCAGCGCAACCGCGTCCTGGTCGAAGCTGCAGGTTCCCAGAGTTTTCTTTAAAATGAATTAATATGTTTTCTCTAGCACCTGAGTTACGCGTGACGCTGCCAAAATGGACCGTGACCAAAGCGGAATTCTTGATTTTAAATGCCATTGAAATGAGTAAATGAACATCCGCTAGGGTGTGAGAAGTCTTCATTAACACACACGTGCGCGTGGGCGCGCGCACCCAAGCGTGTAAGGCTGCTCGTCCATGTTCTGTGAAAACCAAGGTCAACCCGAAGCACGTCTGGGGCCGCGAGTGGACCCCAATGAAGGACCGACCCACCCTCGTTATCAAAACCCTCTGTGTTGAAGAAAGATCGGTGTTACATTTCCATAATCAACAGCAACAAAAAGACCCTCTTGAAATCATCTCCTGAGCGCCGATGTTTCCGTGAGAAATTCAGTGAAAATAAGAGACGGGAGGTTCTCACGGCGAGTTCAGAAATGACCCTACTGGGATCCCGCGTGCCGGGTAGCCGTGCGGCTTTAAGGGAAAGAGTGTTGGGTTTGAGAACAGAATCAAACAGCTGTTGATCCTAAAAATGCTCCTTACACCTGTTCTTATTTTACCACCCAGCACAGATCTGTTTCTTCTAGGTGCAATGGGACCTGTTTAACATTTTTTAATTGATTTGAAAATGGAACCGAAGCTCTTCAGCCCAGCAGTGCAGAGAGAGGCGCCAGAATTCAGGTCTGTCGGGGGACCAGTTCCCGGAGCGAGCGAGCAACCGAGGCCACAGGGCCCACGGTCAGTGCAGAGCTGACTGGCAGGGCAGCCTCGGAGTCAGCGGTCCCTCCACCCGGGCTCCTCCTGCCACAGCGACCTCATGGCGCCAAGACCGACCATGGCAACAAAAAAAGAAAAGGAAGTCTCTAGAAGTGACATTCAGATGCCTATGACCGCTTTCAGAACCCGGCCTTTCCGAAGGGCGAGGGTCACCCACTGACCCCTCTTTTAGCTCTGGGAGACTCTAGAGCCGGTTGCCTTGGCAACAACATCCTGAGCCTCTCGGAAAACCCAACTTCCCTGGTCATTGGAACTTGTCTGATGAGGGTGGGGGAGGCGCAGGGCCTGCGGGTGGACCACGCCCAAGCCGGGCGGGGTGGGGGCGGCCCCTCAGACTGGGGGAGGCAGGTCTGGTCCAGAGGCCCAGACCCTGCGCTGGAACACGCTCCAGAGCCTAGTGCCAGTCATGTGGGTCCTTCCTCCCTCCTGCCCGGGGCCCGGAGCCCAGCGTGTGGCCACGCAGGGCAAGTGGCCAGCAGCGGAAAGAACCAGCATCCAAGGAGGGGACTAGCGCGCACAGTCTGGGCGACTCTCATCAGCGGCACGTCCTTCACACTCGGAGAGAAACGCTTCAGGACTCGCATCGGGGGCGTGGCGCTGGGCTTCGCCCTCGGATCTTTTCAGAAAGTACCAGGGTCAGAACCGTCTGGCCCCTCCCCCTGCGGAGGACGGTGTGCGTCGTGCTGGATGCTCCTGCTCTGCCCCAGGAGCCGGCACAAACCCTTCCTGACCCAGGCGCCTGGAGTGCACCTGCCCCTGGGGCAGGAGGCGCCGAAACGTCTCCGCCTGGCCGCCTGTAAAGGATTCGAGGTGACCGCTTCAAAGACATAAAGGACACCTTGTCCCAGTCCCCTCAGGTGGTGGCCGCCGGGACCTGCGCCGCAGGCCAGGCTGCAGCGGACGTTTGCTCCCGCACAGAGGCGCCGGTTTCCTCGGGGCGCTCTCCCCGTGGGCCCCATGCTGACCTCGGGTAGAGCCATTGGGGCCGCAGGACTCTGGGCGCGCCAGGTGCCAGCCCATGGAAACCCCGAGGAGGCCTCGTGGCTCAGCCTGGGCGTCACCTGCAATGAGGGACAGATCGGTCACAAGCCATAAGGATGCGACGGAATCGAGAAACTGTATGAGCAGACCCGCGTTGTGCCCCATACTCACCAGGGCCCCGTCCAGCCACCGCCAGGAGGATCTGTCAGGGGTCTGGAACGGAAGGCTGCAATTACTCGCCAGCGAGCGGACGGACGAGAGGGGTCTGCGTCCACGGAGAGGCACTGGCACGTCCCCCACACCGTCCTGTTTAGGGGGCCGCAGAAATTGACTACGGAGTCCTGAGTTCATGGTCAGCTCTTCTCAAAGCTGTATCTTCCTTGGGGAGACAGGCAGGGACCGGCCAGGCCTCTCTTTGTATAAGACGCGGGAAGCGCGTGTCTGAGGTCCCAAGTCCCCGCAGGTCAGTGTGGACCCAGCTCCGCCCGCCGCTGGGTGCCCGGCCTGCTGTCCTGAACCCGAGGCTCCCTGAGCGGTGAGGGCCGCCCTTCTCCTGGGGAGAAATTCCTGTGAGAAGTGTCTGCACTTAAGGACAACGACCAGTCTGACTTCACGCAGCCGTGAGTTCGAGACCATCATCAGCGCGAAGGCTGCCAACGGCGTCCTCCTGAATGTGGGGGGCTCGGCGTGCACCCGGCCGCCTGTGCGCACAAGGGCAGGACGCGGCCGGCGGTCCCGGGATTCTCGGGGTG
Organism: Tonatia bakeri; assembly: GCA_004024845.1. NCBI lineage: Eukaryota > Metazoa > Chordata > Mammalia > Chiroptera > Phyllostomidae > Tonatia > Tonatia bakeri. Next base: position 338,043 of record PVIA01000120.1, read on the forward strand.
TACAGCCCAGCGGAGGGCAGAACGGCTGCTCTGTGAACTCGTCCCCCAGGAGACGCAGGCCGATGCCAGGCCCTGGGAACCCGGGAGATGGATGGGTCTCAGCCCGGGGTACAAGCAGCAGCTGGTGGGGCTTAGAGAGTTCCGGAAGCGCCGTCTACCTCCTGGTGGTGAGCGGGGGCCACGTGTGATGAAGCGTGGGTCCCGCCGGGAATGGGTGCCAGGGGGACACTTTTCTCAGTGTCCCCCCAGGGGCAGCAGGTGCCGCCATCCCCGCACCCTGCCCATCTGGGCTGGGGTCTCTCTCCCAGAGGGCCGTCGCCCAGAAGGTCGAAACAAGTCGTGAGGACACGGAGCCCGTGCCCCTGGCCTTGAGAAAGGGTCTGAGATGTGGGTCCGGGGGTCCAGCTGGCCTCTTCTCCAGAAGCAGGCTCCGCCCCATCCGGTGACGGCTCCTGGTGCCCTTTTTAAATGTCGGGAAACAGTCTTCACACCGCAACCTGAACAAGGTTGGCTGCAGCAGCTGCCAGACACGGCTGCTCGTCCCAGAGCCGGCAGACAGGCACACGGTCGCCCTGCTAGGTCGAAGGTGGTGAGACCGGCATGTGGGGGCTTGAGGACCCCTCAGCCCTGTCCGGATGTAGCACAGCCCGTGCTGGGGGCAAAGGCTGCCAGACACGGAGAAGGTAGAAAAAGCCACAAATCATCCCCGTGCGTCATTCTTGGTGTCGAGGACAGACCAGCCACGTGGGGGCAGCACAGACTGCTGTCACCAGCCCCAGTGCCGACCGGCCCCTTCAGAGCAGCTGGGAGGAGACAGGACACGTGTGTGTGGGGGGGGGGGGCAGACGCTGTGGAGTGCAGACAGCAGAGGGTGCCGGAGGCCCCGACCTCTCCACAGCCAAACATGCCCAGTGGCATCCCAACCTGCCCTTCATCACCCACAAAACGTGTCCGATTGTCCCCTCGGCTGCCCGTCCAGCTGCTGGACCTGTGGATGGTCAATTCCAGATGCCCAAATGCCCTGGGGCCACCTCCTTTAATAGTCCAGGGATCCGCACAAATCGGAGGGGGCAGGATGGAGGCTCGGGGGTTGATCCCAGCGCTTGGCTTAGGTGTTGGACGTTTCACAAACACCATTCTGTTTTAAATTCACAATAACTGGGCAAGACATGCTGCCCCCATTTCTCAGATGCAGAAAACAAGGCTGGGTGTGTTTCTGAAAGCCCAGCAGCCCCCGGGTCTGACCTGCAGCCAAGCCCCAGCCCCCCACCCTGCGTCCAGCCAGGCAGGCGCTCTCAATCCAGCAAAATAAGGGGACACACACGTCGGTTTTAGCCTTTATTAGCCGTAGCAGTTTTCACCACTCCAGCACAGAACCGTAAACGTGTCAGAGATCGTGACAACAAAGTTACAAACATACTGGTTTTTAAAGTAAAGGTGAAAACAAAGACACACATCCCAGGTCCCCAACACCCAGGATGCCGGCGGCTCTCCCTTCATCCCATGGGACGGGGGTTGTTGGGGCGACTCTCCCTTCATCCCATGGGGCGGGGGTCACCCCCACAACCCCCGTCCCTCAGGCCCCTGCACCCAACACACTCAGGCCCAGGGGCCACTAGGCGGGGTGCCTCGCACCGTCTCCACACTCGGCACCTTCCGTTCGGGGTGTG
>PVIA01000120.1:339812-466888 GCA_004024845.1 Tonatia bakeri
GGGGGGGGGGGGGCCTGGACAAGCCACCACCCTGTGTGTGTCGGGAGGGCGCCCTGTGCCCCGCCCAGTCAGCCACTCGGAGCCTCTGGAATTCGGTGACGCAAACGTGGGAGGCTCTGACGGTGCAAACTTGGCATCTAACCCCTCGGTCAGGGTCCCTGAGCAACCGGCACCGTCTGGAGCAAACGAAACCGGGGGATGCACCCTGGTTCCAGCCTCTTCCCAGCTCTCCCACGAGGAAGGAGTCTCTGAACAGAGGTGGGGCTGGGGGGCAGGCAGGTGCCCACAGAGGGAGCCCAGAGCCTCTCCCCTTGGCCTGCTGTCCTGACTCACGCAGGCGCCCCGTCCTGGCCAGGCACCGACCCCGGGCACCTCTGAGCTCCAGGGGGTGTGCGGCCTCAATTGTCAGTAGGAAACATCTGAGCCGGCACACACTGCCCCCTACCCCTCGCCCTGACAACCACACAACACCCCCAACAGGCCTTGGGGGGCCTGAGGCGCCTCCGAGACCCACAGCTGACTGCTGGAACCACGCACGGCACCCGCCGCCTGCCACCCTCCGTTCCTCTCACGCTCAGAACCAGGGTGGCTCGGCCACCGGGCCAGCACTTACGGGACAGGGAGTGGGTGCCTTTGGGCAGGTACTCCAGCAGCAGGGAGCTGTCGTCCCCCAGCACGTCAGCCTTCAGCGACAGCAGGCTGTTCTTACTCATGAGCGCCGCCCGCAGGTTGGCCACCGCGGTGGCCTGCTGCAGGGCCTCCTCCTTCTCCGGGGTGAGGGGCGGGCCCAGGTAGCTGGCTTCGGCCCCAAGGAGGCCCTCGTCCCCAGGGCCGTAGAGGTCGGCCCTCTCCCCTCGGTTGCCAGAGCTGCCGGCCTCGGTGACGGTCAAGTCCGAATCTGGGGGAGGAAACAGACCGGGGGGGTCATTTTGAGACTCTCCAGGCGGGAAAGGAGTGAGTGAGGGCAGGGAGTTACCTGACCGCCCGCTGCCTGGAAGGTCCACCCCACCCTGTCCCCAAGGTCAAAGACACAGCCCAGGACGTGGGGAAGTCTCGGCCCAGGCCTTAGGCGGGGGCCCCACCCCCAGGTGAACATCACAGGCTGTGGCAAATCTGCCCCACTGCCACCTCCATGACACCGTCCAGCCACCCAGGGTACACCCACCGCTGACTTCAGCAAACTCGAGTGGGACGCAGAGCGGGGCCCTGCAGCCCGGAGTGTTGTCACAAGACTCTCGGGAACGTCCCAGCATCTGCCGCCCCCCTGCCACAAAACAAGCCCGCCTGCGGCTGTGTTTCCATAGCCCTACGGTCCTCCCACTGGGCACCGGGGTCACAAGCACGTCCCACAGGCCTGGAAAGAACACTCACTGCCGCCCCCTAACGTGAGGATGCCACGGTTCAGATGGAACCTCAGAGCGACTGGTCCTCCCTGAGGGCTGGGGGTTCCCACAGTGACGGGCGGGGGTCCACACAGCCCCAGACGCTCCTCAAAGTCTGGGAGGCGCGGCCACCACCCTTGCAGGGTGCCACTGGGCCCTACTTGCTGCTGCTGCACCTGCTCTGGTGTTGACTTTCGGAAGGAGGGGCAGAGCTGGCCCTTCCAGAATGTGCTGTCCCTCAAACGAGAACGCGGAGTGAAAGCGTCCAGAGGAAAAGTGTCTGAGGCTTACCCACCGGAGGGGGGCAGAGGGGCCACGAAGGGGGCCCAGGGCGGCAGTGGTATGGACCCAGGGCAGCGGGCAGATGGCCCAGTGACCCAGGCCCCCCTGGGTCGCAGCCTGCGTTCAGAAAGAGGAATTGAAGGCAGCGACGTCAAAAATGAAGTTCTACAAGCAGAACAGGAAGTGGCAGGCAGTACCCACATCGCAACCGGTCTGCACGCGGAGTTCGACGTTCTGTGGAAACCACTCAGGGGCTGCCGCTGGGCCGTCGTCGTGCAGAAGCCGAGACCGTCGGGAACACTCAGGGACTGCAAACGGCGCAGCCCACACGTACTCGCACGCACACACGCATCCCCGCTCAGGGAGCCCCCGGGGCCCCGTGGCCCTGTCCCATCCAGGACTTTCTGGTCCTAAGAAACTGACTCGCTGTCCTATAAACCCTCGGCCCCAGCGCCTCCCCACCCTCCGCCCCCGGTGCCCGGCATTCCACTCCCTGCCTCTGTGACTTCGGCTCCTTTAGGGGCCTCCTCTTGGCGGAACCACACGGCCCTTGTCCTTCCGTGTCACTGAGTATCACGTCCTGGGGGCCCATCCATACTTGGGTCTCAGAATCTCCTTCCTCTGAACTGCTACATAGCGTCCCACTGTTTTTGGTTTGTTTTTAAGATTTTATTTATTTATTTCTAGAGAGAGGGAAAGGGAGGGGAAAAGAGAGGGAGAGAAACATCCTTGTGTGGTTGCCTCTCATGCACCCCCTACTGGGGACCTGGCCTGCAACCCAGGCACGTGCCCTGACTGGGAGTTGAACTGGTGACGCTTCAGTTTGCAGGCCCACGCTCAATCCACTGAGCCACACCAGGCAGGGCCGCTCTGTGTTATTTCTTACAACTGATTATTATTGTAGCCCTGGCTGGACTGCTCAGTGGGTTAGAGCATCGTCCCGGAACGCCACGGTTTCAGGTCCAATTGCTGGTCAGGGCAGATACAAGTATCAACCCATGAATTCCTCAGTAAGTCACAACAAATCTGTCTGTCTTTGTCTCCCTTCCTCTCTCTAAATTCAATAAATAAAACAATTTTTTAAAAACCCACACAACTGATTATTAATCAACAATCGTCTCAAAATGAGGCTCTTTTGCTTATAGTTATCAAGTTGGCCACTCTGGCGATGGTCCCGGAGGGGCCGGTGGGGGTCCCAGTGTGACGGGGGTGGGGGCTGGGCTGGCTGTAGGGCAGGAGGGCCTGTCCCTGGTGGTGGTGGAAATGGTCTCTCTCCTGACCCCAGGGGTGAGACATGTGTCGAACACCCAAACTCAGCCCCTGGTGGCTTCACTTACAAAGATGGACGCAGGGCAGCGTGGCTGGGGATTCTAGGCAGCGAGCCAGGGGGGCAGCGCAGCCACTCTGGGGAGAGTCTCACCTGGACACTCCACTCCCGGGAGTTCACGCAGAGAAAGGAAAACGCAAACAGACCGGCCGACGGTGTCCACAGGAGCTTCACTCATGACGGCCTACCCTGGCCGGGGCTCCCCGTCCGGGGACCAGAGGCCGGATCAATGAACACCGGTGTGTTCAGGCGGCAGAACATGCACCACGACCCACAAGGCGTGGGTTGCAGGCTGCATCGCCCCACCTGGCTCCCGGGGCGCAGCCTCACAACGGGCCTGCCTCTTTGCTGGCGCTGCACCGCTCAAGGAATCACAGGTGGGGTGCGGCCAGACGGCAGGGAGGACGAGGGGACACGCAGGCCAGACACGCGGTCTGCCTGCCCTAGCCACCACGGTGGGCACAGGTCCCTGCACGGCTCGAGGCTGCCTCCCCCGACCCGCCACACCAGCGAGAGCCTGAGGTTGGACATGGTTCCCATGGACGTGGTTCCCATGGACGTTTCCCGGGAAGCTGCCAGGGGAGCATGCACTCGCGTTTCACTCTAGAGAAAGCACTCGAAGCACTGACAGGCCCAGGGCTACCATGGCAAAGGTGGGACACACGGGTCGGAGGGGTCGGTGGCCTGTAGGACCGGACACCAGATCCCTGTCCAGCACCCTAAACCACGTGCGGTGACCCCGTGATGTGTCCCTCCTGGGAAAGGGCCTCCCCGCCCATCAGTGGACTGGGCTGGAACATCCTGTTCTCTGAGACGCAGTAAATCCTCAGTAAAGACAGAGTGACCTGCACCGGGGAGCCCACCTCGTGCCCCAAACCCTGGGGCGGAGGGGCGGAGGGGCGGGCGGGCAGGCGAGTGGGCGGCAGGAGCCACAGACCGCCCCACGCGAGCTCACAGCTGCGTGCCCTTGTCTCAGTGGCTCGGAGCCTCCGAGCGGGAGCGGCTCCCAGTTGCCTTGGAAACCAAGGGATTTCAGAGTACGTGGCAGAAGTCACTTGTTGGATTCTAAAAACACCTTCTGCTCGGCAAGGGCATTTAAAACCACAGACCCACGGCTTGAGAAGGCTACTGCCTCTCAGCGTGTCGGTGGACTCTCCTGTCTGAAGGCCCCCAGCGTCACCACCCATGGGTGATGGGCCACCAGGTCAGAGGAGTGGGCACTCTGCACTGACCGCCCCAGCCTCTTCGGCCCAGAGCCTCTGTCCTGGTCTCTCACCACGGAGTGCTGCCGGCCAGCTCTCGTCAGAGCTGATGGACAACTCTAACCAGAGTTAGAAGCAGATGGGGACACTGCTGTCCCTATCCCAGCCGACAGCTAGCATGGGGACAGGGGGCTTTTCCATCAGCTCAGACACCCCAGCTTCCTCTGACCCAGCTCAGTCCAACTCCAGCGGTTCTGGGGGGGCGGCCTGTCGGGGACAACTGCCAGGTCTGCAGTCGTATTTGGGTGTCACCACTGGGGGTGAGTGGTTACTGGCAGCCAGTGGGTGGGAAACCAGGGTGCTGAGGACGTCTCGGGATGCCCCAGGCAGTCTCCCGCCCCGGCTAAGAGGCCCTGAACAACCACGAACACACGCAGGAACAATGAGACACAGTAACAGTGGACACCCCCGGCTACAGTGTCTCCCGGGCTCTGCTGTGGGGTGGATACAGAGTTCCAGTTACGGGATAAAGAAAACTTTAGGGGAGATGGGTTAGTGATGCCCCGGGACAACGTGAGTGTAACGAATGAATGAATGGTACATGTAGAAATGGTTACAGGGGCGGAGTTGACGGTGTATTTTATGACAGCAACAAAAGCCACGGTGCAGGGGGCCGGGTGTGCCCTTCCTAGTGAGGAGAGCGGGAACGGGGCCCCCCAGGGACCCAGGGAGCCTTCCGGGCAGGGCAACGGGTACCCCACCTGCACACAGCATGCTTCGTACTTGTGACATTTTCCAGGGTTTATCGCCCCACAGTTTGCTGCCTTCTGTCCTCTTTGTCCACTCACTCGCTGACCTTCTACCTTCTCTCTGGACAGGATTCTCCACGCAGACCACTCGCCGAGAGGCCTCTGTCCTGACCCAGACCAATGCTGGGTGGTCCCTGAGCCCTACCCACAGCCCCAGAGGCCCCAGGGTGCTTGTTCGCCTGTCTGCCCCCAAGAAAGGCTCAGTGTGACAGTCACCACCTCCAGATAGAGTCCCGGACAGTGAATGAACATTGACCTCACAGTTTACTCCCCGGAGACAGATACAAAGTATCAGACAGAGGATGAGAACCAGGGACACAACAAAGCCTAGGGCCCCGCACTGTGTGGTGAGCCCAGAGGCCACAAGAGAAAAACACCAGCGAAAGCCACCAGCATGAGCCTGGGAGCGTGTCACTTTGTCTACGCCACACCACTTGCCGCCACGTGCACCGGAGCCCCGCCCAGAACAGAGAAAGGCTTACTTGAGTCTCGGATGCTGAACGGCCACCCGGACGTGGGCAGGAAGGACGGCACCGGGGAGCCCGCCTGGCTCTCGTCCTCCGCCTGCTGCGTGATGTGCCGGACAGTCTCCTTGTTCTTCCGGTTCTTCCTCCGGCCGGTGGGCTGCCAGCCGTCCGCCCCGGTCGGCTCAGGGAACGAGTTCTGTGGCGCCCCTTCCCGGGCGGAGGGCGGCTCGCCGCCCCCGTAGTGAGGCGGCGAGACCTGCTCCTCCTTGATGCGCAGCGGCCCGTAGCCCACGTCGCCCGGCCACAGCACCGGCGCGCTCAGGTCGTCGGGGCCGTCGGCCTTGGGCTCCGGGTCCTCCTTGCCGTAGCTGCTGCCCCCCTCGTGGCAGCTGGCGATCGCCGAGTCCCCGGAGGAATTGGTGGGGCTCGAGCGCCGCGCCAGCCAGGGGGAGATGCTCCTTCCGGCCATGACGGCGGACAGGAGCGCATCGGCACCGCTGCCCGGCGGGGCGCCCACCTCGAACTCCGCCAGCTCATCCGAGGCGTCTGGCTTGATGCTGATGTCCAGGGCGGCCTTGATGAAGTCATGGCAGGCCTGCACGATGTCCGTCATCTGCAGGAAGCTGGCCGCGGACATCACCTCGATGACGTTCCGGCTGGTGAGAGCCAGGTGGGCCGAGTACATGAAGTCGATGATGGCCTTGAAACCCTGGGCCGTGACGATGTCCAGGTGCGTGACGGTGGCCGGCTCGGACGTCTTCTGCACCTGGCAGTACAGCGTCTTGAAGTACCGGCTGCTGCCCAGCAGCACGTTCTTGTGGGCCTTGAAGACCTTGCCCTCGACCACCACGCACACGTCGCAGAGCACGCCGTGCTGCCGCTGCTGGTCCAGCTCGCGCAGCAGGTGCCGGTAGTGCGACGCGATTTCCATGTCTTCTTTCCGGTTGTTCATCGGGAAGCCGGGCGCCGCCTCTCCTACAGACTCTGCGGGGACAAGAAGGGACAGTCACCCACACGCGGCTGACACGGCATGCCTGGCGGTCGGCGGCATCCCCAGGAGGAAGGCGGCGTGTCCGAGGCGCAGGGCCCGCGACCCACGGGGGCCCAACCTCCGTCACGACCGGGAAGGGAAGGGAGGTTCTGGCTCGAGGCTTGGACCTGGATTTCTGGACAGAATCCCACACACACCACGAACTCACCGAACAAAAATGTTCGGAAACGTTCCGGAAACGGGGAAGACGCCCGTCAGTAGTTGAAGCGAAGTGCTTCCCAGACGGAAGGCCCAGGGTAACCGCCCCGTGTCCTCGTCCCTCACCCTTGAAGACGAGCAACAGAAAAGGAGGGTTTTCCACAGGAAGCCCGCGAGCAAACAGGTGCAAGCCGCCGCCGTCCAAACCTCCCGCCAGCAGCCCTGCGCCAGAATGGGCTGGCGCCCCGGTGGCCTGGGCAAAGCCACGTGGCCACGGAAGCTCCCCCGACCTAGTGCCCCTCCCGCCGCGCCTTTCCAGCCTCAGTCTCCCAACCCATGCGCCTGGTCCTCTCGAGTCCCCCTTCTCCCCCGCCCCCCGCCTCCGTTTCCCAGGCACGAGGCGCCACAGACCGATGGCGTAGATGACAGAATTCGATTCTCCCATCACCTAGAGGCCTGAGCCCCAGAGCAAGGTGTTGGCAGGTCTGTCCCGGACGACTCCGAGGAAACACGCGTCCCAGCCTCTCCGGCTCCTGCCGGTGGCCGACGGCCCTCGAGGTTCCTTGGCTCGCAGACACACCCCCCTCCCCGCCCGTCCCAAGGTCCCCTTGGCTGGGCAGGCAGGATCAGGGGCCACCTGCTCCAGCGTGGCCTCCCCCTAACCAGTTACGTCCGAGCAGTTTCTGGCTACGTGACCAGAGAGCCAAGGCTTCAGGCTCCGTGTTCAAAGGAGGAAGCGTGGGTTTCGTGATCTGATTTCCTCTATGAGTCAGTCTCTGCTCCCTAGTGAAACAGATCCTTCAAGAACCAGGAAGATCGCCGAGAAGCAAAGAAAGCTCGGTGCTGCTTTTTCCGAAAGGACCTCACAGGGCTCGCACTTCAAAGTCACTTCCGCCCCCACAGCACGATCTGAAACAGGCTGCGGCTCAGTCGGCTCCTCAAAGCCCGCGCTCAGCAGAGGCTCTGCCGCGAGGCGACGAGGCCAGTCGGGCAGGGGAGGCGCTGCTCGGACGGCGGCGGAAAGAGGGATTTAAGCCGACGGTGACCCGAAGGGCCAAGGGGGGAGGGCGGCAGCCGCACCCGAGTTTCCCTGGGAGCTCTCTCGGCATCGAGGAGCCATCTGCGGGGTCCGGCCCACCCGGCCACCACAGCTGCCCTGTTGCTGTTCGGAAGCGGTGGCCCTAAAGGACCCTAAAGATGGAAGCACCCTGGGCAGCAAAGCTGGTCAGGTCACACAACCGCCAGCAGGTGCGCGTTCACCTGAGACCACAGTGAGCTCACGGCGCAAGGGCAAGCAAGCAGAGCACCTGCCCTGCCTGGTGAGGGCACTGGACATTAGAGGCATGCCTGGGCGCAGGGCACACACCTGTCCAGGGGACGCACACCTGGGCGCAGGGCACACACCTGTCCAGGGAACGCACACCTGGGCGCAGGGCACACACCTGTCCAGGGGACGCACACCTACAGACACACCCGTTCACAAGGTGCGCATCTGTTCACAGGAACACCTGTGGGCTCATACCTGGGGACAGACACCCTGACCATCGTCTGCTGCAGGGAGCAGAGGCCCCTTCACTCATTGAAGGGTCAGCGGGGCGCCCCTTGAGTACGGGGCCCCTCAGAGAGGAGCTCGCAGTCTGTGAGTGGCACAGACGCCATGTGACGGCAAGGTTAGGCACTCAGTGCTGGGTGGGACCAGGGGCCAGGGGCACCTGCGGTCACACGGGCACCTGAGGTGGCGCAGAAGTGAGGCCTGCTCCCCTCTGCTGCCCCCAACGCCACCTGTGCCCTTTCCCCCGGGCGCTCTGTCTGCTGTGTGCCCACCTCACTTATCTGCGGGCACTCCTGTTTCAGCCAGAATCGCCGTGAGGTGACAGGAATCCCAGTCCAGACCCAACCCCAGCATCGCGTCGGACTGAATGGGGCTCCTGGGGGCCACATCCACCTTGGACAGCCAGGCACACGGCGACGCTGCCCATGACCACAGGGCCGCTGGACGAAGGGTCCCTGTGCAGACCTGTCCCGTTGGGGGCGGGCTCTGTGCCTCATGCTCCCGGCAACTCTTCCAGTAGCCAGCGCTCTGTGTGAGAAACCCAGGTCAGGAGAGTGTCATGAGCACGTGTTGCCTGCTGCCCACCGTGCCCTGAGCCTCAGTCCCAGCAGGAGAGTGGGGCAGTTTTCCTACCGTCCCCAGGGCGCTCTGCCAGGAAGGCAATTTGTCCTGGTAAAAATGTAAAACTGGCCCTGGCTGCTGTGGTTCAGCGGATTGAGTGCCGGCCTGCAAACCAAAGTGTTGCTGGTTCGATTCCCAGTCAGGGCACATGCCTGGGTTGTGGGCTGGGTCCCCAGTAGGGGGCGCAGGAGAGGCAACCACACATTAGTGTTTCTCTCCCTCTTTCCCCTTCCTTCCCTCTCTCTCTAAAAATTAGTAAATAAAATCTTCTTAAAAAAGTGAAACCATGGGGAAAAAAATGAAACCATGAGTGTACTTTCAGCCTCACATCCCTGTCCCATCCAGGCGTCAGGCCAGGGCAGGGACACCCCCATCCCCGCTGGTGGCCGGCTCCACCCCAGGGGCAGTCACGGTCACTCTCCCGAATCTGTAACAACTCACCCTGGCAGGGTGGCTCTGTCAGAGCATCGTCCCAATACACAAGGGTTGCGGGTTCGATCCCTAATCGCAGAACACACAGGAAGCAACCAGTGAACGCCTCAGTAAGTGGAACGTCAAATCCACGTTTCTTTCCTCTCTCTCTCCAAAAACCAACCGATATGTTTTTAAGAACAGGAACGAGGAACCCAGAAGACGAGGGCGTCCTCTTGCACCAGACTTCGCCCGCCTTCCGACCCCGGGGTGTGTCCTCTGCGTGCCAGGTAGGCCTAACTCACTCGAAACGTTCCTCACGACGTCACCCAGCGCCACCTGTTCTGGAGCGGGAGCCGCAGGCACGCGGCGCAGCAGCCCAGGTGCCCAGGTGCCTGACCCACCGGAGGCCATGTGGCAGCCGCAGCCTCCCCAGGAGGACGCGTTGGGGCCAAGCCTCCCTCCCTCGCTCTGCAAACTAGCCTTTGCAATTGTGAAGGTGACATTTCTTTTTGAAAACGGGCCACGTTTTGAGCAGACACACCCCAAAGAAGCCACTCTAATGGCCGAACACAGGAAATGCCCCCATCCCTGGGAGGTGCCGCCCCCTCTGCTCCAGCCCAGGATCCCTGGGGCTGGAGAGCCACCTGGCCCGCCCGCCAGCCACAGAACCCCGAGACAACAAGCCTGTGCCTGGGGCTGCAGGAGACGCGGGGCAGGGGGAGGACAAGTGACAGTGAGATGGAGCAGGGCCAGCGAGAGACCCTGCGACCAGCTAGGACCTGCTGGGCCTCCCGGTTGCTGGGGCCCCAGCCACTAGGACAGGGAACCCAGAGGCCAGTGCCTCAAGGGAGTGCAGAAGACCCCCAGCACAGCCACCAGAGGCATCCTAGGCATCCTCACTCAGGTCCGGGCACACAGGAGAGTGGCCGGGGCCCCAGGCGCAGCATAGGACCCGGCAGCGCCAGGAGGCCTGCGTGTGGCCACCTCAGGGCCACCCCAGGGGGGCAGCACCGTGAACTTCCCGTTTCTCTGCTTCCGCTGGTGGGAAGTCAGTCTGGGGGAATTTCTTTGTTTTCTGGGCTGGGAGAGAGAAAGGGGAAGAAGCCACCTCTGCACCCAGGTGCCTGGGCATCCCCCACACACGGGGTCCGGTCTGGACCTCTGGTCTCGGAGCCATGCCTGGTTGTCTTGGGTGGGACCCTCCCGTTGGCTCATCTGTGACGCACGAGGCCGACCCAGCAGATGCGCTCACCCCACAGGGCAGGTCTGCAAAGGCCAAGTTCCCTGTGGAACCTGTGGAATACTGCCCCGCCCCGGGGAGCCTCCACACCCCTCCCCCATGTCTGGGAGCCCTAGCCAGGCCCACCTCTCGCGGCTGAACAGGCTCAGTCTCAGAGTCACCGGAACTATAGAACCTTTTTTTCCCCTTTTCTATTAAACCTATAATACCGAAATCCTACATATTAAACTCAAGAACTATTTTTTAAATGCCCCACATGACATGCTGGTAGAAAGGAAAAGAGGCAGCAAATTCCTGACCCTGGGACGTGGGCTTGACCATGGGTGGTGAGGCCGGGTGTGCCCCGGCCCCGGGCCGCTGACCCAGTGATATCCCAGCTCTGAGCCCCCAGGGGATGTGACAGTTCAGGACGTGACACCACGCGTGGGCTCAGGGGTCCTGGCTGGTTCCAGCCCATGTCACCAGCAGGGGAGGGACGCAGCCCACTCACTGCCGTGGGCTGAGTCACATCCCCAGAAGAGACACGAGGAGGTCCCGGCCGGGCACCTGTCGTGAAGGTGACCTTATTTGGAATCAGGGTCTCCACAGATATAACCAAGGGAACATGAGGTCATGACCCAGCAGGACTGGCATCGTAGGGAAAGGGGGACCTGAGCACAGACACCTCATGCGATGGAGACAGCGAGAGAGAGGTGGCCCATGACTCCCCCCACCCCAGGGACAGGGGACACTGGGCGGTGAAGAGGCTGGAGGAACCCTCCCAGCAGGCTCATGAGGGAGCGGCCCACCCACCCTGGTTTCGACTTCCGGCTCCCAGAAGGGCGACGAGTGCATTCCGTGTGGTCCTTTCCACACGTCAATTTTAGACAAATTGTAAGGTTTTCTTAGAACGCTCACAGACTCAACAAGGCAGAAAAGCCATTTCTGGGAGTTTTAAATCTGAGATGTCCCGTGAGTTGAAATGCTAGCGCCGCACCTGGGCCCCTGCCCTGCAGAGGAAAAGAATGTAAACAGGGAGCAAAGGCAGTTGCCATTGAGGGACACGGGTCTTTCCTGGTCTTCCCAGCATTTCGGGAAACCCTTTCCAGCCACGGAAGAGCTGTGAGGTCCACTCAGAGGACCCCAGGGTCAGGGACGCCACTTGTTACAGTCGGCAACCAGTGTCCACGTCCAGCAATCTGCCGGAGCCGGTGACCGGTCCTTTGTTCTGAAAGGACAACTCCCTCGAAACAAGACACCCAGGCCCTGGTCCAGGCAAGGAGCTGCGTGCGGCACAGGCCGGGCACCCGACAGTCTCGGGCACCAGGTCTGGTTCAAATAGAGCTGCACGTCTGCTCCGGGGTCCAGCGGAGCTTCGGGCTGCCAGCATGACGTGTCTCTAACTCCCACCGTCACTGACGCACGAGGATGGGGTGGGCGGCAGGTGGGGTGGCAAAAACTGCCGGGGTTGTGCCAAGACCTCCTGCAGGCAGATCCTGTCTCCACCACTGGGCTGCTGCCTATGTCCACCTCGATCGACAACACAGGCTCAGGGCGACCGTGTCACACGGGGCCCCAGCACCCCCACAGCCCGCTGGGGGCCCCAGGCAGGGACACGGACATGGGTGGACACGGGAGGACACGGGGTGGGGCCGACCAGGCTGGAGGTGGGCGCCAGTGTGGGGTCGCCTGGGCCCACAGGAACAGCCCAGAGGGTTCTCGGGGGCGGGACCAGGGCTCCCTCTCCGTAGAGGTCCAGGCTCAGGTCCCGCTTGGATGCGGGGAGGGCCGGGGGTGAGGGCACCCTGTGCCCCTGCTGGCCCGTAGTGTGACGCGGAGACAGAGCCGCTCCCTGGGAAAGCCCCGCTGTAAAGGGCTGGGCTGGGCTCACGGGAGCCTTAAGAAATGAAACTCCATGATTCAGAGGAAAGACGGGGGCCTGCCACAACTTGGGGACACACTGGGGTGTCCACCCACTGCTCCAGGGCTGCGGGGCACCCGAGGGGCTCCCCACGCCCTGCAGGCAGGCGGCCACAGCACGCTGCAGGGAGCAGGCCCTGCAGTGCCAGCGCAGCCAGGCGGCCGGTGGGGAGGGGGACTCGAGTGCCCTGAGCCCCCCAGCAGGCCCTGGGCCCCGCTGAACACGGACTTTCCCCAGCAGGGTTGTGGGGTCGTGCGGTCCAGTAAATGGCTGCTGCGCTGATGTGGGGTGCTCGCCCTGGACGCCAGCATCATCCCTGTCCCCGAGCCCTGTCGGGGGAGGAGACCCCGAGGCTGCCACTGACACGTGGGAGGTCTGGACCGGGGGCTGGGCAAAGCCCTCCTCTCTCCTGCTTTCACCATGTCAACCATGTGAAATGCACCAGGTTCTGAGAACAGGGTTCAGAGGGGAATCCGCATTCTGAGGCTGGCAAGCACTAACGTCAAGTCCTAAAAGCCCTACCAGGGTGGGGACGTGCACCAGGGGACCCCAAACCACCCGCCCCCGGCACGCAGAAGCAGCGGTCAGTGGGCCACAGACTGGCTGCATCTCTGGCTCCACCAAGGAGACACCCAAAAACGCTGATGTGTTCACGGGGGTGCCCAGTGCTGCCATTCACGATGGGAAAACCAAGACGCCCAGAGGCGGACGAGGAGAAAGCAGCCCAAACGGCAACCCGTCTACCCCGAACACAGCCCCGCTGCGGCAGTGAAATGCCCCTCACGTTGACGCTGAGGGGTTCACAGGGAGAAATGGGCAGAAATCAGAGCAGGGGACAGGTGCCCCGGGGACAGGGCTCCACCTCCGCTCCCCGCCAAAGCCAGTGTCTGGTTCCTGAAACCTCAGGATGGAAGCCGCGGGCACCGAACGCTGGCGTGGGGCAGGGTGGCGCTGCGGGATGTCCACATCCACGCCCACCTCCCGGAGGGAGCACTCAGCATGAACTCGGGGAACACAGGCGCCACCTTCGCTCCTCCTGCGGGCGCCAGCGAGCGCGGGGATGCCCTGGGGGCTTTGGGCTCCACTCTCAGGACCTCTCCTGACAGGACAGCGAGTGTCCGGGGGACTCCTTGGGTCCCAGGACCCTCAGGATCCCCCTGCGGAGAGAACACAGGCCTCTCCTTCCTGTGTCTCCTCCGTGTCTGTGGGGCACAGAGAGGCTGCCGAGGCTCCAGCCCCAGACTGACTCCCAAAGACCAAAAGGAAACTCCTCCGGGGGCTTCGGCTGCCCTGAAAGTGTCTCCCAGGAGCCCCTTGGTGGTGGCCACAGCTGCGGCGGCCACCACAGGACACCCCACACTTGGTGCTGCTTCTGGATGACGGGTCTCGGACACGCCACTCACATCATGATTCGATGGGCCGAGTGCCGCACGCTACTAAAGCTGGAAGGAAGTTCTCCCCGTTTTCAAAGGGGGTGTTTCCACAGCTGCGACGCTTCATTTTCCTGTGACCCTGCCGGGAAGTTCGGAAAAGAGGCCACAGGTCTCACTGGCTGCCCGGGGGACAGAAAAGGCCCTGGTGTGACCTGGTGGAGCAGGTGAGCACAGGTGCCCAGAGGAGGGGCCCCTGCCCCCACCGCCTCTGTGGGCGCCCTGGGCCACCCAGCCGCTGCTCCCCTCTCCACGGCCGTGTCATCATTTGTGTCTGCTCTGTCACCTCCCATGTGGGGACAAGCGATCCAGTGGACCCTAATCCCGTGTGACCGGGGTCCTTATAAGAAGGGGAAATCTGGACACTGGGGGAGAGGCCACGAGAACAAGGCAGGAGAGCCAGGCGCCGGGTCCACAGGCCCAGGGACGCCCAGGACTGCCAGCCACCGCAGTGGTGGGAAGAGGCGGGAAGGACCCTGCCCTGGAGCCTCTGGGGGCGGCGTGGCTCTGCCAGAACCTCAGGCTGCCAGCCTCCTGAGTGTGAGGGAGTACGTCTCCACAGTTTAAAGCCACTGGGTGGGTGATGCCTGTTACAACGGCCCCAGGAAACTTGGCCCCGGAGCCACCTGACTCTTCCCAGCTGTCCCTGATCAAGAGGACAGGGTGACAGGGCATGAGACCACACAGTCCTGCCGACTCAGAACCGCATGGCGGGTTGAGTGGAGAGCTACTGAGAATCCACCCCTTCACCCCCCGAAGCCGCTCACCACTGGAACCCGGACCCCGACGAGGCTCGCGTCACAGCAGCTGCGCCCGGGCCAGTGGGCTGGTCCTTGCCCAGGGGCCGAGTCGGGGAAGGCGCCTGAGCAGGGGACAGGCATGGGGCTCAGGCCCTCTAGATGCAGCTCAGCCTGGAAGGGCACACCTCCCGTACCCGAGACCCCCAGGGGTGGTCTGCACACCCACGCTGCACCGAAGAACAGCTTCTGGCCGACTCACTGACACGTCTTCACCCTGGCGGCCACGTGCCTATTTCAGCATGTACCAAGAGAAATCGAACCATGACTTTAAACTCGTGATTCCACAGGTAGTCGCGCTTCTTAACACAAGGCGGAAACAGAGTCAGACTGTGTTGAGCGACAGTAAGCAGACAGGGGCGGCGCTGTGGGTTCCCCAGGGACCCCACGCCCAGTGACCTCGGAGGAAAACTAGGGCCCAGAACACATCGGTCTCTGACTGACGCCCAGCCCTCCTCTGGGGCAGGGGCGGGGCCCAGCGAGGTGCCTGACCTGCCCCCTCGGGTGCACTTGCGCCCCGGAGACACTCCCGCCTCACTTCCACCAGCAGAACTGCTCTTCACAGAGAAGCGCGGCCACACCGGCCGCAGACGAGGCGGGGCTCCTCACATCTGGAGCTCCCACCTGCGGAACGAGGCAGCAGTGTCAACACTGACCAGCAAGCCAGACCGGGAGAGGAGACGCCAAACCACTCAAAATACCGACCTCTCACCCTGGCCGGGTAGCTAAGTGAGTTGGAGTGTCACCCCGTAAACTGCAAGGTCCCAGGTTTGCCTGCAGGTCATCACACACAGCACGTGCCTGTGGGGCTCTCTCGCACTGAGGTCCCTCGCCCTCTCTCCTTCCCTCCTTTCCCATCTCGCTACAAATTAACACACGTGTCCTTGGGGAAGGAAAAAAGGTAATACAACCACACACCGCCCACCAGCACCCCAAAGGTTGACTGCACTGTCCAGTGAAATCCAGGGCGCGACGGCCAGCCCACCTCTGGAAGAGACTGTCGGACGGTGTCACGTTTTCCCTCCAGTCCCTGTCTCGTTGTGCCAACAGAGAAATGAGGGCAGAAAACGGGAACACCAGAACGTCCCCAATACCACTGGCCTCCGTCCTAGGCCCGACGGGCAGTCGCAGACGCACGGTCATGGCCCCTTGGACAGCATGTCTGCTGAGGATCGATGTCTGCGAAGCTCTCCCAGGCACTCGGAGGCTGCAGACAAAGTCTCTGTCCAGAACGAAAGCAGTGAGACGCTACAGGTGCCTGCTTCTGTGTCAACACGGGCAGCAGGGCAGCCGCATCCTCACAGAAGCCTCGAGTGCCCGAGGTCAGCCCCGCACAGCCGAAAGCGAAAGTGGCCACAAGGATAAACAGGCTGGGTGAGCACCGTGGCCACCGAGCTGGACAGAGGCCTTTACAGAACCTCAGCTCTGGTGTGACGAGGGCCCCCGCCTTGCCCGCCCCCCAAGCTCCCCCTTGGAAACCCATCACCCCGAGTCTGCACACCTGCGTGACGCTGCGGGAACGTCCCCGACCCACGCGGATCCTGGGGCGGCCCCTGCGCTCACCCACAGGGCACCTGGCCTCTCCCTCGGGAGCCACAAGGATCCCCGTCCGCTGCCTGCTCTCATCTCAGAGGGTCTGTGTAGGGAAGTCGCCACCTCTGCCTGCCTCTCAGCAGTGAGTTCTCGCCCTGAACACCCAGAAAAGTGAAGGAAGTGGGTGGAGAGGAGCCGGAGACATCTGAGGCAGGCGGCAAGGAGCAGCAGGCAGGGAGCAAGGAGAGAGCTCACCTGCCCCTCAAACTACCCCCAAATCCAGGCCCGGGGTCTCGCCTGCTGTGTGACAGCCCCCCCATGAGAGTCGGGGAGCCGCCGTGTGCACAGACCCCCAGACGGAGGGGGGCCTGAGGGGCTCCTGGGCCCCGACACAGGGCTCGGTCGCCTGGGGAATGCGGTGTCCCCAGATCCAGACACACGGCACACGCTCGGTGCACGGGGCCTCCCAGCCAATCCGAGCAGCATGACGTTCCACTGGTGAGGACACCGCATGCTCTGCACCCAAGGAGCACCTGGCCCTGCTCCCTGGACAGACGGGCACCTCAGGTCTGCCCTCCCCTCTCCTGTGTCCTGGTGCCTGTGGTGGCCTCGCCCCAGCGTCCCCAGGGCCTGAGGACTGACTGCCCTGCTCTGCGTGCGAGGACATGGGCCCAGGGCGCACTGTGTGAAATGTGGGCTTTCAGGGCAGTGGGGGGGAAGGTGGGGGCTTGGGCGCCACGAGGCCTCGTTAGAGGCTCACCGCCAGTCCTGGACCACGTGCTTGGCTCCCTGGGACAGGCGAAGACCACACTCCAGCGAGAGTCGGAGCCCCCGAGCCCCTGGGAGGATGAGCCCTGACCATTTCACCCTGAGCCTCCTGCACCGACCTCCCCTCCTGAGCCCGCAGGGCTGCCCGCGGTCACAGCACCTGAGACCACACAGGCCCCTCCTGGGTCTGGGGCGCTCCCTCCCTGTGCTCAGCTCCCCTCTCTGCACACACCGCCTTACCTTGCTCCCTGCCCCCTGCCACGCGGGCGACCGGTAAGTCACAAGTGTGTGCCTCTAGAAAGCCCACCATCTGTGTCTGCGCCCCACCCTCCAGCAACCCAGGCCCAGGCCTCCGCGTCTCTGCCGCCCAGCGCAGCCCCTGAGCCGGCACCTCCCTTGGGCTGGTTTCCGGAATCAGCCTACCGAGCCGCGGTCCAGCCCTCAGGTGCCCGCGTGGTTCGGTGGGCTGCTTGCTCTCCTGCCCTGGTAGGAGTCACTGCTCACTCTCCACACCCCAGGCGCATGTGTGCAATGGGCACTCACCACTGACCCTCCCATGACGCAGTAGCTGCCCAAAGCCACGTGGCCTGCGCCGCCTGCTTGCCCGCCCCTCACAGAGGGGGCTCCTTGCACTTGAGACCCTTGAGCCTCCCATGGGTAGCCAGTGCTGCCGGTGCCTGCCTGCCTTCCGCTCCACAAAGAAGGAAGGTGTGCCAGGGCCCTAAGTAGGCGCCGTCACATGGAAGGAGAGGGATGGGGCGAAGAGTGGAACAGAAACGTCTTATGAACAGAAAGAGCCTGCATCCCGTGCAAGAGGTGACACTGCCCAGATCTTAACCTGAATAAAAACACATCAAACACCAGCCACACCACCTGGGCATAGGTCCCTCCAGTTCTGTGAGCAAGTGGAGGTGACAGAGATGCCGACTGCTGAAAGGAATGGAGCTGGAGGGGGGACGGCAGGCCCGGTCCCCCTGGGTGAGCAGCGACGGGGGGCCACCCTGGAGGCCAGGAAAAGAACCGCTCTTCCAAAAGGACGCCACCAGGCCTGCACCGGTGCGAGCTGGGGCGGGGGTTTTGGAAGTCGGCAGAGCTTGAGGCCACAGTGGTTCCTCACGCCGCCCCATGGCCAGTCCTGCCGGGCCCCGCCGGGGTCCCGCCCTCTCCAGGGCCCACAGCTCTCTGCAGAGTGCAGACAGAATCCGCTCCGGGGTGGGCAGCGGGGTACCAAGCTGGACGGGAGAGGCGGGCGTCTGCATGGACACCTTTCCCTCCCTCCTTCAAGCTCCGGGGCCACTTTCTCACTGGCACTTGTCACCCACACGAAGTCATATCAGTGGTTCCTGTGCCCCCATCCCAACAGACCACCAGCCCCTCTGCAGGAACTCTGTCCCCAGCCGGGCCTGAGGGCCACTCCATAGCAGGTCCTCGTAAAGGCCGAAGGACTGTCATGGACAAGAAACCCGGGAGCGTCTCGGATCCGGCTGAGAACACGCCTCTGTCGGAACAGAACGGCTCTCTGCCTGCAGTTGAGAACACTCCAACACTGTTTCTCGACTTTCTGTTCTCAGAGACCTAGGTGAGTCATTCCTCAGACCCAAATAACGACATTTAGAAACGCTCAGTAATGTTTAACTCTGAATAAGAGTTACGAGGCAGAGCTGACAGAAAACCCCACGTAAATCATACACTGGGGTCACACCCGAGCCTGGCCGTGCTGTCTCCCTCACCCGGGCGGGCAGCACCCAGGCCTGCTCTGTGCTCGCTCACAGCCAGAGCACCAGCCCGGCTCACCCGTGCGAGGCATGCAGCCTTCAAGCTAGGATGGCAGGAAGGGGGGGGGGGCGTCAATGCTGTCACCGCCTCAGACCTCAAAGCCAGAGCGAGCACAGGGGACAGGAGGACCAGGATGAAGACAGGACAACCGTGTTTCAAAGACTTCAGGAGTCTATGGCCTGAACAGAGCTTTTTTCACCGCGTGCTGACTCTCGGCCGACGGGCCACTGAAGCGAGCGCAGAGCGACAAGAAGACTTTCTGTTTCCAGGGTGGGGACGTTTGCCAGGGAAGTTCTGGTGATCTCCTGTCGTCACTCAGCTGACTTCAGGGTAAAGTGCGACACGTCAGAGGGAAGAGAGAGCCTGCGGTTTTCTGAGCGCATGAGGTGGCCAGGACCACAACCCCCAGAACAGGGGAATGCTGAGCAGCTGGCGTGGGGACAAGAGGACCGGTGGGCTCAACAACTCTTCTGTCACTCTGACAGCAGCCGAGAGGGTGCCTGAGCAGAAGGTGCCTGCAAAGTGAGGAACCAGCACCCGTTCACGGGCTCCCGGAACTTTCTGCATGCCGCGCACTAAGTGGGTCTCCTAGCTCCTGGAGGCTGGTCTCAGACCTCTGGTTTCGAGCGAGGTGTGTGTGCCGCTCCGCTGTCCCAGAAACACAGACCACAGGGACAGAGTGGCCCAATTTCCCTTAATTTGAAAAAGCCCACAGAAGGACAATGTTGGAAACTGCACTCTGTTAAAATTTAATTCAGCTTAACGTGTTTGTAAATAATACATCACCCAGCAATGACAGGCCGTCACAGCACACGGTACTTCCTCCAGGTCTGTGTCGGCCTCAGCCTCTCAGTGTGATTGTGTGACTGAGGAGCCTGGGGTGCCCCGGGGGCCAGAGGTCACCCTGAACCTGGGTAATGGAGCGAGGACACAGCAGGCAGCCAGTGGCCAGCCAGTACTGACACCAAGAAGGGGCCATGGGCTGAGGTCTGAGCACAGCAGACACAGGACAGCTAAACCTGAACAGAAATGGTCTCATCTAACTCAAAGTCCTCACACCCAGGATGCCGACAGGAGGCTTCACTGACCTGTCACCCCGGAGCTGGTGTCCAGGAGCCGCTGGACTTGAGGTTTCTCAACAGTCTGGTGTGGCACCTGCAGCCTCCCCCCAAAGGGAACTCTCACAACGGTCCCTCCCTGTCTTCCCTTCAGTAAGGGATGTGAAAATAATTACTGGCTTTTTAGGGGACACAGTGTTTAAGTTCCCCTTCAGCCCTCAGTGACTTCTGCCACAGAATGCCTCGTGCTCGCTTAATCCTTTCTGGAATAACAGGGGTCCCAAAGTTTCAGTTCAAAGTGTCTGAAACGAACAGCAAATACACCCACACGCAAGAACTCTGCTTGAAAACAGTCCATTGTTTACTTCATTATTCATGCGGAAAAGCCTCCCATAAATTTCCTTTTGATGAACAAACTATTTTCCACTCTTGCGGAGTGGAAATTTTACCTTGCACACAGCAGAGGGGCTAGTAAGAGAGAATCCGAAAGTTTGTTGCCCAAACGGGAAGTTACCTCTGATAATAAATCTAACACGAAAGATTCTACAACTGATACAATTACAATGCGTGCGTGAGTATTCCGTGCACAGGTGTCTGCGCCCAGCCTTTGCTAGACTGTTGCCTAATTAGCATTTCCTTAAACAATGCTGGTAACAATCTTGCCACTGCAATCCAGGACCAATGCGTCGCTGAGATTCTGGCAGGGAAAGCAGCAGGAAATTCGCTGAGAATCTCAGTCAAACTTTCTTTTGTTTGTATTTCCTCAGTCTCAGAACCTATCTGTTCCTGGCCCGTTCGGCTTCTTCCCCGGGCTCCTCGCCTTGGTCCAGCCCTATTGTGCGTGGTCCGTTAAGCCCACACAGCACGGATTTGTCAGCGGGGCTGGGGGCACCCCAACAAGCCGGAGCCCTCCTCCTGGCGTAGAAAATTCCCCATTTGCCATCCGGACTGAGTTGTCACACACTGACTCGCGCTACCCCACGAAACTGACATGTCTATTTACAGAGAAACAAAGACGCTGCTCGCCACGGACCCCGATCTCTCCGCGCGCCTTGTCCGCTCCGCGCGCCCCTTGCCGCTCCGCGCGCCTCGTCCCCTCCTGCTCCTCTAGGCGCTCGGCCCCGAGGCCCCTGCGCCCAGATTCAGCCGGTAATTAAAATGGAGACGAGGCCAGTGCCCGGCTTCAGGGGGAGACAATGACCCCAAGGCAGGGCACAGCGAGGGGACCCGCCCGCACCCACCTCCCGCAGTTCCGACTCTTGGCAAACTCGGCGCGGGCGGGTCCGGGTGCGGCTTGGAGACGCGGGCGGGGGGCGCGCCGGGCGGCGCGGGTGAGGGGCGCCAGGACGCCCCCGGGCTGTCTCCTGGGTCCGGGCGTTGACGCAGCAGAAATTACCAGCTGGAAAATTCCCCTTTCGGAGGTGTCGGGGGAGGGACGGCGGCGGCAGGAGGCGCCCGGGTCGAGGGGAGCGGGGCAGTCCCACCGCCGCCGCCGCCGCTGCCGCCTCCGCGAGCAGCCCCGCGGGGACCCCGCCCCGCCCCCGCCCGCCCCGCCCCGAGACTCCCGAGCTCCGAGACCGGCTAGGACGGGCCGGGGTACCTACCGGCGCCCCCGAAGCCGCAGCAGGGGAGCTCCGATAGCCGCCAGGAGGGCGCCCCCGCGGGGTGGGGCGCGGCGGGCGCTGGGCGGCAGGCGGCGGTGGCGCGCCCCGGCTCAGAGCGGCCCCGGCTCGGAGCGGCCACGATCTGGCCCCCGCCCGGCCCCGCCGCGATGCGCCGGCCGGCCGCGCGGACAATGAGCCGGCGCTGCTTACCTGTGACCCCATGGGGCGCGGGCGAGGGCGGGCGCTGCGGCCGCCGGACCAGAGCCGGTGATCGCCGCCGCCGCCGCCGCCGCCGCCGGGCGAGCGCTGCGTCCGGGCGGGTCGGAGATGCGCGTTGGCCTCAGCTGCTAGGTCCGTCGGTCTTGCGTCCGTCCGTCAGGCCGGCGCGCGCCCCCGCGCCCGCTCCAACCCCGCGTCCCCCGCCGCCCGCGCGCGCGCGCCCCGCCTGCGGACCCCGACCCCGCCCCCGGCGCGCGCCCGCCGCTGCTGATTGGCCCGCGCCGCGCCTCGGCCGCGGCCACCGCCCCGGGCCCCGCCCCCGCCGGCCGGGCCGCGCGCCCCGCTTCTTGCTTGGCCCCCTGCTTCGCGCAGCGGAGCGGGAGGGGGCGCGGCGGGGGTCGGTCCTCCTCCGGCCGCCCTGCGGGCGGCCGGACAGCGGAAGTGCGGGCTGGAGCTCGCTGGGCATTGTGGGAAGCCCCCTCTCCTGGGCAGGCGGGGGGGGGGCGGGGGCGGCGCGGCGTGGGGTCTTCGGGCATCCGCGCACCTTCCCGCAGGGCAGAACCGCAGAGACCCCTGGGGATGGGCGACTCGGGTCAGGGCGAGGGCCCCCAGCCGCTGTCTGACTGCGCACCCCGGCCCTGCCCCCGCGCCGGTTCCTCGGGGGCGCGCGGGTCTCGGGGCCACAGGCTGTCCCCGCGCCCCGACGCGCTGTCGCGCGGCGCGCGTCTCTCAAACTTCGAGACTTCGCCCGCGCCCGGGCGGCTCTGCGGGCCCGGCGCTGTGCGCCGTGGGCAAGGAACCAGTGCTCCGGTGGCCCTGCGCCCTCACGACGTCGGGAGCGTGGGCACCGCACGCCCGCGCCTTAGGGGCACCTCAGCCCCACTGAGGGAGAGGCGCACGCTGGGGGGCGGGCCAAGTTACAGTGCATGTCACTGGGGCTTCGGCTTGGCCAACTTAGGAGCACCGGCGGCCACGCGCGGTGGTCCTTCCCGCCGCTTCCTCTGCCTGGTGGGGTTACGGGCCCCGCACCTCCCGCAAGCGATCACGGATCACGACTCGCGCTGCCCGCGAGGAGCCCTGTGCGTCCCCCCTCCCCTAACACTGTCCTCGAGCCCTCGGGCGGGCGTCATAGGAATCGTGGCCCCGCATTCCTGGCTGGCCTGTGCGGGGGCAAAGGCCACCTCGCTTCCTCTCCCAGGCGCTGCGGTGGGAAGGGAGGTGAGCCTGTGGCTGGCCAGCCGCGCAGGGGAGTCGAGCAAGACCCAGCCATCCAATGGGGAGGCGCCGGGGGCCATCCGCGCCCTGCCTCCCTGCGGGCCCAGCGCCGCGGAATTCCTCGGGAGGTGGGAGGCGGCGGGCCATTATGGACGCTTTCTCAGGATGTGTGAGGAGGCATTCACTGGGCTGCAGGGAGAGGGCAGGTCGGGTGGGGGTGGGGGTGGAATTCTCCTTGAGTGAACAAGGGCGAACGTCGGTCTGGCAGCCAGGGAGGAGAGGCTAGGACACTCCCTCCCCGCTGACCGGCGGTGCCTGGGAATGGCTGTGCAGACCACCACTGCTGGCCGGGGAGCCTGTCCCTCCAGGCTTTCTTTCCCAGGACTCTCTGGGTCCCCTCCTTGTGGTC
The DNA here is from genome assembly GCA_004024845.1 of Tonatia bakeri. Taxonomy (NCBI): domain Eukaryota; kingdom Metazoa; phylum Chordata; class Mammalia; order Chiroptera; family Phyllostomidae; genus Tonatia; species Tonatia bakeri. Next base: position 363,007 of record PVIA01000120.1, read on the forward strand.
TGGAGCAACAGGCCCAAGTTCCCCAGGCCTTTGGGAGGGGGCCTGGCCACAGCCACCCTGACAAGTGCCTTCCTCCAGGCCTCCAGAAGGGTCACCTGTCTCCTCCCGTTGAACAGACACAGGTCTCTCTGCAGGAACCCCCACCTACCTACCTAGGGCACAGTGTAGGCTTAGAGGAAAGGAGACCAGAGAGGTGGAGGTGGTCTGTGGACCCCAAAACCCAGGAGGACATGACCATTGACGCCGGCCTGCAGCCCTGAGAGGTGTCTCCCCTGAGAGGGACACACACAGGAATGTGTGCACAGGGAGAAGGGCCTCCTGGGATGCCACGTCCCTCCCTCTGCCTCCTGCCCACAGAACCCAGCCTTCGTGTCTCCAGGGCACACCCAGCCCTCCCCCACCCCCACCAGCCTAGGGCTGCCTGTCTCGACAGAGACCCTTGCTGAGCTCTGGAGTGAGCCCCTGGGGCCCCGGAGACTCCTCTCCTTGTTCGATCTGGTCAGTCCTGGGAGGAATGAAAATCACCGGGTGGGAAGATGGCACCGTGGGAAGCTGCCTGCAGACCCTGCCCAGGAAGATCAGGGCCTGGGGACGGCTTATCCAGCCTAACAGGATGCAGCTTCTGCCCAGCCACCAGCTCTAGACAGTCAGACTCTGACGCCCCAACCGCAGGTTTTCACGTCGAAAAACCCCGATCTAAGAACAGCCCAGCGCATCCCAGCCTCCCTCGGTTGGCTCCTCTTACTCCCCGCTAATAAACCCTGATCTCCTTAGCTCACTGCGTCCGTCCAGTTTCTTGGGTGACTATGACCTAACACTCTTCACTCCCCTATTCTGTGTGATCACGAATCAAGGCTCTTCCTTCCCCACAGCATGCTTGCCACGGACTGGGGATGGAGATGCCCATTTTTTCTGCTCCAAGAACCCACAGAAGGGCCAGCAGCCTGAGAACGAAGCTGGTACACCCAAAAGGCAGAACCTAGAACAGTTCCAGAGAGCCCTGATCAAGCTGTGCCTGAAACCCACACTATCTCTAGATAGTTCTTGTTCTGTGAGCTAATAACACCCTCTATCATTTAAAGAAGAAAAGAACTGGTAGCAGCAGGTGTGTGACCCCAGAGCCAGCTCAGTCTGATGGGCGATGCCGGCAGCCCTGCCCTGGAATCCCCTTGTTCACCAGTTCTCAGCACCGGCTAAGTTGCTACTAGGATTGGGCAGATGCCAGGCTGGGTTGCAAAGCCTCCCCTCTTACTGGGCACCCCTCCCCCCCCCCCGACCAGCCCTGCTCAAGGCAACATGCACTGCCTCTCAGCCCTGAGGCCTGGCCCAGACCCCAGGAGGGACCTGCTTCCGACCCTTCACTGTCCACAGGCGGGAGCTCTCAGCGAGGACAGCTGCACTCGAGAAATGGCTCTGGGAACCGAGGGGGACAGGGTGTGTGTGATGGGCCTCGGCAGCGCTCTTGGCCCAGAGGACCCAGTATCCAGGGCCAGTGGAGCTGACACACGGCTGTCTGGGAGGGTCCAGGGGTTAGGGCTCAGGTGCCATGATGAACCCTGGCTAAGCTGGTGGGCAAGGCCGGCGGGTAGCCGGGGCTCTGCACTGCTGAGGGCTGCATGGGGCTCATTCTGGAAGTTCTCCCCCAGCCACATGGGTGTGTGTCTGGAGCCTGCCCGAGGGACCCCTGAGGCCTGGGAGGGTCTGGGGGACTGGAGAGGCCAGGGCTAGGAGCTCAGGCGCCAAGGTGCATAGCTGGTTGGGTGCACAGAAGCACTTATGGATGGCAGCCTCCCAGAGCATGCTGCCCTCCTGCCACCTACAGACCCCAGGCCTTTGAAGGGGAGGCTGGGTCAGCAAACCACACGGCCACAGGCAGGCCTCCCAGAGGCCCTGGCTCAGCCCCCTCGCTCGCAGCCCCAGGCAGCCCGTGTTGGGCCAGGCCCCACCTGCCCTCCAGTCGCACTGTGGGTGCTCCGATGCTGCCGAGAAAGCAAGGACCAGCCTCCCATGTCCGCTCTGTGAGGCAGAGCCTGGGAGGGGCTCAGGGGGAGATGGTGAGAAGGACATCAAATATTGCTCCATATGTTCCTTCCCAGTGTCCCCTGGGCAACACCCCACCCCCAGGACCTTCGCCATAAGCCCCACCTCCCCCCAGGGCGCTAGGTTCCCCATCCGCCCCCACTGGGTTTTCTACACAGTCACTGGTCTGGGAACCTGCCTGTTTATTCTCCAGCCGTCCCCATGGCAACAGCCCTGGGAGTCTTGCCCCCTCCCGGGAAGTGCCCAGAACCTGTTCCTGCCCTCTCCAAGCCCTTGCTGGAAGGTCCCTAGGGAGGGAGCGCGGCTGAGAGCCGGTGGGGAGGAGACGCAGCGGCCGGTGGGCCGAGGATGCCTGGGCTGTGCTGTAGGAGCCGCCCTCCGCACGTCATCCTGGGCCCTGCGGGTGGACCGGAGGCGTCCCTGGGCTGCAGCGGAGCCCCACCCGGAGGTGCGGAGGCCGCCTGCCGAGGCCAAGCCGGGTCTGCTGCCAGCTGGCCCTGCCCTCCCGCTGGGCCTCCCAGAGACCACCCTCCAGAGCCGCCTCGGGCCAGGGGCTACCTGCCAGCCCCACGGCTGCCCAACCCCGCTGTCCTCTGGGCCCGTGCCCCTGCCAAGCCCCAACTGCCGCTCCAGCTGCCACCGCCAACTGTCGCCCGCCTCCATTCCAAACGCTCACCCCCAACCGTCCCTCCAGCAGGCCCCTGCCAACTGCCAGCCCCTTCCTTCCTGAGCCCGGCTCCTTCCACCACCCCCAGGCCCTGGCACCAGGGCTCTGCATTCCAGACCTTCCCTCCGAGGCCCAGGCCGGGCCACACCTGCCCTACACCGGCTGTGCACCCGCCCGGGAGGGGCTGGTGTCAGGGGACAGGGCAGAAGGTGCTGGGGGTTGGGGACTGTGGGAAGCACAGGAGGGGGGGAGCAGGCAGGGCCCAGAGGGGAGCAGGCAGAGGGCAGTGCCAGCTGCCCAGCAGAGCCAGCCTAGGGGTGGCCAGGGCAGGCCCAGGGGACTGTGGGTGGGGTTGGGGGCTGGTCCTCTGAGGGTCTGTGAAGAGCTCAGCTGGACCAGCAGCCTTGGCCTTGCCACCATCAGGAGGGGTCCCAGGGCCCCTCCCCAGGCCTCTCTCCAGGTTACCAGCCCCTCTCAGCCCCGGGTGGGCCCCACTCCTGACAGCTCAGCCGTGCAAGGCCACCCTGGCCCCTGGGCCCATGATCCCTTTCCCTCTGACCCCTGCCACCTCTGTGGGTCCCAGCCTTGGCCTCGCTGCCCCTTCCTCCTAGGACCTCCTCTCCCCCATGGCCGCACCTGCCCCCCCACTCCTGTGGTCCCTCTGGCGGCCCCCGAGCCCACCCTTCCCCACGTGGGATCTCCAGAGCCTGGCTTCTGCTGGGCACTGGGCGCGCAACCAATCTGCGTCGGCCTTCGCCCGGCCGAGCCAGGAGACACTGCCGCCTGCCGCCCGCAAGGCCTGTAATTCCATCTTGCAGGGTCTGGGAACTGGGAGGCGCGGGGGACCAGCCAGTCAGCGCTGGAGTGGGGCGAGGGGACCGGGGGCCTCTGTCCTGCTGGAGGCCTCTGAGGCTCCCCAGGGCCGGCTCATGTTGCAGAGGCTGGCGATGGCGGCGATAGCCACCACAGGTGAAAGGGACACCGGCATCCCCAGTGTCCCCTCCAGGAGTTGCCAGGCCCGGACACATGGGGGCGGGGGGAGACCGGGAGGGTGTGGCATCAGTGCCCCAACAGGTATGGTCTTGGGAGGCCGGAGTCCCCACGCACTTGCCCAGCCTGGCCCACCTCCTGTGCTGGGGGCCAGAACAGGCCAGGAAGTGCCCCCCTACCCTGAGACCCCAGGATGAAGGGCTCTGTCCTGCCCTGGCAGGTGCAGGGCTCTCCCCCACCCTTCATCAAAGGAGGGTATTCCGGGTGACCCCACCCCTGCACAGGGCCAGTCTGCTGTTTCAGCCTCATCTACTCACTCACTCACTCACTCACTCAGAAACGTTCGTGGGACATTCGGAACCTACCAGAGCCAGGGACACTCACTGCAGGAACCCTTGAGCTCTGGGTGGGAGCCAGGGCTCGGCAGTCCGCCGAGGGACCAACGAGGCCATTTCTGACAACAGAGGGACCTGGGACAGGGCTGGACCAGCGTTGCTGGGGACATTCGGGGGAACCGGTGATGGGGTGGGAGGGCTCAGGCACAACCCTGGGGCCGGGGCGCAGGGACACAGGCACTGACGGGAGAGACACGGAGCTGGGACCCTGTGGGCCACAATGCTGAGCTGGAGCGAACAACCAGGAGGCAGATGTGACCACGATGGGGAGGGCCGAATGCAAAGGGGGGGCCCTGCACAGCCCGGGGGTGCCCCTCTGCAGGAGAACGGGGGACGGGAGGTGGGAGGCCCGGCCAGCAGGCAGCTCCTTGAGCAGGTGACTAAGGTGGACATCAGCGGGGCATCCTGGGGGGGCCAGGCATCCCCGACACTTCGTGACGAGAGGGCACCTGGCTGCAGCGCAAGCCCAGTGTGCTCATGAGAAATCACATCTGATAAGTCCAAACTGGGGCGGGGGGGCTCCACACAACACCCCTCGGGCTTGCTCGCCCGAGTCCGGCTCCTGTGCCCAGAGGGTCTCTGGAGCCGGCGCCCGCTGGGTGCTGCCCGGGGCTGAGGGGCGGAGGGGCCAGGGTGGAAGAACTGGAACCCTCCAACTGCAGTGCTCCATAGTTAAGAGACACAGACCAGTGGGGGCCTGCGGTGGCTGATGGCCACACGGCCTGCGTGTAGGACAACGACGCAGCAGAAAGTGGCACCAGAGGGGCACCCGGGCACTCTGGGCTTGGCAAAGGGACAATTTTCTCTAAATAAAAGGTTTATCCCCAAATAAAAAGTTTATTTTTAAAAAGGAAAACCTTCAAAACCCAAGTGATCATCCAACAAAACCTCCTCCCCAGGCCCCGGTGTCGGGGGGTCAGCGTGTCTTCCGTCCCGACCCGCAGGCGTGAGCCGGCCTGACAGAGCCCACTGCGCCTGCCACCTTGCCCGGTGAGCCGCGAGCTCAGCTCCGCCTCACCCGGCCCCCAGCCGTGTCTCTGAAGGTGTCCCCAGTTCCTGAGCTGTTTGCTTCCAAACTGCAAATTTGCTTTGTTGGTGCGGGAGTGTCTGTGAGCATGTGTCTGCACGCTTCTGCCCACACCTTTGAACGGGCCAGCTCTGGACGCAGGATAGGAGGTGAGGACCTGCGTCCGAGGGCCTGGGGCCCCTCGGGGTCAGCCGGGCTCCAACAGCTGCCAGGTTGGGCTCCGGGTTTTCCCACGGGCTGGAGGGTGTGGAGGCAGATGGCCCAGCAATGACTCTGAGGGGCTCCAAGGGTAAGGAGCTGACTGCCCTGGAAGGAGCAGACAGGGAAGCCTTGCAGAAGCAGCAGCGACATGGCCACATTTGCAGGGCAGGAAGCCCGAGGGGTGAGAATGAGGGGGCTGCCCAGGTGCCGCCGGCCCGGCCCAGGTTTGAGGGGAGAGGCCAGGGCTGTGGGTACAGTGCGGGGGAGGGGAGGCCTCGAAGGTAGCAGCAGAGCTGGCCTGCGTCCTGGTGACAAAGGGAAAATCCCTTCCCTGCCTTCCCCGGGACACGCGGCACCCACCCCAGCATGGTTGTGGCGAAGAGAAATCACGAGATCGTGATCTCGGGGCACTGCTCCCTCCAGCCCCCTGGGGTTTCAGATGTCCCTTGGGCAGGGGCCAGGGCAGAGCCCAGTCCCGAGGGCGCCTGGGCCCTGGGAGGCTCCAGAGCGCTGCTGGAGGACACGAGGCCTGGCCCCCGCTTCCCCTCTCTGTCACCCTCCACCTTACATCCCACAGCCCTGCCCGGATTCACTCCCCTCCTCCATGCATAGTGGGCACTGGGTCTGTCCGCTGGGCCGTGTGGTCCTCGCTGAGATGGGGCACATGACCGCTAGCCCTTCCCAGGTGGGGGACCAGCCCCTGATGGACACCCCTTCCCCTCACCCCTCATGGCTCCAGGACAATACCAGGCCTGGCCCCCAACTGGGGGTGCTCCTCCCACGGAGGCCAGGGGCACAGCTCCGCCTCGGGGTCCCCTCCAGGGCAGCCCGGCCTGGAGGGGGGAGGGAACATCCGGGATGAAATAGAAACCCACCTCCTCCCTCCATCATGGACGGGTGGGTACCCTGCCCACCCGCCTGCTCAGCGTCCTCACAGCCATCCTCCGAGCCGCTCCTGAGCTCCCCTCCTAACACCGAGATTCCAAGCACGCACCTGCTGCTTGGGCCCAGAGAGGCTGCCTGCCAGGGGGCCCCCACGCCTGCCCTCAGTCCTCTGCCCCTGGAGAGGACCTGCTCAGTAGACAGGGCCCTGCCTCTGGCTCACATGGGCACTTTCTTCTGTCTGCCCTCCCGCCCCGTGCTCCAGCAGGCCAGGCCAGGGCTGGGTCCCCCGGGTGTCCCGGGTCCAGAGGGTTCCAGGACCAGCCTGGCCAGAACCGGGGTTACCACCAAGCGTGTGGTTTGGGTCAGCCCCTCACTTCTCTGAGTGTGACAGAGCCTGCCTGGGGGAGCCCAGCAGGCTGAGCAACGTACCGCCCAGGAGCGGCCCGAGGGTGCTGCCTTCTTGGCCCCGTGTCCTGTGCCCTGTGCCCTGCAGGGCAGTGCAGCAAGCACTGGTGCCCAGTGGACTGAGGAAGGGCGCAGGGTTGGGTGGGGGCTCTGGGGCTTTCTGCTGCAGTTTCTAGGCCTGGACATCCTGTGGGCTCCTTCTTCCAGGGCCAGAGTAGCCTGGGAAGCCACAGGAACCCCATGGCTGACAGACCCCAAAAGGAGGTCCCACTGGAGGAAAGGTCTGCCTGGTGTTGGCAGCTGCCGTCTTCCGGGGATCCGGCAGAGGCCGGGCAGTGATTGAGAATTGTGTCCCCACTATAGTCTCAGGTAGGGTGGGAGTGTGGGAAATCTGGGGTGCAGAGCTAGAGGGGACCAAGGCGCTGGCGGAAGGGGACGTCCTGCCAGAGGGTCCGGCGGCGGGAAGGGGCTGGAAGGAGCAGCCTTCCCACCTGCTTGGGCCACCTCTGCCTCCCGGCACCAGACTCAGAGCCCCACTCCTGGTAGTCAGGGGCTCCGCCATGCAGGAGCTGTGGGAGCTCCTAGAGCCGGTCCCCAGCCCTCCTCCCTGGGGGGTCCTAGTGCCGGGGTGGTTTTGGAAACCAGAGACTGGAGGTCTTATCAGACCACAGGTTTTCCTGAGGAAGGAAGGGTGGGTGTGGGCCTGGGCCGGGCGCCTCCCCTGGGCGGGCCTGGCCTGGCAGAGGGCGCGCACACTGCCCTTCCCTCCCTGAGGAAGACAGTCTCTCCCTAGGGGACCGCAGCCCACAGCCCAGCCCTGGGACAACAGAGAGACCCCGGATGCTGCAGAGAGACCCCATGTGGCGGGGGTTGGGGGAGCACTCTAAGACACTGAGGGCAAATTCTAGCATTTCTAGGAGAATGTCCATAGTGCCCCATCAGAGCCTGGGGTGGGGCTATGTGACAAGTTTGAGCCCTGAGTCCACCCTCGGGTGCCCTGGGAACCGCACTGAGCTTCACCTGAACCCACGTGCTGCAGTGTTTGAAGCCCCCATTTGTAATAACCCCAAACTGGGAACTCCCACATGCCCACCAGCAGCCAAGCAGGTGAATGAGGTGTGGCCTGTCACACAGTGGAGTATGACAGCTGTGACCACGAGCCTCCGTGGGCTCCCCGTGCCTCTGCAGAAACCACTGTGTGTCACCAAGGGGTGGGGAGGGCAGAGCCGATTCCATGCCTGGCAGGACCAGGGTCCCAGAGGGTCTGACGGCCTCAGGGGTGGGCAGCGTCCTGGTCTCTGTATCTGGGTGCTGGTGACCAGTTCGGTGTGTAGAAATTCACTACCCACGCACTTTGGTGGGGAGCCCTTCTCTGGGCCTCTGTGGCACTTCGATCGAGAGTGACAGGAAAACCCCTCACTGGACTCGTCCAAGGGTAGGGTGTTCCCTGGGCCTTCTGCTTCCCTCCCTGCCCCGCCCCGTCCCCTGGGACCCTCCGTGCGGGTCTGGAGGGGGCAGGGGTGACAGCAGCACAGAGCAGCCCCTGGGGAGGTTAAGGGTTTCTTCCCACCTTCGGGGACTGAGGTTGGAGCTGGGCACAGGCCAGGCCGACTGCCCGGGGCTGACCCTCCCTTTCTCGAGAGCAAGCCCAGAGGAGCCCAGCAGGGTGGGGGTCCCAGCCTCCCAGGTGGGGCCAGGCGGATGCACCGCCCTGGCTGCTAGAGCCTGGCCTGCTGGCCTTGGACTGCCAGCCACCCGCTGGGCCAGGGGCGCCTCCTGCCCCCTCCCTCCCACCTCTACCCCTTCCTCTTCCAGAGGCCCCAGGGCTATTTTTAGGCTATTTTTAACTCAGTTGAGCTGCATGTGCAGAAGGTGGACAGAGGGGAGGGGCCCACATCTGCCTTCCTGTCCCCTCCCCTCCTGGGTCCAGGCTTTCTGGGGACACTGGTCACTCCGACACTGGAGGGGAAACAGCACTGAACCCCACGAAGTGTAGTCCCACACAGAGGCCACACGGGTACCCGAGATCTACACTTGGGCCGGGACACGGCCTCAAACACACGCACTGGGAGGCACACTCGGGCGTGCACACCCCCCAGGTACAGAGACCTGCTCACCAACAGGCCAGACACACAGACTCAGAGACGCATTCAGTCTGCACAGAGAGACAGCCAATCCTCACTCCCAGGACTCTGAGCCCTGGAAACACGCCCACACACAGGTGCCCAGAGGCCCCTGGCGGAGGGTGTAGGGAGGACCCTCAGGTCTCATTCGTAGATGGATGTGGGCAAGACTCTGCAGGTGGGGGAGCTCGGCCCCTCTGTCCTGCTCCCCCAGAACCAGCACAATTCCCCTCAGCACACCCGAGGGTTGCTCAGCACCCTCCCCACCCAGACGCCCATGAAGAGGGGCAGGCTCGTGGCACGGGCTAGAGCGGAGCTGATTCCCGCTCTCTCCCCCGTGTGCTCCCCCACACCCTCGGGACAGGAAGCCCAGGAGAGAGGCGGGCAGGCAGTTTGTGGGGAAGGCCTCCGAGCACACTCAGCCCCTTCCTTTCCCTGCGCCCCACTTCCCCTCTCCTCCCCCAGCCTTTGTTCCCTGGAGCAGCTACCCCCACCCACCGCCTGGAAAAACCCCAGGTGCTGGTCTGGGGCCTCTGTCCCCTGCGTCCTGGATGGGGGAGTCAGGGGAGGAGGGAGCTGGGTGGGAGGGAAAGAGCACAGGACCCAGCACTGTGAGGGCAGCTGGCTGAGGTCCAGCTACCCCCTCCAACACCCCCCACCTCCACCCGGGAGGCCCCAGGGATGAAGGAGGGTGGGGAGCCTGCCCGGAGGACAGGACATCCTCTTGGCAGGACACAGGACGCAGGCCGGAGGTTCCCAGCCTGTCAAGGACACAGGGGGAAAAGGTCACTGGGGCCTGGGGCCCACCACTTCTAAGGTCCACCAGGGCTTCTGACAGTCCATCTGAGTTACTTCAGACAGGGGCCTGGAGGACAGCAGAGCCAGCACCAGTGAGACACCCCAATCCCTGCCCCCAACCCCCAGGCCCCATCTCAGTCTGTCAGGCTGTGGAGCGGTGCACACACTCGCCCCGCTGGCCCTAGCCCCGGGACATCCTTGGAGAGCATGGGAGACACACAGTTGAGCCATGCGAGCCACCTGCACCTCCCACTCTGAAGCCGGGTCCTCAAGCGATCCTGGAGCCGCTGCCCTAGAGGAGGGGCTTCAGCCTGTCCCTGGCCCTCCCTTGCCCAGGCCAGCAACCCAGGGACAGTCTCGTGGGGGTGAAGGCTAGGGGGACAGGGCCCTTGCTCCTGCAGAGAGCAGCAGAGCTAGGCCCTCCCTGGGCTGGCACTGTCGGCTGAGGCTGGCCAACCGTTTGACCACTGGTCTGGGGGATGAGGACATTGAAGGTCACGGACCAGAGGACTTCCTGCGGTTACCGCATCCAGGCCGCCGGGACCTGGGCCTCGTCTGTCGGCCCATGGTCACTCCATACCGGAGCACCCTGCTTGTTCCAGGAGGTCTGGAGGGTCCTGGCCCTCCTCCTGCCCAACACGAGTGCCTGCCAGTCATTTGCAGGAGCGTCTGCTACCTGTTCCAGCGGCCAAGTGGACTCGACGCCTCACCTAAACAGCCCGTGAAAATGAGTCACCATGACGTGCAGCTTGGGTCTGGAGTGGTCTCTGTCCACCTAAGGTGACGATCGTGAAGGGGATTCTGGTTCCACACGAGCCGGCAATGCCTCGGCCAGCGTCCACCCAGGAGAGATGGCCACTCCGCCGAGCAGCCGGCTGCCCGGACCCAGCCCCCCCCCCCCGCCCCCTGTCACCACCCTGCCTGGGTTTTCAGCCTTCCTCACAGTCTTCATGTCTTCTTCAAAACTAAGCTATTTGCTGAAGTGTGATTCACATATGATGACGTCACCAGTTTTAAACGTACAATTTGATGCGCTCTGACAAACGTGTAACTGTGCTGTCACCACAGTCGTGCAGTCAAGTGTCCCCGTAGCCCAAAAATGCCCCTGCACCAGGGCAGCCATGCTCTGGGCCGGCCAGGGTGCCGCCCCCGGGTTTCACGTGAACAGAATCGCGCATGGGTGGCTCTGCCCAGTCGGCTGCTCGCTCCCCTTGACGGGGTCGTCTGCTGCGATGGGGGCTTGGGGTGCTGACCATGGGGACATGACTGTGGAGCTGCAGGCAGCAGAGGTGACGACGAGGACAGCGATGACCAGCTAGGCGACGGTGGCTGTGGGTGTTGGCAGCAACAGTGACGGACGTGGTCATTTGTCATGGCGAAGGCTCTGAAGGCTCTTCTGTCCCTCCTTGGAGGCGCCTGGCACCAGCATTGGGAACCCACCGGGGAGGTGTCCCCCACTCCCAGAGTCACACCCGTGGAGCCAGCTGCCTGGCTCCTCCCTGGCAAGGATGATGCCCACCCTCCCCGTCGGTGGGTGCAGAGCCGCAACCCCTCACTGAACCCCTCCCTCCAGGGGCTGCCCTGCGCTCTCCCAGACGCATGGCCTTCCCCTCTCTCCAGCTTCCTTCTGGCCCGGGGCTCATGGCGTCTTCTTCTCTCAGAAACACGGGCAACAGGAGTCATGCTACCCTCTCACGGTGTCACCCGTTTTCTGCTGACCAGCACCTAAGCCACCCCTCAGGGCTAGGGGAGTCACCCTGGGCGGCAGACGCTCAGCCCTGCCCTGGCCACCAGCACGGCCAGCCCTGGGGTGGTTTGCGGAGCGGCTCTGGCCGGGATGGTCAAGGGAGGGCATTGGCGGGGGGACGGTCCAGCTTGGCTGTGCAGAGCAACTTTGAGAGGAACCATTGCCTTCCTCAAGCCCACCTGGTGCCCGTAGCCGGAGGTCAGATGAGGGTCAGCCCAGGAGGGTCTGCAGGGCCGGGGGACCCGCCCTGACATTTGAGACCCAGCTGAGGGGTCAGAAGCCCCCTGCCCCATGCAGGCCTGAAGGCACCCCCTGGGACTTTCCAGGGGGCTGTGCCCACTGACCTGCTGACCAGAGCCTTTGCTGGGGCTGGGCAGGGCACGGGGCATTTCCTGTCTGGCCTCCCTCCTCCCCACCCCAGGCTGCAAGCCCTGCTCCTTCCTCCCCCGCCCCGGGGGCTTTCCATAAAGCCCAGGCCCGCTATTTTTAGCTGAGGGAGAGGGACCAAATCCTGGCCCCACTGCCTCCCCCAGGGAGCCTGGGCAACATCGGGGCCGGGGTTGGGCCCCAGAGGCTGGGGAGCCAGTCGCCTAGCAGCCCCTTCCTTCCCGCGCCACGGACACCTGGCAGCCAAGGTGGCCAGCACGGGGCAAAGGCTCGGGAGCCCAGTGGGCAGGGTCTCAAGGCCTGGAGTGGTATGGTCCCAGGGCCTGGGTGGGCTACCGCCCGCTTCCTGTAGCCGCGCCCCGGCACTTCAAAGGCCGCTGCGGCCCTGTGGTCACTCCCCAGCTCCCACGCAGCCAGCCGGAGGGGCGGGGTGAGCACCAACCCCTGGCAGCTGAGTCCGGCTCCAGCAGCTTCAAAGCAGCTGGGGTGGGCAGCCCTGCGGTCGGTGTGGATCCCCAGGGCCGGGTGGGGGGTGGGTGGGGGGAATAACGGGTTCTGTCCTCTGCTTCTTCCTCCTCCCCATGAGCTGCCTTCCTGGGTGGGCTCAGGGCAAGAGCCCAGACACTCTTCTGGCCCCCAGATCCTGTCCTGACACAGGGACCCTGGGCGACTGACACCTTCCCCTCTGTGTGATGTGTGGGGTGTCCAGGTGGGGTCACCATGCAGCCCCCTTAGAGAAGCCGCAGGAACCAAGGCGGAGCACCCCTGCTGACCCCCTCTGGTTCATGGCTGGGGCGAGGCTTCCCTTTCTTCCCCTTCACCTCCTCCCTTCTCTGTCCGGGTTTTTTTGCCTGAAGCCCTGGGGGCAGCCCGAGGGGAGGGGACAGAGGGAAGAAGGGCTCGCCTGTCTGGGCCTCCGGGGAGTGGCCGCTACGCCCGCCCACCGCAGAGGTGGGCTGGACCGGCTGCGGTGGGCTTGACCCCGTGCCAGATCCCCGGGGACCGTCGGGGTGAGAGGGTGGGGGCGCGGAGCCTCGGAGCCGCCCGAGCCCGGCCGAGAACAGAGAGGGCCTGTGAGCGAGGGGGCGGGGAGGAAGCGTTCAGGGTCCCCTGGGGTCAGCTCCGGGACAGTTGCCGTTTTTAATCCGTGCCGGAGACTGAGAAGGAGCCGCGAGGGCTCTAACCTAGATCCGCTTAGAGCGAGCTTGGGGCGCGCGGGCGGCGGGGCCCAAGGATGGCGGCGCCCCGGGCTGTGAGCCCTGCAGGGCAGAGACCTGAGTTCGGGGTGGCCGTCCCCTCCCGCGGTCCGCGGTGGCCTTTCAGGGTCCCGCCCAACTCTGCGCTGACTGTGCCCCCACCCCAGCCTCCCCGGCCCACAGCCATCCACTCTCCGGCGCCGGGTCTCCAGAAAGGGCCATTCGGCCCGGGGCTCCCCGATTCAGGGCCATGAGAAGCCCCATTCAAGAGCTTAAAATCCCGCTGTCGCCGGGGCCTCCGGGGAAGGCAGCTTTCAGCCCACGCGGCCGGCAGGTGGGAGGCCCGCGCCCTGGGAACTCTCCAACTCGGCCCGGGACGCACTACCAGCGACCACCGGGCGCTCCGGGCTCAAGCAGGACTCGGCTCCGCGACCCCTGGCCCCGAGCCCCACGCCACGGCTTTCCGCGCTCGGAGCGCGGGCGGGACCGGTGCTGGGCGGGGCTCCGCGGGAACGCCCGTCCCTCCCGGAGGACGTGCCCCTGCGCGTCCCCGGGGAGCTCGCACCAGCCGTGGGCGGGGACTCCAGGTCCCCCCTCGGTCTTCCCAGGTCCCCTGGGTCAACTGCCCTTCCTTGGGCGACACCGTCCCCCCCGCGCGGCCTCACCGAGTTGTGAAAAATGTTGACGGTGCCACGGCTTTGAGGAACCTGGAAAGGTCGCCTCTGCCCTCCGGGGACCTCGGACCCCTCGGAGTCAGCTGCCTGGAGAAGCTCGGGCGTGGAGACGCGGGCTCGGAATCAGCGACCGGCGGCGAGCCGGCAGGCCGGCGGCCTGTCTGGGACCCGGGACGGCATCCTTTTCCCGCCCCATCGCCGGTCTTTGGGGTCTTGCGCTGGCGAAGGGAAACGCGGCGCACCCCGAGACCCAACTTGTAGGCAGAGGGTCCCCGACCCTTTCCACGCATCCATCACCCCACCCCCACCCCGCCGCGCCGTAGTCAGGCCGGCTGTCGGAGATCCAGGCCACAGTTTCTATCTGGCCGCTGCTTGGCACGGGTCCCGCAGGTGAGGGGGCTCCAAGGGGCGAAGGAAGGACGAAGAGCCAAAAGTGGGGCGTCGGGCGGCTGGCCGCAGGGCTTTCGGTGCGGGCCTTGCCAGCGGGTCAGGACCAGTCCTTCGTCAGTAAACTAGGGCCACGAGTAGGAAGAGCCCCAGCTGATCCCTCTGCTTCAGATGGGCACCCACCAGGACTCACAGGTCAGCACCAGCTCTTAGAAAAGCAACCCAGCCCTGGCTGGGGTGGCTCGGAGGGCTGAGCAGGGGCCTGTGATGGGGAAGGCCCCCGGTTCAACTTCCAGTCAGGCCACAGGCCTGGGTTGCGAGGCCAGGCCCCTGCTGGGGGCCCGAGGGAGGCGACTGGCTGCCCTGTGTCTCTGGCACTTGGATGTTTCATTCCCCCTCCCTTTCCCTCACTCTAAAAATAAACAAATAAAAATTTTAAAAAAAGGAAAAAGAAAAGCGACCCAGCCAGATCTCCTGCCCTTAAGAACACCCACCCCCTTCCCTGAGGCAGGCACTTGGGAACTGGGGAAGGGCACCCTGGCAGCCAGGGCGTGAAGGGCTGGACAGCCCCCTAGTCTAGACTGCACGGCACGTGTCTGTTGGGAAAGCATGAAGGATGCGTCCAGGTGGATGTTTCTGGAGACCAGGTGGGGCGGAGGAAGGACCGCTGGCTTTTCTGTGTCACATCTGGCTGGTTGTGTTGTGAATCACGAAACCGTATGAGGCCCCCACCTCCCGCCCAACTCCGTGCTGGCTGTGGTCATTGTGGGGAGGGTGAGGCTGTGCTTCCAGGTGTGACATTGGGTCCACGTGTAGTGGCCCTTCAAAGTTCATGTGTGGGGTTCCGAGGATCATTCCAGGAGCCAGGCCGCCAGCTGCACAACGGCAGGGACACTGCTGTCTGTGAGGACGGTGCCCCTGGAACTCGGCCCCAGTGGGCTGGCTGCAGGGCTCTCGACTCCTCCTCAGACCCCTCCCTGATGACAGCCGCACAGCGTAAGGAGAGGGAGCAGACCCTTTGGGGCAGCAGGAAGGAGGGGGCCTGGGTGTGTACCCCCCCCAACCCACCATCCTTGAGGGCACTGGGTAATGCTGTGATTCCAGATGTTCAGCAGCTGTCGTGGCCATTTCCGCCCCTTCTCTGACCCCACATCCGCCAGGAAGCGTCCCCTCCTGTCCTCAGGCTCTGAGCCAGCCCCCACCTTCCCTGCACCCCATTTCCTGAGCAGAGGCGTTTGTGCAGACTCAGCGACCCTCCCCAGGCCCAGGGCACTGCTCCCAGAGCCCTGGGCCAAGCCCACTGGCTGGACACCCCCCGCCGGGGCTCTGGTCCTGGCCCAGCCCCTCCAGCCCCTGGGACTGGTCTCTCTCTCTCCCTCCGCTCCTTCCCCAAGGTTGGCTCTGCTGCCTGCAGCATAAATCAGGGCCTGGGGAGGCAGAGCAGCCAGGTCGGAGGGAGTGCTGCACTGCCTTTGTGGGAGGGAGGGCGGGAGCCTGGGGGAGAAGGGCAGAGGTCACAGCGCCCAGCAGGCTCTGTGGGGGTGGGGTGCATATGGAAAGGGCTGCCTGTAGATGCTGGGGCGTGGGGGGCTGCCTCATGGAACTGAGAACTGACAGGGGGACACAGCCCTGCCTTCCCAGAGCAGATGGGGGCGCACAAGAGGTCACTGCAGCTGGTCCAGTCCGGGGGGGCTCTTCTGGAGGGGATGGCGGGAGGAGGGCTCCCTTCCTGTCACATGCTTTCCTGTCTCAGCAGAGCTGGTGGCTCTGGGCACTCAGGCTCCTGTGGGTTGGGGGTAGGGCTGGGGGGGGCAGGTCAGGGGCCAGGCCAAACACAGGGCAATGGCCCCAGGGAGCCAGCAGCTCCAGCTGGCTGACCTCTGCCTCTCAGAATGCCCCCTCTGCCTGCTGTTCCGGGGAGCCTAGGGCAGGTGGGCCTGGATGAATGGGGGGTTGCCCCAGTTGCCCCAGGGGGACGAGAGTTCTGGGGCATAGAAACAAAATGTGGTGTGTCCCATACACTGTGCAGACAGTCCTCCAGGACCCCTCCCCCCCCGCACTGTGTCACTGTATCAGCCCAAATTCGGACTGCGGACCCTCTGCTCTGCTGGGTCACCCCACAGGTCTCACAGAAGGAGCCTGGGCCTTTGGGTCTGCACTGCCCCTCCCCCAGAAGCCAAGTTTCTGGAAGCGGTCCCTAGGGAAGTAAATCCCCCCACCCTCCCATCTCCTCCCCTAACCACGGGGCCAGGGGAGCATTTCAGGAGGAGGACTGCCAATCCCTACAGGCCCCTCCACCCATCCTTGGGCCCCAGGTGTGGTGCTCTGGGGGTTCCCTCTTCAGGCAGCCCCCCAAGTGCCCCTCAGGACCCAGTGAAGAGGTGACATGGTTGTGGATCTGGGGGACAGAAGTGGGGCCCCTGCCCAGGTTCCCCCTGAAACCTGAGTTACCTCTGGGTGCTCAGGACCTGACCAATGAGCAGAGCCACCCAACCTGGAACATGGGCTGGAAAATTTGGATCTCAGAAGCCAGGGGGAGGGGGGCAGGGGGCAGAGTTGCCAGATTTAGCAAAAATCAACAAACAAACCTACCGACAGGATATCCAGTATGTCCCATGCAACATTTAGGACATACTCATACTCAACAAGTATTTGTTCTTTATCTGGAATTCAAATGTAACCGGGTATTCTGTGTTTTATCCGGAAACCCTGGGGGACAGTCAACAGGCCCAACCTACTTGCCTTGTCCCCTGACCCCTCCTTCCCCCCAGGCCCGAGGGCGGCAATGTCCTCAGCTCCACTTCCCACCTCTGGCGCAGGCGCAGGCTGACGGGCCGACTGCCCAATCCGGATACACAGGGGAGCAGAGAGGGCCCTGGGACCCTCCCCAAAGGACAGGGTCTTGGAGGCAGGCCTGGCTCTCAGGTGGCAGAGTCTGGCTGGCTTGCCCAAGGCCTGTCTGAGCTCCAGGCCACTACTGAAAGAGCCCCTATCTGGCTCTTCCCTGGCTCCTCTTGTGGCCGCCAACCCTGCCACCTTCGCCCCCAGGTGGGCTGGCCCTGTCTGGTGGAGAAAAAGGGGAACCCACCAGAGCCCTCTAGAAAAGAGGAAGGTATTGCTTGTGGGGTGGTTTCAGGGGGTGGAGGGCTTGACCAGTGGCTGAAAATGAGGAACACTGGCCAGGAAGCACCCACCTGGAGAGGGGCCACTGCTCCGAGGAGCAGATGGAAAGAGGATCCAGCACAGGCGGGGGTTTCCAGCCTGCACCCTCCCCCTGTCCTGAGGAGGAAGGTGTGACGGGGTAGGACCTGCAACCCAAACTGGGAGCACAGGCTGCACCCCTGCCCCAGCAGCAGCCCCGCCAGCTGCCAGTGACAGACTTCCTGGGCTGCTGGGTGCACGGGGGGGCGGGGCCCCTTGCACGGGTCTGGGCGGGGCACTGCCACCCCCCAGCCTCTGCAGGAGACCACTCTGTTTTTGCTCAGACTCCCTCGGCCTGACTTCGAAGCTGCTCCCACCTGTCCCCAGTTTCTGTTCCCACCAGTGTGGGTACCTCCCCAGGTGGGGGACCATCCCAGAGCAAACCCTGCGTTTTTCCCAGGGAGACCCAGGCCTCCGTCTGTGAGAGGTCAAGGCTGTTCATTTCCCACTGGCCTGTCCTTCAGTTTAGGGAGAGGGGTGGATAGGTATGGGTGGCAGGTGGGTGAAGCTGGGGCAGTGGAGGTAGAGGCAAGGAAGGCGTGGGGAGGGTGTGGCCACCTCCAGGTCCTCAGGCTTGTGTCCCAGGGGTGGGGCAGAACTTGAGGGTCCATGACCGGGAACCCTTTGTGAGCCCATCACAGGGTGTCATCTCTCCCCCCAGCAACAGTGACTCACAAAGGTGGCTGGCGCAGATGCCACTGCCCCTAGAAGGCCCAGGTCATAAAGGCCATTAAGACTAAGCCCAGAGGATGGCGTCCCAACACAGCCAGGAGCTGTGCTTGCCCTGGCAGCTGGGCTGGGCAGGGCTGGGCTGGCCCTCCCACCTGCACCCAGCCCTGTGACTGAGCGTTAAGCAGGGCTCGCGCCCAGCATGTGGCAGCCTTGACGCCCATGTGTGTCGTCTGCTTCGTGAAGGCGCTGGTGCAAGTGTTTAAGATCTACCTGACTGCCAACTACACTGACAACTTCCGCAGCTGGCCGGTGGACTTCCGCTGGGATGACGTGCGCGCCCCCGGCGCGGGTGGCAGCGGTCACCGCGCACTGACGCGCACCGCAGCTGCGGCCGGTGTGTGGCTGCTCCAGGACGCTGCGCTGGGTGTGGGTGCGCCTAGGAGGCCGCTGCGCGGGTCGCGCAGCCAGATGCAGTGCCTCCTGCAGCAGATCCGCGAGCTGCCCGGCCAGCTCGCCAGCTACGTGCTGGCCCACTCGCTGGGCCGCTGGCTCGTGTACCCCGGCTCCATGTTCCTGATGACCAGAGCGCTGCTACCGCTGCTGCAGCAGGGCCAAGAGCGCCTCGTGGAGCGCTACCACGGCCGGCGAGCCAAGCTGGTGGCCAGTGATGGCAACGAGATCGACACCATGTTCATGGATCGCCGCCAGCACCCAGGCAGCCAGGGCCAAGGCCTGCACCTGGTCATCTGCTGCGAAGGCAACGCGGGTTTCTATGAGATGGGCTGCTTGTCCGCGCCGCTGGAGGCTGGGTACTCGGTGCTGGGCTGGAACCACCCCGGCTTTGGGGCCAGCACCGGCGAGCCGTTCCCCCAGCACGATGCCAATGCCATGGACGTTGTGGTCAAGTACGCGCTGCACCGCCTACACTTCCCACCCGCCCACGTGGTGATCTATGGCTGGTCCATTGGCGGCTTCACAGCCACCTGGGCCACCATGACCTACCCAGAGCTGGGTGCGCTGGTACTGGATGCCACCTTCGACGACCTTGTGCCCTTGGCCCTGAAGGTCATGCCCCAGAGCTGGAAGGGACTGGTGGTGCGCACCGTGCGCGAACACTTCAACCTCAATGTCGCCGAGCAGCTGTGCAGCTACCCCGGGCCAGTGCTGCTGGTCCGGCGCACGCTGGACGACGTAGTCAGCACCTCAGGCCCCCTGCGCCCCCTGGCGTCTGGCGACGTGGAGGGCAACCGCGGCAACGAGCTGCTCCTGCGCCTGCTGCAGCACCGCTACCCTGCTGTGATGGCCCCTGAGGGTCTCGCCATCGTGGCTCGCTGGCTGCGCGCCAGCAGCCTGGCACAGGAGGCCGCTCTCTATGCGCGCTACCACGTAGACGACAAGTGGTGCCTGACATTGCTGCGCTCCTACCGCGCGCGCTGCGAGGATGAGCAGGACGATGGGAAGGCCTGGGGGCCGCACGGGCTCCCCTTCCCCTGGCTGGTGGGCCAGGGCTTGAGCCGGCGACGCCGCCGGCAGCTCGCACTGTTCCTGGCGCACAAACACCTCAAGAACGTGGAGGAGACTCACTGCAGTCCACTGGAGCCCGAGGACTTCCAGCTGCCCTGGAGGCTGTAGCCGCAGCCCCTGCAGCAACTGGCTGTGTAGCATTTGCCCATCTTCAGGGCCTCAGGGCCCGTCCCCTCCCCACACCCCAACCAGTAAAGCTGGCCTGCCCTGGGGATCCCGACCTAGTGTCTGGGGCGGGGAGGGTACTCCCAGCTCCCTTTCTTCCCTCCGACAATTGTGCAAGTCCCAGTCTGCTCCTGGCTCCTAAGGGGGTGCAAGATTAACCTGGCCTGAGTAATGGCAACACTGTATAATAGGGGCTTTGAACACATCAAAACAATGGTGGGAACATGGGCTGTGGGGCCCTCGGAGGTGCTGCTCTCCCAGTCTGGGTGATGGGGTGGCTCCAGGAAAGATGGGAGTTGAAAAGTTTGAACGAGTTGCCCATAGCTATGAAAGGACATTTGTGAGTATAAAACAGGTCTTAGCAGCTGGACCTTCCTGGACTGTGATGCTGCCACTCCCTGGGGTCCCCTCTGCACGTCCACTCCTGGCTTCTACAAGAGGGTTTGATGGGACTGCAGATTTGAAGGAATGGGTGCACACAGTACTATGTCCATGTGGGGCCACAGGCACACCCGCACCAGTTGCTCACTGCTGGGCATCCACTGAGTCAGGCCCGGGCTGGGCCTTGGCCCTGGCTCAAGGGTGCCATGCAGAACCAGAAAGCTTCTCTGCTCCCCACTATCTGTGATGCAGTCACTTTCTGCCTGTCTGCCTTGAACTATATGAAGCAGAGACTATGGGCTGTCCCCAGCCTCTGGGGACAGGCTGGCCAGGGCGGGTTGAGCAAGAAACTCTGGAGAAGCGGAAACAGTCGAGTGGGGCAGACATATAATTGACAGCACCAGAGCAGGACACAGCCATGAGGCACTGGGGCAAGTACCAGCAGAGGTAGGTGTGTGTAGTGACATAAACAGGGAGACACCTGTGGGAGGTGGTGAGCTTTGAGCTGAGACAGAAAGAGGACTTAGGTGAAGGAAGGGGCTTCCATGCCTAGGGGGTCACAGTGGCTTGGCTGGAGGCGGAAGTACAGTCCCTGTATGGGCAGATCCCAAAGGCTTTGCCTAACGTTTAAGGATTTGCTTCTAGGGACAAGGAGGAGACGAGACGAAGAAGGGCAATTGTGGGAACTGATCGAACGGGACTGGTTGCTTGACGATCCCATACACCTTGCCTTTGGGAAGTCTGGCAAGTGAGACTTCCAGAGTCTGCTGGAAGCTCCTCCACTAGCTGAACGACCTTGGCAAGGAACCCTAACCTCCGTTCCTCAACTGTCAAGTGGGCTCCACCTGGTTCACGGGGTGGCGGACTGGGACACACCGAGGACATCAGTGCACGCCGCACCGAACTGGCGAAGGATGCGCGAAGCCCGGTGCCTGCGCGGGAACCCAGTCGCCTCCAGTCCGTTGAGGGCAACGGTGTCTACAGGACAAGAGGAGGGATCACGGTCACGCCTTTTTCTGCGCAACCCCCAAACAATTAAAAAAAAAATCACCGTAAATGAGCGCACTAAAATAAGAGAGGACAGACTAGGCGGAGAGGCTAACCCCAAAGTCAGGGGTCTCGAAGGGGTCGCCAGGGATCTAGATCTGACCCGTCAAGGTGCGTGAGCCCTGGCGCCCGGAGGCAGCGGGAAACACCCTGGAGACCTGCCAGCGGCCTGGGTGGAGGGCTTCCGCGGCGCCATATTAGCCAGTCCTCCCAATTCCCACCTTCCCCCGGCTCTGCATACCGTTCTACCTGTGCGTCTCGCTGGTGGAGCTTACCTGGGAGGGCTTCCCTCAGAACCCGGCCTCCCTTTCCTGCTCCGTCCTCAGCCTTGGCCAATCAGGTTGAAGTAGATGTACCGGACTGGGCCAACAACTCTCTTATTGGACAGAGCTTGTGGGGGCAGGACGAAGGCGGAGCGCGCGTCAAAGCGGAAGTGGGCCGTCGCGTTGCTGATTACGTAATGCCACGGCGGCTGAAGCGGTTCCGCTGGCTGGTGTGCGCGGTGAGCGTTTATCAGTGCTGCCTGCTCCGCTCCGGCGCTCGCCACCCGGGCCCCGAGTCCAGCTGCGGCCGGGCCGCCGTTTGAACATGGACTCTGCTGGCCAAGGTAAGCTGCGGCCCCGGCGTCTCCGCCGCCTCCCGGGCCGGTGGGCCCACGCTCCGCTCCTCCCGGGGTCGCGTCTCTGACTCTTCGCCCCTACTCTGCTCGCTCCCCCCCCCAACCCCGCGGCCCCTCTCAGCTCCCAGGAGGTCGCGGCGTGCGTGTTCCGCTGGCAGCTTGGACCGCCGCGAGGACTGGGTCTCCGGCACCACCCTCCCCCCGGGCCCCAGAGCTTTGCGCTCCCTCACTGCAGGCAGCTCTCGTTAGGCCCCCGCCCTCCGTGCCTGCGCCGGGCTCTCAGAGACGTTCCCTCTGGACTTGGGCCGAAGTGTGCGCGTCTCCCGGGAGACGGGGGAGTTGCGGAGGTGAAACTGTGTTCGCGTTCAGCGCGGCGCCCCTTGGGTGGCAACGCTGCTCGGAGCGCAGCCTATTGAGAGGTTGTCTCAGGAGGGGGAGGGCACCGTGAGTTAGGGGCACACCCAGCGTACCCGGCCCGTTCCCAGACAGACACCCGACCGGCTGGAGATGGCCCATGGGAGTGGGTGTGGCGCAGGCCCAGGATATGCAAATCTTGGGAAGGCGATAAAGAGTCTGTCTCCCTTTACCAGGCTCTGGGGCGGGTGTGGTTGTTCCTAAATTTCTGTGTTGACATAACTACATCGGGTAATTTCAGGGTGTTCTCTCCAGCATTGTGGTTAAACGTTAGAATTCCTGGGTTCTGATAATATTCTGTAGGTATTTCTACTTTTGACATCTATTTATAAGTAGTAGACCAGCAAAAGCTCCCATGGGGTGCCTTGAGACGTTCAGGAGGCTTTTCACTGCTTCGTTTGCGTCCCTAGTTAGTTAAGCATCATAAGCACTGGATTCTGATCGTGAGAACATCCGAGAACCTTCACTGAGCACCTACTGTGTGCCAGGCACTGTAAAGCCTGCTTCTCAAATGACCTTTTTCTAGTTTCAGAACAGCCCTTGGAAATTGGTCCTCATATTACTTCCAACTGTAGATGATTAAATAGGGTTTGGGAGCCGGGGGCCCCCCGGGACAAAGGACCCAGCCACGCTCGTTCTCCGTGGGTCCTTTGGTAACGACACCCTTCCCTGCCTGCACGGTGTGCTGAGGCTGGTGTCACACAGTGTCCGGCATGTGCGGCGAGTGCCCAGTTTCTGCCTGGGGGTCACTTCCATGGGATCCGGTTTTAGCTTTCTAGTCAGAAACTGTCCGAGAGCCCTCACTTATTTTTCCAAAATAGGGGAAAATATGGAGATTTCAAGGCGTTTACTGGATTTGAGTAGGTTCAACGTGGTGGATACGGGTGATGAAGTAAAACCATGGAGGTTGATCCCAATTAGAAACCAGAATGAGCTGATCTCAAGTGGATGTGCTTTGTTTTGTAAACACTGGTTGGGCACCAAGGGAGCGCCCAGCTGGAGCGTGTGGGTGGGGCGTGAAGGGAGTGAGACAGCCGGCTGAGTGGAGCATCTCTGGTTCTAAGTACTTCCCATCTGTACTCAGCAGACAGTAGACAAACCTGCCTGCAGTTGAAAGCACTCTCCTTCTCTCCAGCCTTTATGCTTGTTGCTTAATTTACTTTTAAAGGTGCCAGACACCATACAAAGGCTGTGCCTTCACTGTGTGCCGGTCGGAGGGGTGGAGTTATCAGTGCTGATGGTGGAGAGGGCTGAGGGCCGCAGGAAAGGCCTGCGGTGTCGTCCCTGTCCTGGAGTGGCAGGTCGTAAACTTGCAGTGCACAGGGCAGTGCACCTGACTCGGAGGAAGCATAGAGACCATGGGAACCCAGACCCAGCCTGGTGTAGCCGGGGCGTATGCAGGTGTGCTGCGCGTCCTTGCAGGGTGGTGCGTGCGGCGCGTGCTCCTTGTGTGTAACTGTAGTGTGGGCGCTGGCAGGTTAGCTGCTTGGAAAGCGGTGTCCGTATTCACAGTGTATTGGGTTCCTTGGCTCTCGTGGTGCCTCGCAGCAGAGTTTTCCTGGCTCAGAGGACTTGTGCTCACGGGGGAGCCAGCAGTTCTGGGCCCTGCAGCGGCACCTGGGGTGGTGTGGGTGTGCTGCCCCCAGTAGGAGGCTTGGGCCATCCTCGCAGAAGCTTCCAGAGAAGAGGCTCTGTTACTGTCCTGGCGCCTGTCCTTTCCCCCTTTCCTTCCCCTCCGCCCAGGCTCCTCCACGGCTCCTCCCTTGACTCGCCTTCTGGACTCCCTTTGTGTCTGGCAGATATCAACCTGAACTCCCCCAACAAAGGCCTGCTGCCCGACGCCATGACAGATGTCCCTGTCGACACAGTGGGGGCCGCCCCACCGCCTGCTGCCGAGGGTCTGACGGAGGCGGAGGAGGAGGAGCTCAGGGCGGAGCTCTCCAAGGTGCTGCGTCTGGGCCTGGGGGCCTGGGGGCCTGGGGTGAGGGGGAGCCGAGGGTCTGACTAGGCCCCGAGGCTGGCGTGGCCCTGCAGAAGGTGGAGGCCGGCCCCACGGCCCTGCAGGAACTGCCCTCTGCAGCCCTAGCTTTGCGCCCGGCGCCTCGTGGGCACCCCATGAGGCACTCCACGCGGGGACAGCTGCCTGTGCACGGGCCATCCACCGGGAGCTTCTCTGTTGGAATTAACGTCTCATGTTTTCAAGCCCCACAGATCTTACTGCCCCTGGTTTTAATTTCTTTTTCAAAAATACTTTTGTATAAAGTGCTTTATTTGAGCTTTTCAAAGGAGTCCCTTGAGAGGAATAGGGGTTCAGAACAAAAGCCTCCAAGTGTAATTTTTACTCCGACCAGCTGCCAACAGCACGTTTCACTGTGGGACACGGAGCCCCCGGTAGCAGTAGCAGCTCAGCTGAGAGTCCAGAGGCTGGGGACTGGAACTCATTAGTGTCCCACCGAGTGTCTGGTCAGGCCCCTGCTATCAGAGGCCTCCCCCATGTCTCCAGGGACAAGCCCAGTCTGAACATACCCTGGGTGCAGTCCATGGTCTGGACAGATGGCCTGCAGCCCCAGGACCTCACAAAAGCCTGCGGTGGCTTCCCAAGTGACAGCTGTTAGGAGGGGGGCGGCAAGGAGCCCCAGGACACACAGGCTTCGCCCTTCGCCTGGGATGCACGGGCCTCGAGACCGACACCTCAAGGGCGTTTCAGAGTGGTCGAAGAGGGGGGCCTCTCGTGTCCCAGAGCCATGTCCGTCATCGCGCCAGAGCTGTCGCCACCTGTGACTGTTCTCTCAGTGATTGGGTTGGCCAGAAAAGTCCGTTTTGTTTTTTTCTGTAAAGTAAAAGGCACTTTTTTTTCCATTTTCACCAATAACTTCATTGATTTGGATATCTCGAGTATGTCGGCTTCCTCCTGCTACTGGCAGGTAGAGGGTGGAGGCCGGTGCGTGAGGCCCCACAGCGGAGAACCGTCCAGCTAGATGTCAGCAGAACTGAGAAACCGCAAACCGCTTTGGACGCGTTCAGTCAGTCACAGCACCTTCTCCACACACTGCACAAATCTTTTCTTGCATTCAGTTGCATTTTTACCTTTCTTGAAATGGTAACGCATAACATGCCAAAAATGCTACGTATCTTCCTCCATCTTCAATATTAAAATGGCTGCACCAAAATTCGCCAATTTTGATAAGTTTTAAAAAAATGCACGCTGAGCCCTGGCTGATGTGGCTCAGTGGACTGAGCGTCCAGCCCGAAGGTCACTGGTTTGATTCTCGGGGCACACGCCGGTGTTGTGGGCCAGGCCCTGGCGGGGGTGTGAGAGGCAGCCAGCCGGTGGGTCGCTCGCTGTCTGTCGCGTTGCTGTTTGTCCCCCTCCTTACCCTCCTAGTAGCTCTGTGAGCAAACAGGTCTTTAAGACACACACCAATAGGGCAGCTGTCATACTGCAGCCTAACAGAATTGTTCAAATGACATGGAAGACAGCAAAGCACCACTAGAGCCATTGTGTGGAAAAAGGCAAACGAACTTTTTGGCCAACCCGATAATTTCTACAGCAGAGTCTAGGGATGCACACACCTCCCTGCTGTTTTTAGACCCTTAGTCCAGATGAGTGCTTTCTAAACAGGGTTCTTTTATTATTATATATTTTTTTTTTTAAAGAACAACTGCTCCATGGGCGTTAGACTCAGGAGACCTCGGAGGCTTTGAGGCTCTCATGTCAGACCCGGCCCAAGGAGAAGGGGCATCGCTCCCCTGACCGCTGTGCCCAGTCCCGGGGCAGAGCCCTGGCAGGCCTTGCTGAGTCCTCTGCAGGCAGGCATGGAGATGGGCATCCTTGTCAGGACCACTCAGCCTGGGGGCCAGACGCCCCAGTGGGAGCCGTGGGTGCTGGCACTGCTGAGAACCGCCAGCTGCCGTTGCGCTGTCCCAGGACAAGCTGCGTGACTCTGAGCACCCTCCTGCAGCAGCGTGTGGGGGTGTGGGTCCCTTCCTGAGGCAGGGCAGCTGACCGTGTCCTCGTGTGTCTATGCAGGTAGAAGAGGAGATCATCACCCTGCGCCAGGTGCTGGCAGCCAAGGAGAGACACTGTGGAGAGCTGAGGCGGAAGCTGGGCCTCTCGGCCCTGGAGGGCCTGAAGCAGAACCTGACCCGCAGCTGGCATGACGTGCAGGGCTCCCCCGCGTAGGTGCCCGCTCTGCGGCAGGGCCCTGGGGGTGCGGGGATCGAGCATGTCTCTCGGCAGTGGCCACCCGGGGCCCAGTGTCCTCCACCCCGCAACGTGCTTCCGCGCTCCTGGAGTTCAGAGCCTGCGCGTGCACAGGCGGTGCACAGGACACAGCCAGCTGCCCCAGTGGACATGGCTGTAGGTGCATTTCGGGGTCTGGATTTGAGAGAAGCCTTATTAGGTCCTGGATGAGACCTGTTCTCCCACAGTCACTGTAGCTTAGCAGTTGCTTGAGTGGACGGGAGCCCTTTGGGGCGTGGTGTGTTCACGACCCCAGGCCCGCCGAACCTGGCAGGACTCGGCTCTCCAAACTCAGGTGGTGTAGCTCGGGCCATCAACCCTGTGCCCTCCGAGGTTGGGGTGGGAAGTGCCACCCCTGCCAGACATGCCAGGTCCCTGTAGAAAGGCAGATTTGTGCCATTTCATGACTCACCTGTGAAAAGTCCGTTTCGATGAAATCACAGGTTTTTGAGTCTCAAAGGGTGATTATCGCAGAAGTATTTTGAGGCCACAGGCTGTTCAGCTCCTGCCCTTCACAGCCCTGTGTTCCTAAGGGCCATCTTGCGTCGACAGACCCAGGTACTGCCTGGCCTGGCAGGGAAGCTGGTGCCTGGGATTTGCCTGCAGCTTGAGCCCCGAGGTGAAACAGTCTCCCTGTGACTCACCAGTGACTTTCCCTTATAGCTATGTGAGGACTTCTGAGACGCTTGGAGAGTGGAGCGAGAGAGTGACCCAGTCGGACCTGTGAGTGCCTTTGTGTGGTGCCTGTTACTCTTTCTCCTCTTGTCTCAACCCGCCTGGCAGGGGCCGGCAGGCTGCGTGTGCTTGGCACAAACCTGGCACGGTGTTTTTGGGCTGTTCCCTCTCTTGTCTGCTTTTCCCTCCCAAACACACGTGAAACTGGGGCTTACCCCCTGGGGCAGGGCCCCGTCCCTGCAGGGCGTCCGGTCCCCGATCACACTGAGCACACCCGCCTCATGGGTGCTGCCTGGTGTCCGCAGTGGGCCAGTGGCGGAGTGCCTCCTGACCAGCGTGGATGGTGGTGTCTGGGGGTCTTGGTCCTGCATCCTTCCCCTGCAGACCCCGCTCCAGCTCTTGGGGCTCCAGAGCTGCCCTGGTACTGAGGGGTTCCTTGAGCCAGGCATGTGGGCCGTGCTGTGGGGTCCCGGCGGAGCGGTGTGGGCTCCCTGGGCCCACTGTCTGGGCCCCTGCGGCGAGGCGGAAGAAGCTCACTTCCGCGCTGCACTCTGGTCCCACCTGTAAGGACCGCGCGGGGTGGTGGTGAGACTGTCACCTGCCGGGGTTTTCTCTCCTGTGGAGAAGTTCTGTTGTGGCTGCAGCAGCAGCCCTGTTGTGTGGGGCGGAAAGGGAGCAGCTTTTGCTCAGCTTTTCCCAAAGGTGCCGGGGACCCCAGGGTGGCGGGCTATGTGCAGAGCCCTCACAGGCGCTGTCTGTCACCAGGGGACCCCGGCATCTTGTGGTTGGTGCTCTCCGTGTCTGACAGACAGTGGTCGTGGCGATGGGTGGAGGAGAGCACAGCTGTGCTGGGGCTTTGGGCCGTGCTAGGTGGTACTTCCAGGTTGACGCGGTTGCTGTCACCAGGCAGGTCACAGTGCAGACTTCGTCCAAAAACAGCCTCCGGAGACGGTGGTGGTGTTTGGTGAGACCAGCTGCTCGCCGTCTCAGAGCAGTGCAGTCCTGAATGGGCCCCCTGAGAGGAGCTGGGGCTCTGGGCCTGTCCTGTCTGCACGTTTTGCCAGGCCGTGCCCCCCCTCGGTTGTGGGAAAGTTGTCGGAGTGACACTCCCAGGCTGGAGGCGTTTCCCTGGTGACAGCCTGGGTGGCGTGCTGCCTCTGTGGGGAGGAGCCCTGGGGTGCCCCCCAGGGTCCCGCTGCAGGACAGCTGGCAGAGTACTGGGTGGGGACAGTGCAGCGTGAGCTTGTCTACCTGCCCACAGGGCTGCTGAGGGACACTTCAGGTGCTGCCAGTGTGGCCTCTCCTGGCCCACTGCCCCTTGGACTTAGCGGTGGTGCCGGAGTGCAACTGCGCTGCTGATGGTGAAATGGTTGCCCCACGGGTTCTTCCTGCTGGGTGTTCTCAGCGAGCGCCACCCCGAGAGTGGCCACCAGGGCCCTACAGCAGCAGCTGACTCAGGAGGCCCCTGTGCCGGGTGCGGTGGTAGCAGGCACAGGAAACTCTGCAGAGCGTCCGCCCAGCACAAGGGAGTCCTTGCCTGTCCAGAGGGCCCTGCTCCAGGCCTGCCCACTGAGAACCAGGGACCTTCTGCTCCCCCCCCCCCCGCCCTCGCCCCCCACAGTGGCTTTGTTCTCAGTTCTTCCTCTGCAGTGCGAGCAGGCGCCCAGCAGCCAGGTGGCCTGGTGTGGCTCTCACCAGGTCTCACTGGACTCAGGAGCGAGGGTCTCCAGCTGGCCAGACTGTGGCCATGTGCCCACCCAATTGGAGGTTGGGGCAGCCCCGGAGGAGGGTACAGGAGGAAGTGCCTCCGCAGGAGCCCCAGAGGAGGCGGGAGTTTCTCAGGGCTCGACTCTAGTGCTTTCCCACGAGGTGGGGGTGATGCCCAAAGCCATGCCAGCCGGGTGGCGCAGCCCCCTGCACACAGACGCGGGCCCTGTTCCAGGCCTGTCACCCTCTTGGCTCCACCCCCTCAGTGGCCTCACTGCGAGGCTCCTGGAGAAGTCTCCGCTGGTGGCACGTGTCCGCACACTGGAGACGCCAAGGCCTGTGGAGGGCAGGGACACACCCTCTGTGGGCTTCACAAGGCGCTGTCTTCCATGCCACCCCGGGGGGCCCTGCGCGTCACCACAGACACCCAGTGCGGCCCCTGCATGGCCTCTCTGACCCGTGTCCCGGCCTGGCTGTGTGGGCACAAGTGGAGGCTCGGTTTGGTCTGTTCCTAGACGCTCTGCCCGGCCTATGGCAGCGCCCCCGGAACATCACCGCAGTCTCCCAAGCTCGTCATCCGGGGAGGCTGGGTGTGGAGGCAGGTCGTGAGATCGTGTTTCCAAAAGGAGGTGTCGCGTCCTCACTGCCCTCGCACCTGGTGTTTTGCAGCCAATGCCGTGGCTGCAGGTGCACAGTAGGCTGTTTCTTGCAGGTGATGTTATTAACTCCTTTGGAAGCGAAAGCACTCCATCAGTCTCGGTCTGGGGGTGGGCTTAGCAGGTGTGGGGAGTCCCCTGGGGAAGGCGCGGTGGCCTTCCTCGGCAGGTGGCGCTGTGGGCGACTGCCTGACTGCCGCAGTCTGGCCGGGCCCTGAGACAGGTCGTGGTGCGGGTGGCAGCTCCAGGCAGAGACACTGTGGGGTCTGAGGGCTCGGGAGGTGGGCCCAAAGCGGGGGGCAGCGGGCGCTCTCAGGGGCCCACAGCAGGCAGCCGTGCAGAGCAGATGGCAGAAGGGGCTCAGGAGACCCACTGCTGGTGCCCTCTGACGCCATGGGCACGCCAGCCGGCCGTGTGTTGGCTGGCATCCTGAGAGCCCGGCCATCTCAGGCCGTTGCTCTGCGGCTCCCGGTTGGCCAGAAGGGAGCTTTTGGGTTCAGGCTGCTGGGATGTGTTCGTGGCAGCAGCTGGGTGGGGGCTGAGGGCCCTTGGCGTGAGCTCTCAGGGTTGACCTGGCTTGTCTTCCATGTGAGCCGGGACCAGCCCTGGGACTGAGAACGGTGGCGGCACAAAGTGGGGGTTCCCGCAGTTCCGAGCAGACGCAGTGAGATGGCGTGAGAGGCCACGGCAGGCGGGAGGTGCCCTCAGCCTGAGAAGCTACTGCTGCCCTGTCGGGACTGGAACTGGGGCTGGGCTGCGGGGGCTGCCTCCCAGGCAACAGCGGGGGGAAGCTGCCTGAGGACGGGGCTGGGAGCCCCGAGGAGGTTTCTGGCTTCTGCCCCAGACCCAGGGCCTCTGCGGCCCCAGGCATTCCTTCCCAAGAGCCAGAGTCGCTGCGAGAGGACAAGAGAGTGGGGCTGATGAGTTCTGAGAGAGGTCAGAACCCAGGGCTCCCTGGCTGCTGGTGCGGCTCCATGGATGCAGCCCCGGCCTGCAAACCAAAGGGTCACCGGTTCAGTTCCCAGTCAGGGCACGAGCCTGGGTTGCAGGCCAGGTCCCCAGTAGGGGGTGTGAGAGAGGCAACCACACATTGATGTTTCTCTCCCTGTCCTTTTTTTCTTCCCTTCCCCTCTGTCTAAAAAATAAATAAATAAATAAATCTTTAAAACAAAACGTAACAACTCAGGGCTGCTGCAGTCCCAGAGGCCATGGCCTGTGGTGCTGCTTCCTCCTGGGGCCCCATGGGGCTCAGGCGGGGCTCCCCTGGCCAGCCCACTGCTCTGCTGTCTGGGCACTGTGGTCCTTGGCTGCAGATGCGGGTGGTGGATGCCTCTTGGGCGTGGTTGGTTTACCTGTGTTTCTTCCTCCCAGCTACAAGAAGACGCAGGAAACGCTCTCTCAGGCGGGACAGAAGACTTCAGCTGCCCTGTCCACTGTGGGCTCTGCCATCACCAGGAAACTCGGAGACATGAGGTAAGGCCCCACCCTCTGCTGCTGCCCCTCCACCCTGAGGTTTTGGGGGTTTCTGATCTCTAGAGCAGGGGTGTGCAGCCTGCGGCCCAACACAAAAGTGTAAATTTGCTTAAAATGGTAGGATGGGTTTTTTTTTTGTGATCACGTGTTGGGGTGTCACGTAGAACAAACACACGTACATGCTCACTCTTTGTATGTACACATGCCTTCAGTTCTACAGCAGTTCTACATGCCTCCTGCGTGTGCTCTTCCCAGTGCAGGTGTGGGACTGACCCCACCAGACACTGCCTGTGCTCGTGGTGACCTCACAGGGCTGCGCCTTCCGACAGTATCTCCGCCTGCCCTGCGGCGGGGGGTGCTCCGTGGCAGAGGTCAAGCCAGCACTCGCGCCTGGTTGTAGAAGGTGCTCCCACGCCTCCGAGGTGCCGCCCACATCGCCACCTCGCCCTGCGTCAGTAGCCGGGGGAGCTGAGGGAGGGCCCAGACCTTGCTTTCTGTCCTCCTGTCAATTAATTTTCCTAACAGAAGTACATGAAGTCCCTTGTTATTATTGGGTTTTATCCCAGCATCGCTTCTGCAACGTCTCAGAATAAAAAGCCAAGAGAGGGATCACGGACGAGGAAAGGTTGCTCAGGGAAAAGTGGACAGGTGGCTGCTTTTCTGTTGAGGCAAATAGTAAGGCACTCGGCCTCATCTGTGGGGAGTTTGTGCGCGTTTTCAACTCAGGACTATAGTTTGAAAAGCATTCTATGCAAAAATGTGCTGTCAAATTTGATGTGTAGGAAGGATTGTGTCGTAAGGGCAAAATAGTGGAACAGAAAAAAGT
The DNA here is from genome assembly GCA_004024845.1 of Tonatia bakeri. Classification (NCBI taxonomy): domain Eukaryota; kingdom Metazoa; phylum Chordata; class Mammalia; order Chiroptera; family Phyllostomidae; genus Tonatia; species Tonatia bakeri. The sequence goes on from PVIA01000120.1 coordinate 394,532, forward strand.
ATCTCCTCAAAATTTTTTTCAAAAAATTTCAACTTGGGTGGATTTCACTGTAAAAGCTAGGTACGTGGAAGCATGTTTAATAGCAAAAATCGGGAGCATGTACCAATGGCGACTTCGTTAAGCAACGCGGAGAAAGCCTGGATGACGTAATTTGCCCTGAAGGACGGGATGTTTCTAAACCCAGTTGGTCTCGCTAGACTGTGGCCCAGTGAGTTGCAGAGACCGGAGGAACTGCCAAAAGGCGTTTGGAGAGCGAAGCTGCGGGTTTTTGGTTTTGAGCTTTGGTGACGGGTGTTCACGCCGATACCGCAGACACGGCTCGCTGGCCGTTTTCGTTGGAGGAGTTGATGGCTGAGGCAATGTCACTGAAGAAGTGGGTCATCGGTGCTGCTGACAGACGCAGCTGAGCCCAGAGGTGTGCGCGAGGCGGTGAGAAGTGCCTTAAAGTGACCATCTCTGCCCGTTGTCCGCGTGTTGGGTGCAGCTCCTCCTGCTGGCGCCTCGGCGTGCAGGCAGGAGAGCGGCCCGCGAAGGTGACAGGAGGCGGTGCGATCGCCGCCCAAATCGACGTTGCGTGAAGTGTCATCGCGTTGTACGTCAAGGAAATTCATGCACAAAAGCTTTAAAAATGGATAACATCATGCAAATCCTCGTCAGGATGAATTTCGTAACAGCTGAGGGACTGAGTCAGCGCCAGCGCCAGGAATCCCTTCAAAGCTCTGATGGCGGCCGTGGCCACATCACTCACTGCTCGGAAGTATGGTGGCCCCATCCAGGACAAACGCTGAAAAGACTTTGCGATTTGCGACACGTTGTGCAGTCGTTTACGGTATCAAAACACAAATTTGTGCCGGAACTTGATGAAAACGGGTTTATGGATCTAGTGTTTTTTGGTGGATTTGACTGAGTCACACAGGCATCCTCCAGGTGAAGCCAGCTTATCAGCACCACGTTTCAAACCAGAGGAGCGCGCCAAGCGAAGCTGAGGTTCGGGCCAGCTCACACTGAGGCAGACAGTGTCACGCGTTTCCACCCGCTGGCTGAACACAGCCCCGTGAACGGTGAAAACCACACTGCCTTGCTTTTCGATTTGGTGCAAGGATTGGAAAACAGACTTGAAGATTTCGGGGGAAAATCAATACTTTGCCGTCTTTGTGGCTCCTTTTCAGTGGCCATAAACACGTCACTGGCCAATTCTCAGATGGAGTGCATAGAGCTGCGATCCCACGCTCGGCCCAGAGAGACACTCGACTGGTCTCTTCGCAGTCCTGTCCCCCAGAGACGGACACCCTCACCGCACAGTTGTGCCTCCCTCCTGCCATTGCTGTCCTGTGGCGCCCGCACTTGCAAGCAACCTTTTCAGGAGTAGACACGCCGAGAGTAAAACCAAAGCCCACGTGTCGGGAGGGCAGCTGGAGCGCCCGCCGGAGCGCCCGCCGGGACCTGCAGCCCCTGCTGCCACGCCGGACACCCGTGTGCTTGTCTTGCGCGTGCAGCACTGCACTCCCACCCGTCCGGCCAATGTGGCATCCTGGACTTCGGTGACGGAAATGTAGGGCATGTCGGTGGCGTTTTACTGCCTAGATACGGACACTTCCTCTATTAGTGATCACACACGTGGGGCCTGCTGGCAATTTCGAAAGGTTGCGTGGAGGTCGTGGCTTGCTTAGAGTGGTCACACGAGGCTTGTGGCGTCTCCCTGGTGGCGGTGTCACCGAGACGATGCACAGGACTTTCTTTTGTGCATCAGTTGTCGCTGGTGTTCTTGTGTTCAGTGTGTGGCCCAGAGACACTATGAGGTTGGACACCCCTGTGGCAGAGGTCCTGTGGGGAGCCCCAGGGCCCCAGTGCACATGTCCCAGGAGCCCCCAGCAGCCTGGCGCAGCTGATCCGTGGACCCTTGTTTGCAGGCGTCTCTGGGATGCTGGGGGAGGGCAGTCGCTGGGGCCCCCGTAGACATCTGGTGCCAGGCCCTGGGCAGGTGGCGCTGCTTTTTGCAGTTCTGTGGGAAGAGAGTGACTCCGTCCTGGAGGTTGGCGTCCAGGTGGACAGGTGTGTGGGCAGGCAGGCCACCAGGACCTGTCCTGGATAGGCTTGGGGTTTCCTTGGGGACTGTGCCCGGCCCAGGTCGCATGCTGGGGCCCCCAGCTGAATGTGCTACATATGGCTGACCAGATTCTGACGGCCCCAGAGGTGGCTCTCAAGCATGGCCTGGAGCCAGGGAGCGTGGTGTGGCTCAGGCACTCCCCGGGCTGCGGGGCAGCACTTGCCCTGGTCAGGGACGAGACACAGGTCACTGAGTGGCAGTGCGGATGTAGGCCGGACCCCGCCCTTTTCCTCTGTGTCCGGAAGTGCTTCCGTGCAGCACCACCTTGCCCCGAGAGGATCACAGGGTGGGCTTGGTGTGCCGGGGGCCTCCGCATTCTGACCCTTCACCCCTGCCCTGCTTGGGTTCAGCGTTTCCCTGCCCACCGGCCCAGCAGTCGCCACTCAGCCAGAGATGAAGACAAATGTGAACAGCCTGGGCACCACGCCGCCCAGCGTAAGACCAGCGTGTGCCAGTGCCCCACTCACCTTTCCCTTGTTGGTTCGACGTGCTCGGCCTCCCCTGACTCTGTGCTTGAGAACCCTCCGACCGCAGAGCAGCCGAGCAGTGGCGGGGCAGACTGTGTGTTCCCTCACGCCCTCGCGCCCCGGGCTCTGGCTGAGCTCCTCCTGAGCGGGGGGGGTTGTGGGTCGTCCTGTAGATGAAGGCCTTGCCTGCACAGCCGTGACCTGGGTGCCCAAGGACCCCCCACACACACACACTGCGGCCCTGCGCTGCCGGCCAGGAGGGTCTGTGGCGACTCCTCCCACAGCCTCCCCCCGCCACACACCAGTGCTCGCCCGGGTGTGTTCCCGCAACGCAATGCTCTCGTTTGACATCAGATGGGCCGCCGCGGACTGGGACGCCTGCTTTGGCCACCTGAGCTGAGCTGTGCTGTGGGAAGCCCAGTGACAGACTGACGACACCGCTGGTGGCCTGGCCTCGCTTCCAGGGACAGCTGAGGCTGGCCAGCTACTCCAGCGCCACTGGAGTGAGCAGCGTGTCGGGTTGTGCCCGGTCCCTCCTCAAGTGCTGGTGTGACACCAGGTGTCTGCCAGGCCCCCGTGCCACCTCCGCTGGGGACGTGTGCTCACTTGCCCCGAGGGGTGGCCTGCATGGCCCGCCGCCCTGGGAGGCCCCATGTGTCCATCTCTCTGCTCAGAGACTGGCGGCTTGCCGCAGATGGGGGCATGGCTGGCAGTGAGCTGGTTTCTCATCGCAGCAACGCTGGGACGGCGCTGAGCGCGGGCCTGGCCTGTGTACCGTTCAGACCTGCGTTCTGTGTGTGCGGGCCGCCACAGGGGGAGCCAGGCCGTGCTCAAGGTGCTGGGGGAGGCTGACCTGTTTTTCAGTGTGTCTTGCCCAGGGGACTCTGTCTCCCAGGGATGCTGTGAACTCCGATCTCTCAGGGTCCTAGATGTGGCCTTAGCTAGTTGAGGCTGAGGCCCGTTCCCTTCTCTGGTTGTGAGTTTATGCTTGTGAGCTCACCACCTGAATCGCAGCCAGGTTCGGGCAGGTGCAGGCCGGATGTTCGGGGCTGGGACCCTAGCGGGCATTGAGGTGTCGGGCGCGGGGCCTTAGGGCAGCTGCCAAGCCGGAGGCCTGCCTGGGGCGGAGGTGCCCTTTGTACCCGCGGGTGTGAGGCGGGGCTGGGAGAGGGGCTGAGTCCGGTCTTGCTGCCCACCAAGGGGCTCTAGGGCACATCAGACCCTGAGAGGGGGCGAGTGCTGCTCCCCACGGCGTCTGCATGGGGCGGCCTCTGGAGCTCAGGAGGCGGTGAGCCGGGCTGGGCCGTGAGGAGGTGGCCTGTCCCTCCCCACCCTCCCTCCGTCCTCGGACACGTGCTCGTTTCTGGGTGGCTTCTGTCACCGTGGTGGTGGGCTGGAGCGCAGAGGGCTCAGGCCTGAGGGTGCCCAGCTCCTGTTGCCGTGTGTGCGCGCGCGCAGCGTGTCAGCCGAGTGCAGCTGGCCCGGTTCAGGCAGTGGAGTTCACCGGGCCGTCCCGTGCCGTGGGGCTCCTTCCCTGCAGCCTGTGAAGGGGTGTGGATGCAAGGGTCCTCCTGCCCGGTCCACTTGGTCCGCCCAGTGGAGCAGAGCCACGGGGCTGCACGCCCGGCCGCCTTATGCTGTGTGGGGCTGAGCATGGGGGCTGGGTGGGCCCCGCCTCTACCTAACCTGAGTTTCTTCTCTCCTCCTGCTGCACTGGCCAGGGCCCGTCCGTTCCCTCACTCCTTTAGGTAAGACTGGGTCCGCGTGCAGGCAGCCCCTCTGCCGCAGGGCGAGGGGCTGCCAGCCTGAGGGTGCTGTGCCGGCTGAAGGTGCTGGGGGGTCGGGAACTGCCCGCCATGTCCCCTTCCTAGCGCGGCAGGGCCCGCACTGGCCACATGTGAGAACACGGCAGCCACTCGAGCCGGGGTCCCTGTGGGTTGTCTCCAGCCACGTGACCTGTGCGGGTCGTCTCCCCAACAACGACACATGCCTGCCTGGGTGCTGTTGCTGTCCCGCGCCCACCAGCCCCCGGGGCCCGTCCATCTAAGTGCTCCCCTGAGGGGACTCCCTGCAAGAGCCGTGTTCGTGGGGCAGGGTGTGTGGACCCCTGGCCGTCCTGCTTCCGCGTCTTCCTTCTGAGGAGCGGGGCCGTCCCTCCAGGCTGAGTGTCTCCCGTGGGTACGTGAGACTCCCGCTGCCCCAGGGTCCCAATGGGACCCGTCTGGTGTGTAGGATCCTGTCCGGGCGGCTCCAGCTCTCAAGGCTCACCCTCCTGGCTTGGAGGCCTGGAGCCCAAATCCAGAACAGTCTCTGGTTTTAAGTGCTTTTTACTTACTTGATCTAGGGATTCCTTTTTGACCAAAAAAGTCATTTAACTCACTGTAAAGTCAAGTAAGGACACCTGGCCACCACATGTTCCAGAAGCTTCTCTAAAGCCCCGGCGGTCTCCCTCCGCAGCGTTGCACTCCGGGGCCACTTTGGAGGGAGAGGGGCCTTGGGCTGAGTGTTCCGCCTGGTGAGGGACTTTCTGAGGCTCCTTCCTGTCTATTCTCACGGTGCTGGGGTCTGGGTCCTGTTTCCCCCCTGACGAAGCCCTGTGGAGGCCAGTCTGCCCTCCCCCTAACTCTCGCTTCCTTCTCTGCTTTTACCATGCTTCCAAGTAGCAGCTACTCCATCCGCCACTCGATAAGTATGCCCGCCATGAGGTAATGTACACTTGCACCCCTGGGCTCCCAGAGCAGGGTGGGGCGGGTGGGAGCAGGCAGCTTCCCACCGCCCTGAGCGAGGCCTGCCTTCCCCTGGCGGCCAGCTCCTGTCGGATAAGGATTGAGAAACACCCCTCCCAGGCCAAAGAGCTAGTGGGGGTAAAGCTCAGAGGAGATTTCTGTGGTCCACCTGGAACCTTCCAGGCCTGCCCGCAGGCACAGGCTGGGGTGGGGTGGAGAGGCCCCCATACATGCCTGGTGCCCGGAGGCTGCAGCTGCCTGCAGGCCTCTCATGGCGACTGTTCTACCTGCTCCGGCCAGTCTTCCCTGTGGAGCCCATCCCTGTGAAAGGAGCAGCAGCTGCCATGCCACAGAGCTCTCTGGGGGTCCTGCCTGCGTGTGTGACCTGGGGCCACGTTTGTGTAGGAGGGTGCCGGTGGAACTGGGTGGGTGGGACTGCTTGCGCTCTCCTCCTGCCTGCTCACCACTCTGGTCCCGGGGGTTCCTTTGGCTTCATCCCGATGCAGATGTGTGTGGAGCGCACACCCGGCCTCCGCTGCCCCAGCACAGGTGCTTCCAGGGTGTAGCAGAAACAGGCCTGCGCCCACCCTCAGCCCAGGCGAGGGTCCTGCAGCCCCTGCACGTGGAGCCGGGTCTCACCAGCTAGTGGCTGGCAAGTCATGTCCCTGTGGTCAGCAGGTGTGGCCGACCTGGCTGGGGCCTGGTGATGCCTCCGGAATGACCTTGGCTGGGTTCTATGGAAGGGGTGGCTCCATCCCTCTTTCGGCGAGTCTGTTCTCGTGGTGAGACCTCAGGGTGCTATTGGGGCTCTTTGTGGTGGACGACCCCGACCTTGAGGCCCTGGAGTCCGGGGACAGCACAGCTGTGTGCTCCTCACACTGACCCCTGCTTCCTCTTTCTCTAAAGGAATTCTGCCACCTTCAAGTCACTTGAAGACCGAGTTGGGACCATAAAGGTAACTGCCTGGGTCATTTGCTTCTCTCAGTGAGGACCTGTCACTCAGCCGGACCATTGAATAGCTTGTAGGCTTGCATGCGGTCACAGGGGATAAGGCAGAGACCCCTGGGCCTGCTCCAGTGTCCTTAGAGGGAACCTGCAGTGACACCCCAGTGTGCCTTGGACACAGTCCAGTAGAGCAGCCCACTCCACAGAGACCCCCGTGGTGCCCACCCCTCCCCAACACCCGCTGGCCCCCTCTCCAGGTCCCAGTTTTGTAACCCAGGAAAGGTGCAAGTGGAGCTGTATGGCGAGTGGCCTTTTGGGACGAGCTCTGGCTGCTGCAGGGTCCTGGGAGGCAGGCCCAGCCTGTGGCCCGTGTCAGTCAATGGTCCGTACCTTTCCGTTGCTCGGCCACACTTACGTTCTGTAAACTTGTGCAGAGGTGTGAGCACCGCGGGCTCCCAGCAGGTGCCTAGGGCCTGCTGGCACCGAGTGCACGGCCTCACCTCAGTCCTTCTGGTCTTTTCCCATCTGCAGTCGAAGGTGGTGGGCGGCAGAGAGAACGGCGGTGACGGCCTTCCCTCCCCGGCCGGGAGTGGCGACAAGCCCCTGCCCGGTCACGAGCCCTTCTAAGCCCGAAGCAGCTCTGCCGCCACAGAGTCGGCACTGCGCCCTCTTCCCGGCGGCCCCCTGTGCAGTGGAGCGGCAGCGGCTGTGGAGGGTGCGTGGAGCAGCGTTGAGGACAGTCGTGCCACCCACGTGTGGGTGGGCCGCTGCACCGCGTGTCTGAGGGAAGGTCCCGTGCACAGATGCTTGTCACTAAAGCCGGATGCTTGTCACTAAAGCCGTCAGGTGCAGCGGAGCCCTGTGCATCCTCCTGGGGGTGGGGCTGCGCCCCCTGTGGCGGCCTTGTCAATTCATCAGCACGCGACCGACCGCCAGGGAAGAGAGGCCAGGATCGCACAGCTGGTGGCGTGTAAACCCTGCCTTCCCCGCACGGGTGTGCAGGAGCCCGACCCACCTGCGGGCGCCCTTCGGAATGCTGAACAAGGAGAGTGCCCACCTCCCGAAACCCTCCACAAAGACACTGACTCAGCAGCTGCCTGCTGGTTACACTAATGACCCAGCTTTAACTAAAGCAAATTCTTTATTTTTTAAATGCAGCAGGTTTTTCAAAATGTAAAACTAAGCAAAGCAACTTTAGCCTCGTAGTTAGAGAATATTATCTGGACTCGAGCTGAAATACAAGCCTTACATCCCCTCATGCTGTGTTGTTTGTAACGTTCATGCAGAGGGGGAGAGCCCTTGGGTGGGCTCTGTGCAGCACACAGAACTCCGCATCTGCCTGCCTCTGCCAGCGGCCCCCGTGTCAGCACGCTCTGCCCCAGCACGTGCGGCTCACTCGCTCCTCGCTCTCCGCCCCGGCAGCTCCCACTGACACAGGCTTCTGGGCCTGTGGGGTGGGGGAGAATCATGCCCTAGTGCCGCCACACTGCTCTCATGGGGTTGGGCCTCACCAGGCCCCTCGGCACAGCACTGTTGGGGGGCTCCGCCTGCCTGTTTGCTGCACACCCAGGACACGGGGAGGTGCATGGGCCAGGCTGGGTGTGGGGTCCGCTGGACCTCCGCTGCTGCCTTCTCTCAGGAGCTCCAAAGATCTCTCCCCCGTTTTGAAGCTGCCACACCCCAGCCGCCTCTCCCCCAGTGCCCCAGGTGTCAGGTGTGTTTGGAGGGGCAGCTTGTGCCTTACCGGCTCTCCTCGGGCCCAGACCTCTCCTGCGTGTGACCTGTGCACCCTGGGGGACTGCTGTCTGCGCTCACGTTCCTCCTCCAGAGTTAGACTCTCAAGCGGTGTGTGGCAGGATGCAGGACTCCTAGCTGTGGGTCTTCTTTGTGAAGTAAATAATGGGCAGTGTGTCAATAAAGCATTCCTTTGGGGACATACACTTTGTCTTGTGTGGTGTGTCGTCCTTTGTTCAGGAAGGGGACGAGAGTGGTGCACACGGAGGGCAAGATTCTGTTGGTCATGGGCCCCTACCCTAGGGAGAGGCAGGGAGGAAGTGGATGGTCTTAAATGGATTGCAAATCTCTGATGCGAAGAAAACAGCGCTTGAGAGACTAGAAAGGTGAGGAACCTGTGTGCTCTTCGGGTAGGGAGCCAGGTTACCGGCTGGGGCTGGGCTGTACCGGGGGTGTTGAGCAGGCAGCCCGGATTTGCCCCGCAGAAGCTGCCCGAAGAGGGTCAGGTTGCCCTTGTACAGCTGGTGCAGAGCAAGGCAGCCACACGTCCCTTGGAGCGGGCCGGGGGCTGTGCACCTGTTCTCAGGACCCTGCAGAGTGCCGGGGCCACCTGAAACACGTGGCTCCGTCCAGGAAGAGGGTGGCGCAGAGGTGGGCTCCAGGCACAGACCCTGCCGAGGGGAGGGAGTGCAGGCTCCAGGGGCAGCGTCGGGTAGGTGAGCAGCTGCACAGTGGGCCTTCCTCCCACAGGGGCTCAGTTAGGTTTTTTTTTTAATCCTTTTTTTTTTAAAGTAAATCTTTTTTTTTTTATTTTTAGAGAGGGAAGGGAGGGAGGGAGAGAGAGAGAGAAAGAGAGATGTGCGGTTGCTGGGAAACATGGCCTGCAACCCAGGCATGTGCCCTGACTGGGAATTGAACCTGCGATGCCCGCGTTCAATCCACTGAGCTATACCAGCCAGGGCTAATCCTTGTTTCTTTTACATTACTTTTTAGTCCCCTTCTGTTAAGTCTCCAAGGTCCTCTGTCTACAGGACTCAGTTGCGACAAGGCATTCTCAGTAAGAAACCTGTGTGATCCCCTGACTGCCCCCACCCAGCTGCTGGGGCTGCTACTCATTATTTGAATATTTGGGAGGTGTTTTTTTTGAAGATTTTATTTATTTTTAGAGAGTGGAGAGGAGGGGAAAAGGGAGAGAAACAATGTGTGGTTGCCTCTTCTGCACCCCCGACTGGGGACCCAGGCATGTGCCCTGACTGGGAATTGCACCGGTTTGCAGGCCGGCACTCAATCCATAGCAGCCAGGGTGTCTTGAATCCAGTATGTCTTCATGCAAAAGCAATAGGGATGTGGATTCTCATTCCCTTCTCTGTGCCAAAGATGCCACAGTGTCACCCCCATGTCCATAAATGCTACCTGCACCCATCTCTAAGGCCCGTGCTCGAGAGCCTCCATCTCTTGCTGTCTGAGTTGCACACCTGCCCGTTCCAACGTCCTGCGTTTACAGCAGGAAACCCCCTCACTGGGAGCCTAGCCCCTCCTTTGGGGTCAGAGAGCCAGGCTCGGCCCAGATGTCACAGCAAGGAAGGGTGGTGACCTCCCATGGCTGGAAAGAGCCCGTGTGTGACAGTACCAGAGTGAGCTGGTACTGAGGGTGGGGAGGCGTCTGCCCGACCATCAAGGGCCTTGCACTTCTGAGTTTTGGGCAGGACTCAATGTTTCCCTAGATAACTGGTGTGTGTGGGAGGAGCTGGCGAGAGTGGTGGGGACGGGACACTGCTGGGCTGGCTTTGGAGGGTGGACCGCCCTCACCCAGTCGGAGGACATGTGAGGTCCAGGACTTGGCTGCACCTGCTGCTGTCCACATCTGACCGGCGTCCTTCCTGAGACTTCCTCTGAACAGGTTGGCTTGTGTGTTTATAAACACTTGTGATAATGTACTTTTCACGTAGCATGCATCTTGTGCGTTTTGCCCTCCAGAGGCATCACAAGCATTTGTTACCACGTAGCCTTTCTGTCCATGAGTGTCCATGTGCAGTAGGCCCATTTCCCTTTTCAATGTTCCAATAACACCATCAAGAGCAGCTAGTGCACAGGCCTTTTTCTGTTTCCAAGGAATGGATTTCTAGGAAGAATGTAACCGCATGGAACTGCTAGGTCAGGGAGGGGCTCAGTAAGGCCTGTTTCATTCATTCCTGCTGCTCCCAGCCCACCGCAACCTGAAACAGGTGTCACGTCCGTTTTGTTTTCTCCTTTCTCCTCTGACTCTAGCCCCAAACCTCTCATCCTCTTGAATCAGGAGACATAGCTGTCAACCTGCCCTTTCTTGCTGCGTGCTTGACGTTGCACGAGGTAACAACTGCCAGGAGACTTCCCGAGCTCTCTGCCCCTTACAGGCCCTGAGCCTGCGACAGACCAGATGGTTTCAGGGAACAGCACGATGGCAAAAGGTGGAAGAAGCGGGCACAGGTAGACGGGGTAGAGCTGGTTGGCAGAGACAATAAACCGTGGGACTGCTACACTCACAGGGAGTCTAGATAGCGAAGGGTGGCGAGGTCTTCCCTCCCTCGGGTCCCTAAGGCGAGCGGGAGCCCCGACCGGGCAGAAAGGGACGGGAGTGGAAGCTGCTCCCGCCCTCCCTCCAGTGCTATTGTGTGTGGGAGGGCCGGGGAGGTTGGCTGGACGCCGGCAGGGGCACTTGGGTGGCTCATCAGGAAGAAAGGAAGTTCCGGCGGCGGTGAGCAAGCGTCAGTGCCACCGCAGCTGGGAAGCGTGGTCTGCCTCCGGCTCATCTCCGACCCGTTTCGTCTCCCGTTCCTTGACGAGAACAGTTACGTTTTCTCCATCTTACGTAAAGCGCTGAGCAAGCTCAGGTCAAGACAAGTCCCCGCACCTCTCCGGGGCGGCTCGCCGGAGAACACCCAAAGTAAGGCCTGGCGGCCCGCGCTTCCGGCTCTGCGAGGCGAGACCCGCCCTCAGCTCCGGAGACCCGCCCACCGGCTGTCACTTGGGACCCCGCCCTGATGGGCGGGGCCTTTGCCTGGGGCTCTGGGCGCACGCGCACTCGGCCCCGCCCACGGCTACGAACCGGCAGGGCCCACGTCCTTCCGGGGGCGTGCGCGCCGGTGCGGGTGCGTGCGTGAGCGTGCACGAGCGTGCGTGCCCCCGTCGCTTCTGCCGGTTCTGCTCCCGCGCCCTCTGCCGCTGCCCCCGCTACCGCCTCCGCAGCCACTTCTCCCCGGGGTCTCAGAGGCGCTGCCTGGCTGAGGAGCGTCGGCCGGCTGTCCACGAGCATCGCGCAGCGGAGCCGGCGGGCGGGCGGGCAGGCGCGCGGACAGGTGAGCTCGCGGCGGGCCCAGTGGGCCTCCCGTCAGGCCGGGGCGGGCGGCGGGGCGAGGGGGAGGCGGTATGTGCTGGACGCTTCGGGGCGAGGGGTCCGCGTGGTATGCGGGGGTCTCGGGGCGAGGGGTCCTCAGAGTGCGCGGGGCCTGGAGACGGGGGGCGGTGCGCCGCAGCCGGAAATGGCGGCGACCCTCCCTCGGGGCCGGGACCCGGGGTGGGCGGGGGCGGAGCTTTGTGGAGACCGGTGGCGGCGGCGACGGCGGGCCGGTGGACGCTGCCGCTGGGAGAGGCCTCTACGGTGGAGCAACCCCCTGGTGGGCGGAAAGGTGCGCCTGCCGCTCGGCCCCGGCCCCTTGCGTGCCTCTGTCGGGTTGGCCCTGCAGGGCGCGGCGTGCGGGCCCGCGCCCGGGGGTCTCGGGCTTCCCGGTCCATCCCGGCGCTGCCAGGTCGGGACGCGCGGCCTCCCCACCCCCACTGTCCCCGTGACCGACGGAAGGGTCTGCCTTGCTGCGTGGTAGTGCCCGTTTCGATTCTAACTTGTGTGTTAGGGCTGGATTAAGGACTCCCCGTTTCATTGCCTAAGAGGATTTCTTGAAATTCGCTCAATTGTGTCATATAGAGAAAGGAAGCAAAAGTCTTGGTTTTATTTCTGTTTTCAGTTTAGGCTTGACCGGGGACTTTTTAACCAGCAGCTCGTAGCCTCAGCGGTGCCCTCTCTGAATTGGCAGACACCTCCGTCCTCACTTAGTTGTGTGTTTAAAAACTATCTCCAAGACAAGAACGTCAGATAAAAATCGCCCTATCTGTTTCTATGGCTGCATTAAGGTTTTATGTTCATTCACTTGCTTCTCTCGTTAGAAGTTTTGGTGAGTTTCAGGACTGAGTGATGTGTCCCCATGGAAGATGGACGGAGGAGCCAGGATTTCTAGGCTTCCGGGAACTTCATGACCTGGGCATGGGGTTCTCCCTCCACCTGGGTCAGGGCTCTGGGGGCTGGTGGCCACGCCAGGACCGTAGGGCAGCTCAGGCCTGCGGGCCGGTCTGCTTGGGCAATGCAGATGGCTCTGCCCCCCCCCCACCCCCGTCACTGTGGATGGCGTGGTGACCAGCGTTGGACTCTGAGGCAGAGGCGTGTTACAGGTCCCCTCGTCCCCAAGCACAGGGCTGTGTGGAGAGTAGCCTCTCGGGCACATGGAGGAGGCCGAGCCTTGCTGAGGGGGCCCTGTGGGGGCCCCCGTGTGGTCCCTGGGTGGGGACCCTTGGAGAGGGTGCCTGTCAGCCCCCAGCAGCCCCGTGGGCCTCTGTGCTGGTCTGCGAGCAAGGTCCATTCTCTGGGCGCAGGTCTGCCCGGCACACTCAGCTTCCTCCCGCTCATGTTTCCTGAGGCCAGGGCCTCCTGGATTCCCCGCAAGGCTGCCGTTCTCCCAGCGACTGTGCGGTGTCTGTCACACTCAGCATCTCACAGTGTGGTGGGTCCCCAGGGAGACCTTGTGGTATAGACACTAGTTGCCCAGGAAATGCTCGTCGAATGAATGAAAGCATGAGCCTGGTGACCGACAGCTGTGTGACGGACACGATGACCTTGTCACTGGGCCGTGAGGGTGGGTGTGGACCTAGCCGGGCTCCTGGGCTGTGCAGGAGGTCAATGGCAAGTCCCTGCCCTTCGGGCCAGCGGTGAGGCAGGTCAGGGGGGTGCTGAGGACTGCTCTGTGCACCTCGTTGCAACTTCTGTAATTCTTTCAAAATGAAAAGATTTCTTTTCTTTCTTTTTTTTTTTTATTTATTTTTAGAGAGGGAAGGGAGGGGGAGTGAGAGAGAGAAACATCAATGTGTAGTTGCTTGGAGCCATGGCCTGCAACCCAGGCATGTGCCCTGACTGGGAATCGAACCTGCGATGCCTGGTTCGCAGCCCGTGCTCAATCTACTGAGCTACACCAGCCAGGGCCAAAATGAAAAGATTTCAAAATCAGATCTGCCACTGGCAGTGCGTTTAGAAGTGTTGCCTTTGGTTACCAACCCTCCCCCCGAAAAGCCCCCAAACCCGCATGCTCGTCTCCACATGCTCTGTGACATCCGTGGGTGGAGCGGGGTGAGTGGGGCAGCAGGTGGAGGAGCGTCGTGGAGTGAGCTGAGATGCTGCTGAGGTGTTGGGACGGCCCTGGGGCCGAGGGGCCCTGGAGGCGTGGCCACACGGGCACCCCGCACCCACGCCGCTCTCAGAGCGGGGGGTGGCTTCTCTCAGGCGACTCGCTGATCTGCAGGGGCCGAGCTGGGCTGCGTGCTTCTCAGCCAGTGCCACCGTGAGTCCCCTCGTGTGCAGGGAGTGGGGTTGCCGTGCTCAGGTGCGCGTGCCCTGTGTGCCGGCACTCGCCCACTCTCAGACCAGGCTCCGTCCTGTTCTGCCCCGCAGAGGCCCACGGCCAGCCGCTCAGGGCACACCTGTTGGAGCCCAGGCATGGAAGGCTCACGCTGTCCCAGGTGCAGGACCTTGCTGAGTGGACAGCTACAGTGCAGTGAGTCTGGGGTCACAATGCAGCAGAATTTTATCTAAAGTGGGAGTTTGGTTCTACAGTTGGGGGGTAAAATGAACAAGACACACACAGATACAGTGGCCCTTTGGAACTTCCTGGACTCTCCCTAAAGTAGTATGTACTGACGTGGGGCAGCTCAGGACACGCCCCTCCACCACCACGGGACAGGTGGCCACCTGGCCTGCAGCTGTAGGGGCCAGGGAAGCGGTCTGTGCGTGGAGTCCCGCCCTCTGCAGGCCTGTGTTCTCACGACCCTGCCGCACTTTCAGACGCCACCCCTGCTCCCTCCCAGATGCTGTCGGTAGCACTGCCGCCAGCACCAGGGCTGGAGATGGCAGGCACGGGCCGGCGCCCTTGTGTGCGGTGCACTTCCCCAGAGTGAGCAGCACCGGTAGGCATGCGTCTGCTGGTCTTCCGGGCGGTTTTTCGGAATATCGAGGGCACAGATAGTGTGCTGCAGATCCCTGGCTTGGAGTTCCAGTGGCACAGCGGGGCACGGCGTGTGCCCTGTGGTGGGCAGACCACCTCTTGGCTACAGACGGCAGCGGGTTTCTGGGGGGAGACTCTCAGCTCCCGCCTCCAGAGGAGTATGGGGTGAGGGCCCACCTGCAGTCCGGGTTGGGGCATGTGGGGCGTGGTGGGCGGGAAGACACCTGGTCGGCGGCTCCGTGGAAATGAGGAACGCAGGTGCTGAAGAGTGATGGCAGCCGAGTCTCCCTGGCACCGGGCGGCCCTTGGGCAGTGACCTCCCTGGAGGGGATTAGCGGCGCTCTGTGGAGCAGCCGCCCGGAGGATTTTAGGATTAGATTACCAGACCGCCTTCCATTGAGATTTTGTCTGTCCTTGTTCTTCGGACTCGTTTCATTTGCTTGAGTTCTGCCTCAGTTCTTGGTACTGGCAGAGAGTAGACTCAGGTCTTCGGCAAATAAAATTGTTCTGAACTCTGAGAGTTTTGCAAACGTGCTGGGAGTCAGCACTGAAATTGTGGAACTGGCATCTCGCTCTGAAGAGGGAAGTGCCGGGTGCCCCGGGCGGTGTCACTGGAAGTGGCATCACACCCAGTTTCCCTGTGTGGGCTGACCGGTGTGAGGGAACAGCTCACCTGCTCCCAAAGTCACCAAGCACGTGTCTGCAGACATGGTTGTTAAAACTGGTTCTGTCTGCTGACCCCGGTGGTGTTTTTGGACAATGTAAGCCCTGGAGAGTGGTCGGGATAGTTCCTAGAATGTGTGTGGATGTGGGTTGCTGGTCATCGCCATCGTGGGCTATTTGTAATTTCATTGTCCTTCCAACTTTCCTGCTGGGCTGCTGTGTCCCCAGCAGCCGCGGTGGTTTCCAGGATGAAGTGTGCAGTCATTGGTGTCTCCCCTGCTGTGTCCCAGACAGTGTGTGCCAGCTGGTTACAAAGTTGCAGTTCTGGGAGTCAGAGGATCGGAATGCGGACAATCAGCTGGGCCCCGCCCTGGCTATCTCCAGAGGGAGGGCCCCTTTCTTAGAGCCTCCCGGCCCTGTGGAGGGAAAAGGTGGCGTTGTGACACTGGCGGAACCCAGACCTCTTGTCCTGCGCTGACCCTGCACAGGGGCCCGGTGCTGCGTGCTGGGGCTCCGCAGACCGGGGGGTGGGGTGGGGGGGGCAGTGCCCCAGGTTGGGGGCATCCGGCGGGAGTGAGGCTCCCCGCTCTGCAGAGGGCCACCACCCGGTGCGCACCCCCCCTTCACTGTGGAAGGGTCAGTGGCACAGCAGGTGCTGATTTTCAGATGGGCTGCCCCAGTCTGTGTTCCCGTGTTGGACTCGAGTGTCTGAGGTGACTGGTGACAGGCTGGGTCCTTCTGCCGTGTGTTCTGGGCCGAGCTTCTGTGCGGTCAGCCAGTCCCTCCTGCCCTGCCTGCAGGGGCTGCCCCCCCCAGTGGCACTTCGGTGCCGGTGCAGCTACCGCTGCAGGGCCTGGTGCTGAGAGCTGTAAATGTTGTGGTAAATGTTATTCTTTCAAGTGGGAATTCAGTTACATGTTGCTAAAAGAAAGAGTGATGAAACCTAAACTGAAGTAACAATTTAGTTATAAATAAAACTGAACGTTTAGTTTAGATGGACTTGCTTAAGTTCTCGAAATCAGTCAGCATCTGTTTTGTCTTTGATCCTGATCCGAGGACATTTCTCACATTTCTCATTATGTTTAGAGAGTAGAGGGGGGAGAGGTGAGCATCGCGTGAGTGAGAAGTGTTCACCCGTGGCCTCCCACGTACCCCGGGCTGGGGGCCAGGCCTGCTGTACCAGGAGCAGCAACCCAGGCCTGTGCCCTGACTGGGAATCGAACCAGTGACCCTGTGGTTCCCAGGCCAGCACTCAGTCCACTGATCCACACCAGCAGGGCTAGGAAGCATGTCTTAACTCGTCCAAGTGCACATGCTCCCTGTGTGAAACTGTGCTTCTCGGGAAATTCCCTAGAGGGTGCCTTCTGCCCCCAGTAGGCATGACAGTGTCCTGCTGCATTTCGTGAAGAGGCCCGTGGGACGTGGCGTGGGTCCCTGGGCCCCAGGGCAGCCTCACACAGCAGCTGTTGCCTGGCCCCACAGATGAGGGGACAGAGAGCTGCCTGTCTTCTCCCTGCAGGTACACGGTATTAAAGGGGACACACGACAGTACGTGACACACAGTGACGTGACCCCACAGGATTCGTACCCCTTGCAACACTGGAGCGGTCTCCTCCAGCCTTGTCTGCCTGGTCAGGCAGCCCTGCCTGACTGGTGCCCCGGCACCCTCCCCCACCCTTGGCCCGTCCTCTGTGCGGACGTGGCCACGGCAGGGTGGCCAGCACCTTGTACGAGGGTCGGTCTGGCCAGAGGACTCCTGCTGTCCCTGGCAGGTGCATCTCAGGGTGTGCACCTGTTGCAGATGCAAGAGACTCTGTGGCCTCATCTGTGGTATTTCACCAGCTCCGGTATCAGCCAGCCCTCTTGGCGCAAGCAGTCCCCTCCCCGGGGCGGCGCTGTCCCGGGGTAGGGGTCATTGGTTGTCAGCATTGCCGCTGAGCTGTTCCGGGCCCGGCAGCTCTCCCACAGCGTCTGAGTTGGTGTCTTGGCCCACACTGGGCCAAGGTGGGCAGTGTGGTCGTGGCCATCAGCACTCTCCTGTGTTACGGGAAGTTGGGGTGGTTTCCAGACCACGAGCACATTCTTTGTGGGGGTGCTCCCCGAGGAGGCTCCGTGCGCGGCCACCTGCTGCTCCCTGCCCTTTCTGCTGGGACACAAAGCCCCTCGAGGGTTCCTGTGTGCCTGCTGGGGCTGCCCCAGTCCGCAGAGCCTGGGGCAGTCGGGGCACCGAAGAGCATCAGGAACGTGCGTGTCCAGGGATCTCAGGTGGTGTGAGGCCAGAGGAGCGGCACCAGAGGCCTGGGTGCACCTTGCTGGTGGGGTAGACACTCAGCCCCCCGCGTCTGGTACCATGTTTAGGTTTGGAAATAAGTTGCAGTAGGGGTGTCACACTCATTTTCACCGGGGCCACATCAGCCTCGAGGTGGCCTTCAAAGGGCCGAGTGTGACTTGAGGATGGTACACATGTAACTACCCCTTAACCAGGGGCAAGGAGCTCAGTGCTGCCGCCAGGTGGAAACAAGGTGGAAGGCCGGACTCAGCCCACGGGCCTCGTGTGTGCCGCCTGCGCGTCAGGGTTCTCTGGGAGTCTGGGTCAGGATGGTCTTCTCTTCCACCTCATGTGGAGGCATGGTGGAAACGTCCCGTCTGCCCGGCAGCTGTGTGGGAGGTGGGGTCTGGCGTGGAGGACCCCTGGACACGGATCAGGCCTCCGCTGTGCCCTCAACTCACTTCCCCGCTGGCGACACCACCGATGACAGTCAGGACTGCGAGGCGAGGCCAGAGTGGCAGGCACCTCGGTGGTCCATGGCCACCTCCGCTCTCAGGCGGAACACGCTCCCACCCTCTCCCTCGGACGTGCGGCACCCTCAGTAGCAGGTCACTGAGGAAGGGCCTAGTCTGGTTTCTGGACAGAAGCCTCGACTGCCCAAAGCAGGAGCCCAGTGGGCACTCACCGCTGCTCTGCTGGGCGTGGGGTGGCACTCGGGCTGCAGCTCTGTCAGCGGCGAGTGCGGGAGCCGGGCTCCGGGCGGGGCGTGCCCTGGGCCGAGGTCTCTCTCCCTCTCATCTCAGACCCGCTGCCTCTGCTCCTGTGAGTCACAGGAGGGTGTCCCTGTCCTTTCAGTTCAGGACGGCAGGACTCCCTCCTTTGTGACCAGGCCCAGGGCCCGTGGTGGGGAAGACTGGCAGTGTGCTGCGCTTTGGGGGTTCTCCCTGGCCTTGGGCGCAGGGCCCTGGGCTCTCATGCTTTGAAGGCCGGCGGGGAGGCCGGCCCTGCGCCTGAGCCTTCTGCTTTCAGGCCAAGCACCCCCGCCACTGTGTGTGCCGAGAGGCAAGGACGCATGGAGGGCGGCTCTCCTGCTCCCAGCGACTGGGGGGACTGCTGATGCGGGAACTCCCTGGAGTCAGGAGCGCAGGCGACGAGGGCCTTGCAGCCCCCTCAGGCCGCCGAGTCCGCCTGGCTCTTGGCCCTGCCGGCGCGGGTGCCCGTGCAGGTCACTGGTGGCCCATCCCTCTGACCTGCGGGGCATGGTTCTGGGTTTGGAGCGGGCAACAAGTGCGGGGTGGCGCGTCCACACTGCTGGTTTTCTGCGCCTCTTCGCCATGCTGGGAGTGTCCCTGGCAAGGGCCGCCACCCTCCCCGACGCAGGTGCTCCGGGCCCACCGCTGCTGCCAGGCCGGGGCTGTCCGTTCTCCCGCGCTCTGCAGGGCTTGGGCGCGGCTGTCTCGGGCCCGGGCGGGTCCAGGCTGCACAAGGCCCGCGGCAGCTTCCTCCCCAGAGGGCTTTGCTGGTGGCCGCTGCAGGGCACGTGCTGCTGTTCCCTGACTGGTCACCTGGTGAGTCACCAGGGTCCCAGTCCAGCGTGACTGCCGCCCCCGGCGGTCCTGGGGTGCTTGCGCGGTCTCTGTGTGACAGGACTCGGCCCTTCCTCCTCTTCTCCCCTCCCCCTCCTCCGAGTCTCACTCGACCTTCCTCTTCATACCGTTGAGGCAGGGACTTTGAGATCATATTCTGTGGTCATAACCTTGAACTTGTTTATTGTGAGTTTATTGCTGAACCCTACTTTCGCTTGTGGAAACCGTCTATTGTAGCTCCAGGGGCCGGTCCAGCCACATTCCTGGGTGACCCCCAGTGGCCGGGAGGCTGAGGGTGGCACCCCCAGACACTGCAGACCCACAGTGTGGCCCTCCCGCTGCTGACCAGCTCAGCCCAGGCTGTGGGCTGTGAAGCCTGGGCGTGGGGACACAGCGAGCCCCTGTGCGGGGGGGAAGGGGGGCGGTGGCTCCTGGGGCCTGGCTCTTCACGGCTCTGAGAGCCCCGTGGGGCTCATGGCCTGGGGCTTGTCACAGCAGACGCCATGTGGGCAGGCGTGTTGAGCAGTGCTGATGACGTGCATGGGAATGCCAGCAGACTGGCGGGCTTTGTAGAGGTTTGAGACCACCTTGGGTGATGTCAGAGGTTTCGAGTGAAGGTGCTGAGGGTGGGATGCAGTACCTTTGACCCTGGAGCAGTGTGGGGGCGGGGGCACCCACCCCCTGCACAGAAGCCCTCATACCACAGTCAGCCGTCCGAGTATGAGGGTCCCCCGCCGTGGGCAGCGTGGGCTCGAACTTCACGGGCCTGTCGTAGCCCCCGTGTACACGTGGGCCCCACACAGCGCGAACTGAGCGTGGGCCTCAAGGTCAGCGGTCGGCCGCAGCAGGGAGGGGGGAGTGTGGGGCCCCTGGGACCAGGGCGCTGCTGGGCTGTCTCACGTCCACCTTCACTCCAGACGGAGCGGTCTACTTGTGCTTACAAGACTTGAGAAGAGTGTGGGACAGTTTACTTTTGACCTCGAGACTGAGAACTTACCGAACAAAAGCAAAGGAGAAAGTGGACAAGGTCAGGAGGACGCAGTACACTTCAAGGAGACCCCGAGGTGCTGTGAGAGGTGCTGCCGGAGCACGCCCCCAGAACGGCCGCCTGGTCGGTTTCGCTCCTTATTGCAGCAGAAATGCAAGAGCTCACACCGGGCGACACCGGCATGAGTGGGAAGAACTGTGGACTAAGGTCTTTGTGGCTTTTGAAACCAGTAAAGGGATCAGTGTCCTGGACAGATGGACAGCCTCTCAGTGGCCAGCAAGTGCCACCCACAGGGTGCCCCGTGCGCCTGTCCACGGTGGCCAGGCGCCATTCCGCCCTTGGCGAGGGGGGCCCCAGGAGGCCGGGATGGGCGTGGCTGAGGCGCAGGGCTGGAGCAGGCAGCTGCGGGGCCCTGGGGTTCCCGGTGGCTCCGTGCCCCACGCCTGCTCCTGCCAAGCCGCCCGCAACAAGGGGCCGGGGTTCAGTCCTTCGGGTCTGGGGTCGAGGGCTGGTGCCGCCTTGTGGACAGCAGTGCACACAGCTGGCTGGGACGGTGAGTGGCAGAGAGACCACTAGGTGCCAGCCCACACGCGTCTCTGCGCTCTGCCTGGTTGGTGAGCCCCTGGGACGGGCTCCCAGGCCTCTTTACCAGTGCCTGGTCTCTTGGGGCCGCCTTGCTCTCTGCAGCGTCCTGGGTCTGCGGGCTGCGCAGGGATGGCTGGGGCTCACGTCCTGCGGCGTCTCCCACTCTGTCGCTGCTCCAGTTTGTGGCTTCTGACAAGGTCCCGCTCATTGTTTCTCGGAGGGTGGGGACCCACGGTGTTCCTCAGCAGGTCTCCATGCGAGCGGCGAGTCCCTCTCCTGGATGAGTGCTGGGGTCTCGGGGTCTCTGAGGAGCTCCCCGACATGTCCAGGGTGGCCGCCTGCACTGGGCCCCCCGGCGGTGTGAGGGTCTAGACACAGCCCCCGCTCGGCTCATGGTGTTGCTGTTTCTCAGAGCTGTTCTTGCAGGTGCGTGCTGGGGTCTCAGGGCAGTTTTATCGTGAACTTCTCGAAGGAGGAGAGACCCAGGGCCTCCTCTTGCCTCTGTTTCCGCACCGCTGCCGGAGCCAGTGGCGCCTCGGGCCTCAGGGCCTGGCCCTGCCGTCGGGAGACGTGCTCGTCGGCAACTGCCGTGGTGGTCAGAGCAGGTGGCCACGGTGGGGCCTGGGGCCACTGAGCCCCCTTCAGCAGGAGAGGGAAGCATAGCTGGTGGTCACTGGCAGCCCGGTGTCAGGGGGTCTTCTCGATCTCGGAGAGGAAAACCGAGTGGTGTCCAGGGAGAAGTGCAGCGGCAGTGCGTGCAGCAAGGCCTGTCGGCGGTCCAGATGCAGAGGCCGAGGGAAGCCTCACGGGTCGTTCCTGGTTGTAACTCGGAGGGTGGGGTCCGGTGTTTACGTTGCCGCTGGGCATGGAGACCGAGACACTGTGTGTGCTCCTTCCTGTGTTCGAGCTTTATGTTACGTAAAGAGACTGAGAACAGAAGTAGGTCTCCTTTCAAGATATTTTCAGACCTGGGCTTCCCGAGGTGGCACATGACGTTCTCCCAACAGCAGGCTGGGTTCCCCGCAGCTCCTCCTGTCCCATCACTGCAGACGCAGGAGTCGCGTGCGGGCCCCCTCCCCGCCCATCCCGGGAGCATGGGCGTGGCCTGCAGGACAGGGGGGCGGGCTGCTCCTTCCATGTGCTGCGAGGTCCCCAGCTTTGAGGACAGCGTGGAAGAGGCGTCTTAAGCGTTTGTCGAACAAACAGGCAGTCCAGGCGGACACTCGAGGATGCGCTGCAGAAGGCAGCAGGCTCTGCGGGGCGGGGGGGTGGGGCGAGGAGGTCAGGGAGCCTCCACTTGGGAGCGGTCTGGTCTGGTGGGCCTGGTGGACGGCGGAGGCCCTGCTTGGAGCAGTGGCAGCCTGCTGCCTGGGCGTCACTTCAGTGGGGGGTGCTGGGGGCAGGGCCAAGCCCCGGAGCCCCTGGCGGCCCCACCCGCGGAGTGCTAACGGAGGGCCAGCAGTGTGTTCCAGAGAGCCTTCTCCTCTCCAGACGCCTGTGGGGGTCCGGCTGGCAACAGCTACCCCAGGGCACAGACACAATGTCCCCGAAGGAAAGCCAGCCTAAGGGCTGGCCAGGCCCTTCTGGGGCAAGGACTGGGAGCAAGCCACGGGGCGCGGCTAGGCCTTTACCTGGTCTGGGAAGTGCCTCTGAACCCTGGTTAAGCAGAGTGAGGTCAGAGAGGACGGTGGGCACCTCTGCAGACAGCTCTGGGAGGTGGAACACAGCGACGCCGCACAGGGCAGGTGCAGCTGGGGACCAGTCACCAGCTCAGCAAAGTGGGGATGTCACCGGACCCCGAGGCTGCAGGCAGAGGATGCTTGTGTGGCCCTCAGCTCGGCTGTGCCTGTGCCAGGTGCTGGGGTGCAGGAGGGCAGTCAGCAGGTTTGACATAGATGCTGCTCCTCTTTTTAAGACTTCATTTATTTCTGGAGAGAGAGGGAAAGGGAGGGAGAGAGAGAGGGAGAGAAACATCTGTGTGTGGTTGCCTCTCCTGTGCCCCCTGCTGGGGACCTGGCCAGCAACCCAGGCACGTGCCCTGACTGGGAATTGAACTGGTGACCCTTTGGTTCGTGGGCCAGTGCTCAGTCCACTGAGCCACACCGTCCAGGGCTGTAGGATAATGTTTTAAGGTGACTTTTTTCTCCTGTATTGGAAAAGTGTTGATTTCTTCTATTCATGAAGGCATATCTGTTCACTGTAGAACATTGGGGACATAAAATATTAAGTTGCCAAGGGTTGATTTTAATGATTAAAAAACCTCCCGAAACGTCTTCTCTTCCACTGTGGCCTTCCCTTGGCCAGTGTCCCCTGCATGTGGAGGGAGGAGGGAGGGAGGGTCTTTGCACTCGTGGGCCAAAGTCTGGCTGCAAGGCTGACCGTTCAGCTGAACAGGAAGCAGGGAGGTGCGTTGGCTCGGCATCAGCTGCTCTCTGGCCGGAACCCGGTGCGTGCGCTGGCGGTGTGGAGTGCAGGCGCCTCTGCCCCCCGCCTGGACGGTGTCCACTGCATCCCGACTCTGACTAGAGTGCCAGCGTGAGCTCTGTTGGGGCAGCTCCCTCCTCCCTCGGAGCCGGGCGGCGTTTCTGGCTTCGCGGCTGCAGCCGGGGGTGTGAGGGCTGCGGCTCTGGGGCTGGACGCACCGTGCCTCCCTAGGGTTCCTGCCCTCCCTCTGGGACCAGGCACAGCGCGAGGCCCCGCCCCTGGCTGCCAGTCCCTGGCAGTGCAAGTGTGAGGGTGCTTGTGACACCCGGCCGCACACGGGGCCTGTCACCCTGGGGCCCAGGTGTCCGCAGGGGAGCCCATGCGTGCGTTTTCTTTCGCTTCTGGTCAGCTCTTCCCTCCATCAGCCAAGCTCTTTGCTTCTCGGTCCCTACTAGACACATTTCCCCAGAGAGTGGACGCTGCCTCTCGGGCGTTCCTGAAGCTTTGCCCAGAGCGCTGCTCCTGGAGAGGCCGTGGGAGGCTCTTTGTCCGCCCCCCCCCCGGGGGTTGGGGCGGGAGGCAGCGTGGCTCCTCCCAGGTCGGACAGCCCTGCGGGTGTCATCCGTGCTTCCATGGGCCACAGTGGCCTGGACCCTCAAACTGGCCCAGAGATTTGCTGTTAGTTTTAATAAATTTTGTTTTTTTAAAGATTTCATTCATTTAGTTTTAGAGGGGAAGCGGGGGAGAGAGAGAGGAAGAGAAACATCAGTGTGTGGTTGCCTCTCTCTCGCCCCCTACTGGGGACCTGGCCCTTTGGCCCTTGACAGGGCCTGTCCCCCGACTGGGAATCCAACTGGTCACTCTTGGTTCACAGGCCAGTGTTCAATCCACGGAGCCAGGGCTGTTAATCGTAATTTTAATTGAGATAATTATAGACTCGTGTCGTTGTAGGAAGTAACACAGGCACTGTGCCTGGTTTCCGCCGGCTGTAACATCTTGCGAAACTGGATATGTCACAATCGGGATGCTGCAGTTGTCACCGCCCGCCAGCCTGCCTCAGGTTTCCTAGCTCTTCTTTGAGCTGTGCGCGTGTGCCTTACCACTCTGGGTTCTCACCTGTGTGGTTTGTGGCTTAACCTCCAGGGTCCAGATCCTGAAGGTACCCAGCACCGCAGGGACCCACTGTGGCCAGTCCCCGTCACTCGGCGCGGCTCCTGGGAGGCCCGTGGGCTCTGCACGCCTTCCGAGCGGCGGTAAGCAGCCCCTCTGGGTGCCGCAGGCGGGCTGGCTCCAGGGGCCGGGCTGCTGTGAGAGTCCCACACAGGTTTCCGTGTGAACTTGTTCCGTCTCCTCCTGGACACACCCTAGGGCCGAGGTGCCGGGTCCTGGGTGGGTGTACCCCGTTCTCCCAAGCTGCCCCCGCCCTTGGCCGTCCTCCCTCCCTCTACCCAGGCTAGACCGCACGCCCGTGCCGGAGCTCCCTGTGTGCCCAAGTCGGCCGTGGGCTTGTGGGTGCAGTGGCTCGAGCCCCAGTGCTGAGTGTGTCCCCGTGCGGGGACAGACCTCTCGAGTCCGTCCACTGCTCGGTGACGGGCATCGTGCTGTTCCCAGAGGCTGGCTGTTGTGGACCTCGGTGTGCGGGTGTGCACTCCTGTCGGTGAGCGCCGCGCCTCTCAGTGGGAGTGCGGGGCCCAGTGGCGAGGGCAGGCAGCACCCCGGCACCTCCAGACCTCTTCGAGGGGAGCAGCAACGCCCTTGCCAGCACTCGCGCGGCCCAGCTCCCTGACACGAGCCGCCCCGGCCGAAGTGTCGTCGCAGGACTCCCCTGATGACCAGGAGAGTCCAGCCTCTCTTCGTGCACTGTGGCCGTTGTCAGCCTGGGTTTCCCCGTGTTCCTGTTTGTGCACCACGGCCGTCAGCCCGCGTTTCTGCGTGTTCTGAGATCTTTTGTGTGTTTTTGTGAGCTGGGGTTTTGTCGTGCAGCTGAGCTGTGTTAGGTTTTCCGTGCACTGTGGGTGTGAGGCACCTCTCAGGCGGATGTGATGTGAGTGCACCTGGGACACTGGCAGGTGTGTCCTGGACCAGGTGCCCGGAGCCCTCCCGGCGGCTATTCCGTTGGTGTTGCTGTGGCTGGTCTCGGCCACTGCCTTCCCCCACCCGTTTCAGAGTCAGTTTGTCGACTCCTGTAGCAAAGAGAGTTAAGGTTATGTTGAGTCTATAGATTCATTTGGAGAGAATTGATATCTGAACAACATGAGCCTTCTAATCCACGAATCTAGTAAATCTCTCTCATTCTTTTTTTTTTTTTTTAAGATTTTATTTATTTTTAGAGAGGGAAGGGGGGGGGAGAGAGAGAGAGAGAGAGAGAGAGAGAGAGATATCAATGTATGGTTGCTGGGAGACATGGCCTGCAACCCAGGCATGTGCCCTGACTGGGAATCGAACCTGCGATGCCTGGTTCGCAGCCCGTGCTCAATCCACTGAGCTACACCAGCCAGGGTTCTCTCATTCTTTTTTTAAAAAGGTTTTGTGTCCCAGCTGGTGTGGCTCAGTGGGTTGACTGCGGGCCTGTGAACCAAAGGGTCGAGGGTTCGATTCCCAGTCAGGGCACGTGCCTGGGTCGTGGGCCAGGTCCCTGATGTGGGGTGTGTGAGAGGCGACCACACATTGGTGTTTCTCTCTCTCTCTCTCTTCCTCCCTCCCTTCAGAAACCTCACAGTGTGGTTGCCTCTCGTGCGCCCCCTACTGGGAACCCGGGCTGCAACCCAGCGATGTGCCCTGACTGGGAATCAAACCGGCAACCCTTTGGTCCACAGGCCAGCGCTCAGTCCACTGAGCCACACCAGCCAGGGCTCTTATTCTTTTTGATCTGTCGTTTCTCTCAGCGGTGTGTGGTTTTCAGTGTAGAACTCTTGGGTGTCTTTTGTCATGTAAATATGGGGCTCTGGATGCTGCTGCTGCTGCTGCTGCTGCTCATGAAATTCAGACATTCCTGTGTGTAGCTGTGCCCCCTTCCTGGCCAGCGACATGGTCCCAGACCCCCGGTGGACACTGCAGCTACCTTGATGGATGCTGTGTCTTCTGCACGCTCGTATCAGCGGCAGATCCCCACTGCCAGCAGGCCCAGCACAGGACTGACCTCAGAGACCGGAGTGAAGCAGTGTGCTTGCTGTGGCTGCCCCAGCGGAGAAGGTTGTGGGAGTGGCTTCGGGGTCATTGTCGAGTAGGATAAGGGTGACTGGAGCACGAGCTCAGTGACACCTGCCAGCTGACCTGGTCGCCAGGACACTGACGGCCTGTGGTTCCTCCTGTGTGTGATTTTAAGCCTCTTGAATTTATTGCAGCTTGCTTCCAGGTTCAGCTGGTGGTGTGGCTCGGTGGTTTTTAAAATGTGCGTTTTCCGTGCATGTCGGCATCACGTCAGTACCAGACCACGGGTGGCTGGTGGTGGTCACAGGTCGTCGGTTCCCGGGTGCTTTTATCTCTTCCGTTGTTCTGTCGGTTTCCGAGGAAGGGGTGCAGTGTTCAGACTGTGCAGTTGAGGAGTTGTCTCTCTGTCCCTGTACTTCTGTCCGCCCGCATCCCGGGAGCCGGCGTTGGAGGCGTGTCCCCTGCAGCTGGCACACGGCTGGGGCTTCTGTCCTCCTTCCAGCTCCTCGGTGGCCTCTTGCGCGGAGTGGCTGCTCTGGGGTCACAGTCAGTCGCTTGCCGGCCGGGGGCGGTGCTGCCCCAGCGCTCTGCACGCACAGGCGGGAGCAGCCCGTGTTGCAGGCAGAGCTGCGGTTGAGGAGCGCCCTGTCTGTCCGTGCTGAGCCACCTCTGCCTTCTCCCCGCAGACTCGCCGACCATGGCCGACCAGCGCCAGCGCTCACTCTCTACCTCTGGGGAATCGCTGTACCATGTGCTCGGGCTGGACAAGAACGCAACCTCGGATGACATTAAAAAGTCCTATCGGTACGAGGCTGGCCGGCTCAGGAGCCGGCCTTGCTGTGTGTGGTGTGTCCCCTCTGAGCTCAGAGTTGTCACCCTGGTGTGTTCACAGGCAGTCTGCCTGGGGTGGACGGTGCTTTGGGGAGTGCGGGGAAGCGGGTCTGACCCGCTTGCTCTGCAGGGGGAGTCCGCCACTGACGCATGTCCCCTCGCCCTGGGGCTGCCTCCCACATGCAGTTCGCCGCTCGGCCACTAGAGGGCAGAGCAGGGCCTTCACACTGCAGGCAGAGTCTCCCCTGGGCCCCCACCTCCGCTGGGGGATGGGGCGGGGAGGGGGCGGGGAGGGGGTGGGGAGGGAGCGCAGAGTGGGCCGGTGGCCCTGCCCCGGCGCCTCCACACAGCGGGTCTGCATGGCACACAAGACAGCACTGGGCTCCGTCTGCAGGAAGCTGGCACTGAAGTACCACCCCGACAAGAACCCCGACAACCCCGAGGCGGCAGACAAGTTCAAGGAGATCAACAACGCGCACGCCATCCTGGCCGACGCCACCAAGCGGAGCATCTACGACAAGTACGGCTCGCTGGGGCTGTACGTGGCCGAGCAGTTCGGGGAGGAGAACGTGAACACCTACTTCGTGCTGTCCAGTTGGTGGGCCAAGGTGAGGGCCTCCTCCCCCCCACCCCCGCCATGGCTCCCGCCCCAGGCACCCTGCCCTCTCAGCGCCAGGGCGCCACCGTGGCCGTGCACGCTTTGGCCTCTGGGAAGACCTGTGCGGAACCTCGCTTGTTGTGTTTTTAACGCCCGCCCCCATTTGCTCAGGGCCTGTCGCAGGGAAGGGGGAGGGCATGGCTGTGGCCTGTGTGCTCCTCGGCCGCAGGGGGCGGGAGCGGGGTGCCCCTAGTGGGTCCCTGGCTGGAGCACCCAGTCTGCCGCTCCTGCCCCCAGGCCCTGTTTGCCGTCTGCGGGATCCTCACCTGCTGCTACTGCTGCTGCTGCTTGTGCTGCTGCTTCAACTGCTGCTGTGGGAAGTGCAAGCCCAAGGCGCCCGAGGGCGAGGAGACCGAGTTCTACGTGTCCCCCGAGGACCTGGAGGCGCAGCTGCAGTCGGACGAGCGGGGTGAGTGTGCCCAGGGCCCGGCCCGTGTGCGGGGGGCGGCGCCGGAGCGGGCCCTCAACCGCGCCAACCTGTCTTGTCAAACAGGCAGGCACTGACACGGTGCCGGGATGTGTGTGTGGCGGCCGGGCCCGTTGGGGACATGGACTCGGAGGTAAAAGCAGACACAGGGGCTGTCCCCGCCCGCCCATGCGGTAGCCGTAGTGCCGGGGGCCAGGCGGGCGGGCGGGCCGGCCTCAGGCAGACCAGGAAGGTCGTGTTGGGCAGAGGTCAGCAGACAGCCTCCCCCACCAATGCTGGCCCTGCGCTCCTGCCCGGCGGGGTGTCCCAGCAACGGAGCAGCGCCACTGCAGGGCGTGTGCGTGGAGGCTGCGCCGCCCACCCAAGGCTGCCATCCTCATGGGATGGGCGTGCGTGTGGTTGTTTTTCAGAGGCCACAGACACGCCGATTGTCATACAGCCAGCATCCGCCACAGAGACCACCCAGCTCACGGCTGACTCCCACCCCAGCTACCACACCGACGGGTTCAATTAAGTGCAGAGAAGCTGTGATTGGCGGATCAATCAGCACCGGCCCCTTGGACCCCAGAATCATGAACTGTAGTCAGGGAGGCGGGGCGGGGGCTGCTCTGGCTGCGGGGAAGGGGCCCCTCCCGCCTCTGTGCCCGCCTGCCTGCCGACCCCTGACCCAGGAAGTTCGTAGCATGCAGTATTTAAAGCAGTGTAGCTACGGTCGCTGTCCCCCGTTTCCCCCCCTCTCCAGTCGCATGTGTGGGCTTCTGCTCCGTGTCTGTCTGTGTTGTGGATGCGTGGCGGGGCCGCCGCAGGGCCCCGGCCGCTGCAGTACGTTGGCCTCGGGGTGTGGTGTCCCTGGTGCTCGGGACACGGCCGGGGTGGGTGCTGCTGCGGGGCTGTGGCGTCTGGTCCGGCAGGGCAGCCACAGTCGGGGCCTCTGGGCTGGCCTGCCGGCGAGGGGCTGAATGGGCCCTCTGAGCACTGATCTGCCCCGTGGCGCCGGTGGCAAGGACAGTGTGTACTGGTCCTGTCCGCTTCGTGGGCTTGGCCTTGCGGTGGGGCTTTGCCCGAGTGCGTGTGTGCTGTGTGGACTGCAGGGGCCCCGGCCCTGAGACCACCTTCCCTGCCTGTGTCTGGCCTGAGTCCCCCGCTCCACAAGTGCATCCCTCAGCCCAGGAGCTGGGTCGGGGGCCACGTCCGGGCGGTCTCCCCTCTCCCTTCTCTGCGTTGCCGTCCACGCCCCCCCTGGCCCTGCCCCTCTTTGTGGTCATTCTCAGAGATCTGAGCACCACCGTGGCCCCACTAGTCGTAGTTGGGCTGAGAGTCCAGGCTCCGGTGGCGCCTGGCTGCCCAGCCTGCTCTCTGCTTCCAGAGCCCCAGAGCCTCTCTCCCCCTCCCCCACTGCTCCCTGGCCAGAGCCAGAGATGCCAGGGCCCTGGGGAGGGACCCACTGGACCAAAGGCCTGCTCTGGCCCGGGAGCCCTGAGGCCTCTGTCCATCAGCCCCTTACCGCTGTCTTGGGTGGTGCCTCCTGGGAGCTGCTGGAGGTGGGTCCTTGTGTGTGTCCCAGCCCATGTGGGTGGCACCTTTGCTGTGGGGACAGGAGCGTGGCCCATGCGGGCCTGGTTCTTGCAGGGCGGACCCAGCAGCTGCCACTGTGCGCCCTGAACTGCCAGGAGAGTAGATGGCCAGCTCCGGAGGCTGGGTGTGTGGTTCCCTGTGTCGGACAGGCCAGAACGTGCTCCCGCAGCTGCTGTTCTCGCCTGCAGGCCATGCAGACAGCAGGCTCGGTGGGCTGGGGCGCGGCTGGAAGGCATGGCGGAGTCATGCTGGAGCTCCTGTGTGGGGGCCTGGCTGCTCCGGCAGAACCCCCTGCACCCGCGCCCCACCTCGCCGGCACCCCTGCAGGCCCGGCCTGGCAGCTCTGGTCCGCTCAGGTGGTCTTGCTTGTTGGATGGTCACGAAGACCCAGAGAGGGCAGCCCTGCTCTGTGGCGCCAGCTCAGAGCTGGTGCTGACACCAGGCCTCCCTGCAAGGAAGAGACCCGTTGTTGGACATCCCCCCGCCACCCAGCGAGGGAGGAGGCAAGGACAGGCTGTGTCCGCCCTGCAGACATTCTGGAAGTCACTTGGGAAGTGGGTTGTTCCTTCTCAGAGGGACCAAGTACCTTGCTGAGACCTCGAGTGTCAGGTAGAGAGCCAGTTGTGCAGTGGCTGTGCAGTCGCTGGAGCCTGGGCTGTGCCCAGGCAGGCTGCCGCACGTGTCCCAAGACCCTGCCGGGAGTCTGCTCGGCACTGACCTTCCCCCAGGGGCCAGGGGGTCTCTGTGGACTTGGAAATGACTGACACGCCCAGCAAGAGTGTGGGGCGGGCCGCCTGTGCCAGGCAGACCCCCCTGGGGCGGCTGCTGTGGTTGGGCCCCTGTGTGTTTTCCTGTTTCTTGTGGTCTGTCTCCTGGGCAAGCAGGGCGGCTGAGGCTGGAGAGGTGCCTGTTCATGCACTGAGTGGGGTGACCCTGCGCCTCGCCCCAGGGCCACCCAGAGCGGCGGCCACCTGGGGCCGGTGCTGGTGTCTGCTGGCAGCCAGCGTGTGTGTGTGTGGCCCGAGCGTGGTGGGGTCTGTTTTGCCAAAGGCGGGGCTGGCCAGACAGACTGCCAGAGTGGTGGGCGCATAAGGGGTCCGGCAGCACAGCCCTTGGCCCGGCAGGCGTCTGCCAGCAGTGTGGTCTCGTCTTGTCTCCCTTGTGGCTCTGTCCTCACCTCAACCTGCTTTAGCTGTTGCTGCTCGGAGCAGGGACTTCCCTGCTGATGGGTCGGCACAGCCCGCCCCATGGGCCCTTGGCTGTCAGCGGGGCTTCCCCCAGCTCCTGCGTGGGGCCGGCCCTGCCAGGCTGTTCTGGACGCTCCGGCATGGACGGTGTGTGCAGAACATGCTGGGGCCTGCAGGGGGCCCTCGGCAGTCTGGGGGGACCCTCCTCCTTCCCTGCCTCCTGCTTGTCCCTCCAGGGGCCCGGTGGCAGCGGGTGTGAAGCAAGGGGCTGGTCTCACTCCTCTGTCAGTTCTGAGCCGTGAGCGTGTGGTATAGGTTGGCCCATGTCTTGTCGTCCTGGGTGGGAGCTCCTCCTGTGGGGCTGGCGAAAGCCACCTTACACAGCCCTTACCAGCGTGGTGGGCATCGTCTGTGCTGCGGGCGTGGGCAGTGGGGGTTGTCCGTGTGTCCATGTATGTGTCACGCAGCCCTTGTGACAGCTGCCGTTGAGTGGCAAAGTGGCAGGTACAATAAAAGGTGGCTCCCAAAAGGCCTCTGTTTCTTGGCGTGTCGGGGTGGGCGGAGGGTCCCCCCAGCTGCTGTGCGGGGGGGCCCGGAAGAGACCACTGACGCGGCCCTGTACCCAGGATTTGTGGATGGCCAGTGGGGCACCTGGACTGCCAGGGTGGCCACTGTCGACCTCCGCAGGGTAGGGCGCCTGTCCCCAGGGCCCTCCGTGGCGGTCGTCTGGCCTACAGGTGCATGTGCCTGCACGACATCTGGAAGGTGGTGGGAACCCTTTCCTCGTGGAGACTCTGAGACCAGTTTTCTGAGCACTTCAGAGAATCAGTGACCAAGCGTTCTGAGCCGTCGGTGTCGGGACCACAGGGCGGCGGGCAGCGAGGGCCCAGCCGTCCCCTGGAGGATGGACTCATGCTGCTCGCGAGTGAGGGTGGCTCGCACTGAAACACGCTGCACCGTGTTCAACTCCGAATGTGCGGCGGTGCTGCCCAAGCCGGTTGCCACCGTGTGCGTACTGGGGGCTGGCCCAGGGGCCAGGGCTGCCCACGGTGAGCTCCGCCTGTGTGTCTGGGTGTCCGCCCGGAAGAGAGGATGTAACGGTTGTAAAATAAATGTTTTCACTGCAGACCAGGGTGTGTCTTTCTTACGGGGCCCTGCGGAACCCTGCTTGGGGGGCTGGTTTTTACACTGAAGGGCCAGCTGACCTGGGGGCCCCTCCTCAGTCCCCCGGGGGCTCAGAAGTCACTGCCACCAGCTGGGTCCAGGTGTGGACGGATGTTGGAAGCTGGAAGGAAGCAGGCTGGGGGCTGTGAGCGCCTGGAGCCCAGGGCCCTGGACTGGCTCTGCAGCCCTCGGGACATGTCTGGGCACCATCTCCACCCTACGTGCTGCAGACACAGCAGCACCCCCTCCCTCCTGAGGGGTGAGTGGCCTCCGGCATCTGGACAATGGGGAGGCTGGCCTGTGCTGTGTGCTGGCCAGGGTGCTCCATCCTGTTCACCTTTGTCCTGGCCATTCAGAGGCCTGCCCCGTGGGGTCACCCACTGGGCGCAGACTCAGGTCCTCCTACCTGGCAGTCACGGGCCCAGGGGCAGGAGGTGTCCCTGGACTGGGGGTCTGGCCCAGACCCAAGCCACCTTCGTGCCTGCAGCTCGCTCACCCTGAGATAAGTGTCCACCTCAGGCTCCGCCTCCCGGGCCTTTGGGCCCGGCCACGTGTGCCCTTCTGCACGGGGCGGGGGTGCCGCCCTGACCCAGGGGCCCCTGGGTCTTCCTCTGCGCCCTCGGTCTTGGCTCAGGGCCAGGCCAAAGCATTCTGAAAAAGTGGGAGCTGCTGTAAAAATGCTAAGTAATGTAGCAAACACCTTGAAACAAACCATTTGGACGGAAGAAATAGGAAGTTTGGTTTAGGTTTTCCATTACAGGAAAAGTGACTGAAAAACCTGCTCGGACGCCCCACCCCACCCCTCCTGGCGGTGGCCGCCAGCATTTCCGTGGCTCCTGTCCCCACCAGGCCGTGTGCCCGCAAACCACGGGCCCTGGGGCCAGCTCCGTGCGGTGTGCCCGCACCACCGAGTCTGTGTTCACACGGAGCAGGCGTGGTATTTTTCATCACGTACACGGCAGGTCTAGTCTGTCTCTTCACCTCTGCATAGTCTGCCGGCGGGGGAACCACTGTGCCCAGGGGTCCGTTCTGTGGGCACCGTGGTTGGCGGTTCACCAGTGCAGGGCATGGTGCTGGCCGCCTTCCGGCTCCAGTGGCCTTGGCTGCCTGGGGCCGCTGGCTGCTCCTGTCCCCGCCCCCGCCCTTGGTGTTCAGACCTGTTTCCTTACTGTGATTCTCCTGGATGACAGTGTTTTCCGTTTTCCCTGCGGGACTCCTACTGGGACCGCAAGAGCACTTCCGCCCTCCCGGACCCTGTGCTCCTGGTGGGCGTCACTGCAGGCAGGGGACCTCGCGAGTCCTCCCTCAGCCCTCTGGCCAGGAACACTACAGGCAAACCAGGTCACCTCTAGAGCCTGCAGGCAGGTGGCACTGCCTTCCGTGTTCATGTGGGTGGGGTCTGCTGGACCCCACCCCACCCCACCCCCGCATTCTCTGGACCTGGTGGAGGGTTCTTGGTCCGCTGGCTCTACCCACTGAGGTGAGTGCCTGGTCTTGTCCCTGGGCCCGCGCCAGGACCCCAGGCTCCCTGGACCTGACTCCGTGGTGAGGGGCCACTGGGGGTGCTTTGGGCCGGGACCCAGACCAAGAAGTCGCCTGAATCCACCCCCAGGTCCGTGTCAGACTTCCTTTTGGGCTGCACCAATTGGCAGTGTCACCATTTGAAATAGTTTATTCCAGGAGCTGGAGGGGACAGCCGGAAAGTGTCAGTCACACACATGGGTCTCCAAGGCGGGGATAGGCAGGGCCCTGGGACCTGGAGTGCCAAGGCCACGCGAGGACTTGCTCTTGCTCAGTAACCACGGCAGGACTTGGGGACTGGGGCAACTGGGCTCCTCGGGGCGTGGGGAGGGTCACCGGGGTCATCTGCCTGCACTTGGGAGCGCACATGAAGCAGCCCGGCCCCAAACCCAGGTGCCCCCCACCAGCACGTGCAGCAGCGCTGCCGGCCCCCAGCCAGGAGCGCAGGGCCCCGGGTCACTGCAGGCAGACCCCGCTGCCCCATCAGGTCCTGGTTTGGGGGCTTCCCCTTCCCTGCCCAACCCCACATCCCGGAGGAGTAGAGCCCCTGCTCCAGGGGGACCTACTGGTCCCACCAGGAAACAGACCCTGCTGGGCACCCCAGGTTCAGCTGCAGACTCCCCCAAACTTTGGGCCTCGGCAGCCTCTGATCCCCCGACCATGGGACCGAGGCCCCTGTCCGTGCAGATGCGCTGTCCTCCAGCTGCACTGGCGGCCAACACCTAAGCCAGCTGAGACTGAGGTGCCCGGAGGCTGGGCTGACCGGAGCCAGAGCCGGCCCCAAGCCTAGCCACGTGGCACAGAGTGGTTCTTGGCCCCCGGCTGGAAGCTGGTAGGTAAGCAGAGGCACAAGGGATCCTTGCCCGGAGTGTTGGCCCCGAAGTGGCCACTGCTCCCAGCCCAGGCCCCCCATGGGCCCCGTCTTGTGATTGTCACAGAGCAGGTCCCCACGAGCCCACAGGTGAACTGCCACATTCTTGCCCTTCTAGCCCGGGCACAGCCAGATCTGCCTGCCACCCCCTGCCCCTCCTGTTACCCCCAGCCTCCCCTCAGCTGGACGTCGGAGTGCCTGACGCCCCCAGCCTGAGGCCTGGCCCAGGGACCGGTGCAGGAGGTCTTCCCCCTGAGGCTCCATCAGGGGGGCTGCATCAGGCCTGGGGCCCAGGAGTCCCTGCGCCATGCAGGATGCTTCTGGGCTCCAGAGGTACCCACTGAGGCTCCACAAGGCCCTACTGGACTCACGTGTCCTGCCCAAGTCAGCACGTAGACCCTCTGTGCCTCTAATGTTGGGCCGGACCCCCCACTGGCCCTGAAGGGGTGCCCCAGGCTTCCTCATGCTGTGACAGCTGCTGATGGGGAAGGGGCGGCGCCTCGTGGGCTGACGAACCTGAGATTGACCCTACAGATACCATTCTCAGGTCGGGCAGTCCTGGAGGCACGGCCCGGCACAGTGGCGGCGCCCTCACAGGCTGGTTTTTCCTCAGGGAGCCCCACCCCACGTGTGCTAGGAGCTTCTGGACAAGGGCA
Organism: Tonatia bakeri; assembly: GCA_004024845.1. NCBI lineage: Eukaryota > Metazoa > Chordata > Mammalia > Chiroptera > Phyllostomidae > Tonatia > Tonatia bakeri. The sequence continues at coordinate 429,365 of PVIA01000120.1, forward strand.
GGGACTGGCTACTTGGCAGCTCCCAGCCAATGGTCCCCTCCCAGGCTCTGCAGTCCCCTCCTCCCTCCTCCAGGTGAGAGGGCCAACGCCCAGCTGCTGGGCCACCTGGCTCCCAAACCCTGGCCGGTCCATTGAAGGGTTTCCTGGGTGGGTTCGCCCATCCCCGAGGTCACCCCCGAGTCTTCCGCTCACATTGGACCTTCCAGATGTGTCCATCACATCTTGTGATGGACACAGAGCAGGTCTGGACCTTGGATCCTGGGGCTGGGAGGCTCACAGAGGCCAGAGGAAGTGCTGTCCTCCCACTGGTCCCCAGAGACCCCCCCACCCCCGTGGCTGTTCGGCAGGTGACTCACTTCCACCACCTCACAGGGCCCAGCAGGAAACAGGCCCAAGAGGAGCTCTTGCCTGTGGCCTGGCCTCCCTCGGCTGCTGCTGAGGAGAGCCCCGCTGGAGAGGGCTGTGCTCCGCCAGGGTGGGGGCAGTGGGCCCTCTCCTCCTGAGGGCCCATACTTGCACGCGTGTCTCGGGACGCGCTCTGCTGACGTGTGTGGTGTGGGCACAGGCATGTGGGGTTTCCTTTCTGGGAGCTGGTCAGACCCTCGCTGGACTTCGGGGGCCCTTCTAGGAATGACCTACCCCTACCTGGCTACACTTGAACGGGTCACCCCAACCCTCACCTGGGAAGACGGGGCTGGGCGGACAACGCGGCATCTTCCCCACCTCATGGCCCACCTCCTCCCGAGAGCGTGTCCGGGTTCCCTGCAGCAGCAGGAGGACCAGTGAGTGAAGGAGGGGGGCCAGAGATGGGGGGTGGGGTGGGGGTGGCGAGGCACTCACCACGCTGGGAGCAGCCCCTCCGCTGACAGCTGGCAATGGTCCTAGTCCCTGGAGCCTGGCCACCCCTGGGACCAGCCTCCTGCTTTTATCTGCCCGCCTTTGGCCTGGCCCCCACCCAGCGACTTCCTGTCCCCGCCCCACGTTGAGCTTTTCCATGACAAGGCTTTTGTGGGGGGTGGGGGAACCAAGACCAGGAGGACAGGAAAGAAGAGGCCAGGGCACAGTTGGAGGGAGTGGACGGGTGACTGGGGTGCCCGACACCCCACCTGCAACAGCCCAGAATGCTGCCTGTACGGCCACATCCCCGGCCCGGGCAGGCCTGCCGGACTGGCCTGGAGGGGCCAGAAAGGCTGGCCCCCGCCCCAGGGCCCAGGGCTAGTGAAGGCAGGCCGGAGTGGGTTTCGGGCCTTGAAGGGCATGGCGGGCCCACGGAGGCCCTGGCCGCCTGGCCCGTACCTGGGGCTCCACCAGTGGAGACACTGCGGATCACTCCCTCCCACTGCCACCCACACACCCACTTCCTCCTGCCCCTCAGAGTAGGAACACGTGGGGGTGGGGCTCCCCACCAGGCCCGCTCTGCCCTCCCTGAAGCCAGGCGCAGAGCCTGAGAGGACAGCGGACACTGTGGGGGAGGCGGCGGCGGGACCTGGACTCTGGCTCCACACTGGGGCCTGGCAGCTTGGGGCCTAGGCGGCCCAACAGCTGGCCGCCCTGGAGCCACTCCCAAGCCCTCAGGTTATCAGTCAGAACTTCATATTTCCTAAAACTTTATTTTATAAAACTCTTAGAATAAGGTATACCAGAGGCACCGCTAGATCAGAACGTCTGTCCTCTGTAAGCAGGGGCCAGGAGGCAGGAGGGTGGCTGGGCACACGGGTGGGAAGGACTGGGCGGCAGGCTAGCCCACGTACGCCGCTTCCTCCTCATCGCTGCCGTCGGGGACTGTGTCTGTCCCGAAGTAGCGGTCGCCGAAGTTCCCTGGAGAAAGCAGCAGACCCTTGTGGCAGGGGCTCGGCGGCCCGTCCCGCCCCGCCCCGCCCCCAGCCCAGGCAGCCGCACCGATGCCCGGGATGATGCGGAACAGATCGTTGACACGCTTGTCCACCGCCGTGGTGATGATCCTCACGCGAGGGAATGCATAGGCCACCGAGTGCACGCCCATCTCCGCCATGAGCAGCGACAGCAGGAAGATCTTGTCCTCGGGCACGTCGTGGTCCTGCGGGAAGGGCCCAGGGACAAGATGGCGACTCCAGCCCTGGCCCCACCCCACAGCCCCCGGGGCCACTCACCAGGAGCACGCGCACTGCCATCATGGCTGCGGCGCCCGTGGACACGGTGCAGTCCATGAGGATCACGTGGTCGTCGCTGATGTCCTTGGGCAGCCGCAGGTAGTGGAGCTGCGGGCGGCCTAGCGTCAGCGCCACGTCAGCACCACCCGCAGCCCAGGGTCGCGTCCCCGGCCCCCCCCCCCTCGCACAACCACCACACCTCCGGCTCCCCCGTGAGCTGGTTGGTCTGTATGAGGATGGTGCCGATGCGCACGTCCTTGCACACGGCCCGCAGTGCCGGCTCCATGGTCTCACCCGCCCGCAGGATGGACACTCCGGTGATCTGCGGGGGTGGGGGCTGGGCTGAGCTGTACCTTGCCCCCCACCCCACCCCCAGGCGCCCCAGGCACGCCCGCGCCCTACCTGCTTCCCCGCGTAGCACTTGCCCCCGTAGTCCTGCCCCTGAGGGGTCTGCACCACGCAGTCCTGCGGCCGAGAGGTTGGGGGTGCTGGTGAGCACGAGGGGGATGGCTGGTCTCCCCCGCCCCCACTCGCCGCTGGGCAGCCCCGCACCTGGAAGGGCAGGAAGGACAGCGCGTGCTCGATGAGCAGCCGCATCAGCCTCTTGGAGTAGAAGATGAACTCGTCCCGGCTGGTCTCCTTGTCCCTGCGGCCCGGGCGAGGGCGGGATGGGGGCGCTTAAGCAACAGGGGCCGCGCGGCCCCAACCCGCCCCAACCGCGGGCTCACCTGATGATGGTGTGCATGCCCCGCACCTGCGGCGTGCTCTTGAGGACACTCAGCGTCTGCGGCAGTGGGTGGCACTGGTGCGCGGAGGCCAGTGCGGCCCTGGGGACACAGAGGGCGGGACTGGAGGAGCGTCTCGCCCCGAGTGAGCCCCCTCCCGCTCCGCACACTGAGAGGGATGCTCACAGTGCTGGGTGGGAGCTGCAGCCTCCCTGTGGCCCCTCTGGAAGTAGGGTGCCTCGCCCCACACCCCCGCCCCCTTAAGGGCTAGGCAAAGGTTAAAGGGCACAGTGGAAAGAAGGCGGAGCAGTTGACCATTAGGCGGGAAGGAGGCTGGGGAAGAGCCGCAGAGGCGGGGCCAGGCAGAGCAAGGGGGGCTCGAGACCCCTCTACCCCCAGTGGAGAGCTCAGCTTTGGGGCAGCCCTGCCCCTGCCCTCCAGGTGAGGAGCGGCCCCTCGGGAGAGGGAGGGGCCGGAGGCAGGGCTGGCGGCAGCGGGGCAGCCCCAGCACAGCGCAGCGGGCACCACAATCAGCGCACTCGGTGCTCACATATCCCAGCGCAGCTTCCTCTGCTCGCCAGGCGGAGAGGTGATGAGCGGGTCGGGGAGGGGACAGGGCAGGACACCCCGGGGTTTACAGAAAAGGAAGAGAACAGAGAGGGCCGCTCAGGGGCCGGGTCCTGCACCAGCGCGGGAGGGGCCAGGCGGCAGGAAGACCCCGGGAGGTGTGAGCGCCGGGACCTCCTCCTCCGCCCCCCACCACACACACTTCCTGGGGCCGCGGGGCGGTGTGGCCCCAGCACCATTTCCTGGGCTGACCAGAGAAGGCGGAGTGCAGGCAGCCACGTTTAGGGGCTTTCTCCAGTTTGGAACCTGGAAACGCTTTTCTCAGGGCAGAGGCTGGTGGGGGGGGCACCGGGGGCCCTGCCACGCACACAGCCCAGCTCCACAGAAAGCCCAGGCAGTGACCAGGGCCCCGTGCTGCCCACCATGAGGGGCAGGACTCGGATGCAGATCCTGGCCCTGGCAGGGCTCCCCCTGGCTCTGTCTGAGCACTGCCCCAGGGGGGAGGGCTAGAGGGTGGGGCCAGTGGGCACCACCCCAGGGCTGCCCAGACCCATCCCCCATCATCTGGCAGAGGTGCTCCCCCAGCCCTCAGGCTGCAGGGGGCCTGGACCCCCATGGCCACCGCCCTGGTGGGCAGACAGTGCTGGCTGCAGGAGGCTGTGCCTCTGGGGCTGGGACAGTGCTCCAGAGTGGCCACCCCCCCCCCCGCCCCAGCAGGGCTCAGGGTGGCCATAGGCAAGTCCCTTAACCTCTCTCTGTGCTTTTGTTTCCTTGCCCCCTGGAAAGGGGAGGCAGAAGCAGTGTAGGGCCCATGCCCCCTTCGGTGCCGGGAGCAGGGCTGCAGCGGGGGGAGGAGAGCCCTGGCCCCCAACACCACGGGTGCCAGCAACACCGTCTGCGAGGACAGGCGTGGGGCGTCTTACCTGACGCTGAGCTCACGCTGCGGCAGCACCATGGGGGACAAGGGGACAGGGAGGCACATCACTGAGGGCAGTCTGCCCCTCACAGCCACTGGACAGCACAGCCCGTCGCTGCCGTGCGCCCCGCCCGGCCACCCACCCAGGAGTGGATGGGTCACAGCCCCGTGGAGGGATGGTGCTCCATGACCGCCAGCCACGGGGGTGCGGGGGGTGCCAGCTGACCACAGGCAGGCAGCCCCTCAGGCCTCTAGACCAGGACATGCGTGGCCTCAGGTTGGGGCCCTGCCGAGGGTGCTCTGGAGAGGGGACTGGCGCCGAAACCCAGCAGTCCCCACACAGGGTGGAAGGCACAGCTCAGGCCTGGAGCACCAGGGGCACCCGAGCTCCCTCTCAGGGGCCGAGGCGGACTGGGCACAGGAAGCACATGGGGGCCGCAGGGGCAGGCATGGGGCGGGCAAGGGGACGCTTACTCACCTCTTCCAGCTGGCTGTGCACATGCTGGACGATCAGGTCGATGGCCACTGCGTTCCCGCTCCCTGGGGGCAAGGGCAGGAGGTGACGCCTACTGGAGGGTGACTGGAGCCACAGCCCCACCAGCCCCGCAGCGGGCTCACCTCGGGGCACCACAATGTCCGCCAGGCGCATGGTGGGCTGGATGTACTGGTCGAAGGCCGGCTTGACGAACTTGTTGTACTGCTTGATGACGCCGGCAATGTCGCGGCCGCGCTCACTGATGTCCCGGCGCAGCCGCCGCACCAGGCGGATGTCGGAGTCCGTGTCCACGAAGATCTTCATGTCCAGGAGCTGCGGCGAGCGGGCCACTGAGCACGGCCGGCTTCGGGGGCCTGGGGGCCTGGAGGCCAGCCCCGCCCAGGCTGAGGGCCAGGCCGGGGGTCCAGGAGGCGGGGGCTGCTGTGGGCCTGCTCTCTGGGCAGCCTCCCTCGCTGATGCGCTCACCCTGGGGCCTGGACTTGGTGAGTCTGGGGTCTGTCCCCACACTCAGCACGGGGCAGGTGCCCCCTGAAGGGGCTGTGAAGGGGGCTACAGAAGGCAGCGGGTTCCCAGGGCCCGAGCCTCAGCAGGGGCAGGACGGGGGGTCACCGAGGCGTGGTGGCCTGTGGCCAGGCAGGCGGGCAAGGCCGTGCCATGCGTCTGGGGGGCAGGGGTGCCCTGTGAGGACCTGCAGTCACAGGGGACCACCTCTCTCCTGGGCAGCAGCATGCGCGTAAGCCGCCAGCCCCACCCCAAGGTCACAGTGACTTAGCAGAGGTGTGGACCCCTGGGAACTCGCAAGAACCCAACGGCTACAGGGCGTGCAGGTGGGGAGAGAGGGCTCCGGAGGTGTGGCCACCTGGGGATGTCAGCGTCCTGGCGGGGCAGGCCTGCCTGGTCTGCTCAACCCCCCGCCCCTGGGAGAGGGCATGCTCTCAAGGGACCACCCACTGGGACAGGTGACCGTGCCCTCAGGGGCTGGGGAGTGGCCAGGGCCTGCCTGGAGGTAGCCGGCCTACAGCCAGGGTTGTGGGCGGGTGGGCAGGCGCGGGGCAGGGTGGGCGTCCCTGTGGGAGGGGGCCCGAGCCCGTCCTCACCTCCAGCAGTGCCTTGTCAGCAAAGGCCATGATGCCCTCGAAGATGATGACATTGGCCCCGTAGAGCGTCTTCTGCGGAGGGAAGGGGCCGGTGCCAGTGCCAGTGCCCACCCTGGGCCCTGCCACTCGCACCCACCGGCCCACCTACCCAGTCTTTCTTGCGGCTGTGGGTGGTGAAGTCATACACGGGCACCTGGACACTCTTGCCCTGCTTCAGCTTCTGCAGGGTGGACACGATGAGGTCGAAGTCGAAGGCATCGGGGTGGTCAAAGTTATAGTTGTTGCGGGCGGCCTGCTCCTGCTGCTGCCGGGTGAGCACCTGTGGGGGCAGCGGGCTGGGTGCCTCCGGGGCCGCTGAGGGGCAGGGGCCAAGGGCGTGGGGACGGTAGGGCGCAGGGACTGGCCCCTCACCTTGTAGAAGGAGTCCATGGACAGCAGGACCACCCAGGGCACGTCCAGGGCCTCAATGATCATCCTGGCCACAGTGGTCTTCCCGGAGGCGCTGCCGCCACCCAGGCCTGCAGGCAGCGAGCCGGTGGGCTCACGCTGGGACGGGGGGTAAGGGGGGTGGGGGCAGGTTGCAGGGCTGGGGGCGGCAGGCAGGCGGGCGGCTCACCGATGGCGAAGGCCTCCTTGGACTGCGCGCCGTGCTCGTTGTACCAGGGTGGCCGCCCCGCCGTGTAGATGGTGCGCTTGCTGGTGCGCAGCAGCGGCGGCTCCGACTTGCACTGGCTGGTGGTGCGCTTCCGGGGCGAGCGCCCGGCGCCCACGGGTGGCAACAGCCGGTCCAAGGCATCGGTGTTGCTGCCAGGAGCAGGGGTGGGGGACGTGCTTGCCTCAGCCGGCTGTGCCTGTGACGTGCCCCACCAGGCACATGGGCATGGCCAGGGCAGCATGCCAAACCCTCCGACCGCCCACCACCCACCGGCCCACAGCCTCAGTCGCCGTTCACGTGCGTTCCCAGGCACGGCAAACCATGAGGGAAGCGCGGGGGAGTGGCGTCCATGCCGAGGACGGTTTGTGGACGGATGCAGGAGGGGGACCCTGCAAACTCCAGGGAGGAGGGTGGAGGCCCAAAGCCCAACAGGGTGGCCTTGTGGGGACCCCAGTGGCTCAGGGTCCGCTCGACACCCACTTGGGAAAGGGCTGAGGCAGACACAGACACAGCTGGTGTCCTGGACGTAGGTTGGTAGGGGAAGCAAACGCTAAGGTGCTTGTGCAGAAACCGGCCAGCAGGCGTGGCCCCCTCACGCCCTCCAGGAAAGCGTGTGAGAGTGAGGCGCCTGTGTGAGAGTAAGTGGGAGCAGGTGCACTAGGACCACCCTGGGCAGAGGTCAGGGACGAGGGTCTGGCCAGAGCACCTCACGGCCACCTGCCCCCTGCCCCCTGAGGCCAGGCCAAGCCGCATCGGCTTCTGAAACTCGCTGCCCGGCCGTTGCCACTGCGGCCTCACATGGGAGGTCGTGAAGGGAGTCAGCTGAGGCCTGACACTTGACAAGTCACGGGGCAGCTCCCAGGGCAGAGACGCCCACGCCCACGCCCACGCCCACACATGTGTGAGCCTCAAGAGAGCCAACTGGCACATCTGACCGGAGGCACACAGCACCGTCCTGGGAGACAGAGAAGTCGTTGGGGTGGTGGGGGCGGCAGTAACTAGGCAGTCTGTGTACCGTGTGCTCGGTGGCGTCTCTGCAGAGACAGCAGTGACCCTCCATGTCCCGCTCAAAGCCAGTGCCGATGTTTGAGGCGCCGGGCACAGAGGGTATGGGCGGTGAGGCCTCTGACCGTGGGCATGTGGGGCACTCAGCCTGGCCTAGACCAGCCGCCTGGGGCATCCCACTGGGCAGGCACAAGGAGGCGGATGGTGTCCGCAGGTCCCAGTCAGAGGACAGTGCCAGCGGCCTCCCTGGACACCTGCCCAGGAGCTGGCCCGACCACACGCCCTGGTGATGGCAGGGGGTGCCATCCCAGCAGCAGGGGAGCTCCAAGGGGCACCGAGGCCCCCCTCTCCGAACCTGCTCTCAGCGAGGAAGCCCCACGAGGCTGCAGTTTGCAAGGGGCCGGTCCGACTTGCACAGCTCCCTGGAGCTGAGGACCTGTGGCTCACCCCGCCTGCGGCCCCCACTTCTCGTCCCAGGCGGCAGGCCCTCCAGTGGGAGCCTCCAGGCCCCTCCCATGACAGTGCCTGGTGCCCTGAGGGAATGACGGTCACCATCAAGGATGACTATGGGTGGCTGCTGCCAACACCTGGGGTGGACAGCTTCCCAAGGAAGTGGGGAGTGGGCTGGGGTGATGCACTAGGTGTCGACCCGCCTTGGCTCGCGGGGGCCTGAGGGGGTGTTAGGCTGGGTTGGCGGCCAGGCCCAGCCCGTCGGCCTCATCCAAAGCCCAAGCCTGTGTCCTCTGGGAGCCAGGACACGGCCTCTCTCGCCACACCCTCCAGGTGAGCCTTACTCCCTTGTCACAAGTGGGACCAGCTTCCAGGTGGGAAACTGCACAGGGGACCTGGCTTCCCTGGTCCCAGATGGACGGGCGCTCCGGCTACAATGGCAAATAATTTCAGCCACAGGATCAGGTCCCCAGCGACAGACCCCTACTGTGAACATCAACCCTCCCCCCCCCCCCCCCCCCGCAAAACCAGGGCTGGAGGGTGGTGGGCCTGCCCCCCAGCACCTGCCTGGCCCGGCTGTTTCCTGACGCCCATTATGCATGGCGCACAGAGCACAACAGCAGGAGTCACCTTCTCCCAGCGAAGGCAGGTCTCTCCCCGACAGCCGTAGGACAACAGGCCGGCCACTCACCTGCCTTCTGCTCCAAAGGCCCAGCAGCCCGGGATCCTGATGCCAGGGTAAGCTGGGGGGCTGCTCATGACTGGGGGATGGGGGGTGAGGGTCCGAGGGGTTTGCAAGGGTACCAGCGCAGGGCTTTAGGCCCACAGTGGCCCCCCACGGCAGCGCAGCAGGCACCCGAACTGTCCCTCCATGGGGGACTCACCCCCGGCCTCCGACACCGAGGTCACAGGCATAAGCGGATCACCCAGCTGGCGGCTGTGCACGAACCGATATTAATAGCACTGACCCTGCAGGCCAGCAGTAGGTGTGAGCTACCTTCTGCTGCACAGGCTGGCACACTGACCCCTGTGCACCCACCCCAACACCCTGCAGGGAGCTCCAGACCCCTGGCCTGCCCGGGGCTACAGAGCTAGCTACCCCCAGTGTCATAGGGGAATCTGAGGTGTGCCTGGGCCCAGCTGAGCTGAACTTGGGGCTGAGTGGGGCGTCCTGCCCCTGTCCCCAAGGTGCCTCCTAGAGGCATAAACAAACCTGAAACTCTACCCTCCGGAGCGGCTGAGAATAGCTGCTGGCCCCGCCCCTCCACAGCCAGGCTCCAGCACATCCCCTAAGGCCACCCAGTACTGATTCCTGGCGGGGGGGTGGAGGGGGGTGGGGGGGTGGCGCATAGCCACTCTCCAGCCTGGCGGCAGGAGGAAGAGAGGCTCAGGAAGGATGGCCAGCTGAAGGGTCCATGTGCAAGTCTGCACAGGGGTGTCCATCCACAGGCCCCAGACTCCTTCCTGCGATCCGTCCACTGCACGTCAGCCTGCCGACTCTCTTCCTGACTCAGCACTAAGGCTGGCAGAGCCTCAGGGGAGAGACAGCCACACGGGGTTCATGCATCGGAAGGGGGACTCTCTCCTGGCTGCCCAGGTAACCCAGGTGTGTGTCTGCAGCCCACCACAGGCACCTGGAGGCAGGACTGACCTGTTGGTCTTTGCCCACAGGAGCTCCCCTCCTGGCACCCCTGCCCCCCTGGCCTGGGCAGATGGGCAGGGGCTGAGCCACTTCAGGGACCTGGTTCTGCCTTGGGCAGGGCCTCCACACCTGCCTGACAGCCCGTGTGTGGTTAGGGAAGTCTGCTGTTTGCAAGGGCAGGGGAAGTGGGAGGAGGGGTCGGGGGGAGGCAGGAGCTGGCTCACCTGGACCAGCCAGCAGGCGTCCCAGACCCACTCAGGGACAGAGGTTTCAGGGTGGCTGTCTCAGGGCAGGGGCAGGAATGGCAAACCCCACCCCTGGCAGGAACCCTCCTTCTGGCTGCTCTGGGTCAGCCTCCCTGCACCCCCCAGCTGAAGCTCTGACTCCACTGGACCCAACTGAGAGACAGCCTGAGGCGCACAGGGGCACCTGGCCACCACTGGAGCTCAATTGGGGCAGTGCAGGGCCCGTGGGGCGAGCGAGCACTCAAGGGGCAGTGCAGGGGAGTCCTTGGCACCAGCACTGGGGACACTGGTGAGCTGAGGCAGCGACAGGGCAGACCCCTGGGTCTCTGGAGCAGAGCCCTGCTGTCCACTGTGCCTGCAGGCCTGGGCCCCCTCTTCTGTGCACAGGGCAGGGCCCGGGCAGTGGCTGCTGCTCACCTGCATCTCTGGGGACTGGCCTGGCCTGGCCTGGCCTCTCCAATCCCTAGCTGACCCAAAGGTTCTTTGGGACCAGCAGGTGTGGCTGACTCAGGGCCTGTTAGACCCTGTCCCCCGGCACCAGTCTGCTCATAGGGATGGTGTTAAGCCCAGGACACAGGATGCTCCTTCATAGCCAAGGCAGCCTCTTCCTGCCCAGAACTCCTGCCCGCCAGCTGTCACTGCACGGCATCCTTCCTTCCTCTCTCAGCTACATTCAGACGGTCCTGGAGAAGCCCAGGGATGGACCATCCGGGGTCCAGGAGCCTGGGCTGGGGCCATGGTTTCCTTTGGAGCTCAGGCCCGGCCACCCCTGACTTCCCCAGGGGACAGCGAGGACCCGGCCTCCCTGCTCTGCCACGGCCTCTGGCGGCGCTGGCTCTAGAGGCACGGAGCTGAGCCCGTTTCCTCTCGCCCAATGGTCTCCCCTGCCAGGGTGACAGGCGGCTCCTCCCCCAATGCACCCCCACAACGTCCCCTCTTGCAAAGCCGCCACCGAAGCCTAGAGGGTGCCCCCCTCCAGGTGGAACAGGGGGGACCATACACCACCCCTGACCTCTCAGTAGGGCGAGGGCAGATTCCAGCACAAACTGCCCGCCTCGGAGTGTCAGGCGCACACACACTTAGGCCCCCGTGCCCGCGGCCCCGTCCACTCGGGACGGAACCAAAGCCAGCCTCGGGGTGCAGAACGCGCTCCGTCCGCCCAGCCCCGGCTCGGCCCCCGACCCGCCGGGGACAGCCCTGCGCGACCAGGGCACCAGGGTGCCCAGCCGCAACCCTGAAGCGCCCATGGAGGACGGGCTGGGGCGGGGGCCGCCCTCCCACCGCGGCTGCGAAGGGCGTGCGCGACCCCGGTCCGCCCTCGGCTGCCACGCCTACCAGTCCTCGCCGGCGGCCTCGCTCTTCGCCACCGGCCGATTGGTCCCGTCTCCCGCCATCAGGGGCGCCGGAGGTTTGTGGGGGGCATCGGTGGAGGTCGGGGGCGCTGCCATGGAGCCCCGAGGCAGCGGCGCTGGGCGAGTGGGCGGGGTGGGCCGCACGAGCCGCCGGGAGCTGTAGTTCGGGGCTCTGCTCTGCACGCTCGCCGGCGGGCTGCGAGGACTACAAGTCCCACAAGGCCTTGCGGCCGGGCATCTCGCAATCAGAGTAGGCCCGTGAGGTCGCGTTTGGGTTTCTTCCGCCCGGGGAAGGACCCCCACCCCGCGTATTACCACAGACTTAGCCGCACACAACCCCTGGAAAAAAGGCAATAAACATTTATTTGATACAGTCTTTTTTAATACATACAGTTGATGGCCCGCCCCCGTGCCACTCGGGCCTAGGGGCAGGGACGAGGACCAGGGACAGATGGTCACAAGGCGGGCTGGGCCCGAGCTTACCGTCAAAACATCTTGCAAATAAACACTTTGTAGATAGAATATATATGTATATTTATGGTTACAAGTGATAGCTGGAACCTCTCTTTCAAAATGCACTTATGTACGGAGAACTGGCATTTAAAAAACGAAACCAAGAAACCCAAAGTACAGGACGTGTGGCTGTCAGGCCAGAGGTGCAGGCCGGTCCCCTTGAACTCCTCCACCCCCCACCCGAGCTCCAGGACAAGCCTCCTGGGGCCGGCAGAACGAGGACCCACGGGGACAGCCCTGCCCTCCGTGGGCCAGCATGCACCGGTTCTTTCCCTTCTGAACCAGAGGAAAGGGGGGTGGGGGTGGGGGGCTATGGCTGGGAGGGCCACTGGTCACACCAGGAGACACCCTCATCTGCCTTTGCACAAGCAAATAAAGTGCTTCCTACTCCTGTGTGAAGTGTAAGCCCCTTGAACCAGCCCCTTCCTGTTCTCAGAGCAAGGTGGGTGGGCTGGGCCAGAGGTAGATCTTCAGAATGGGACTCAGCACTGTGTCCCAGGCTTGGCTCTCAGGCAGGGTCCATGCCCACCCAGCCCTGGAGTCTGCCACTCCCGTCCCTCACTGAAGGTGTCAGTCAAGGCCCTGCAGACCAGCCTGGCACTGCCGCTCATCAGGAAGCAGGGAGGGAGGAAGCGGGAGACGGGTTCAACCTGATAGCCCGTTTTGGCAGCAGCCCCACACCCACTTTAAAGACAAAGAAGGGGGTTAAAGTGCTAAACATCAAGTTATCCAGGACCCCACCTCCTCCCACACGTCTGGCGGGGTTTCCACACCAGGGACCATCTGTGGACTTTGGAGGGTGACCTGGAAATACCCCCCAGCAAAGTCTAGCCCCCGACTTCCCAAGGGCCAAGTACCTGAGAGGCCAGGGTGGGCAGCTGTCCCCCCAGCAGAGGTCTTGAGGTCCAACCTCCCCCAACCATTGGTGACAAAGACAGAGAAAGCATACCTGGGGCTCCTGTCCACACCTGCTTCTCCTACCCTCCCAAGGCCACCCTTGAAGTGGCTGCCCGACCCCACCTCCACTGGCCATGTGCCGCGGTGGCTCCCAGAGCCTAGGGAAAAAAGCCCTCTGGCCCCGAGGCCCAGCCCTCGCTGTCCCCCCGGACTCTGACTCTGGGTCCCACCCGCGTGCCCACAGCCAGGAGTGGGGCACAGCACCCCTCTCTGCACCTTCCCGCGCACACCAGGCCCCGGCGGCACAGGGGTGGAGCCTCGGACAGAGCCAGAGGTGGGCAGCTCAGCCCCCCGGAGCCTGTCCCCCCACTGCGGGGCCTGGAGAGCGGAGCCAAGCTTGGTGCCCCTCCTCTCCAGGGCTGGGGGAGGACGGCAGCTGGGGCACGGGGGTGCCCAGCGGGCACTGCCTCCCTGAGCAGGGGAGGGACCCCAGGGACCCTGGCCTAGTCCCCAGACCCAGCATCGGCACCAGGAAACCCTTAGCACCAAAATGTCAGATTGTTGTAAGTTTTTGTATAAAAAACAGAATAAAAAAAGGTTGTTACTTGTCACAGGAACAAGACTGGCACCCACAACACACCCAGGAGACACACGCACACGGGCAAATATCAAAATTCACATCGTCCAGGATCGGCAAGGCCGCGCCCTCAGCCCCCCACCCCCCGTGGAAAACAGCCTCCAACCAACCCCAGCGGCTCTGAGTGTCCTCACCCCCAGGCAAGGCCATGGCCAGGAGGCAGGGCCCGGGGAAGAGGCCAGAGCTGTTGGCCCACTCCTCCAGGCACCCTGGACTCCAGCCCGAACCCTGCCCAACCTACCACCTGGCCATCCTCAGGGCCCCAAAGGGAGCCAAGAAAGCCCCCAGCCCCCATCGGCCCACTGACCCTAGCCAAGCCCCCTCCTAGGCCTTCAGCTCTCCTATGAAAAGACCACACAACCGGAACCAGAAACGAAGGGGCAGATACAAAGGGGGTGGGGGCTCCCAAAGGAGCCTGGCCCCAGGCAGACAGAAGGCTGCTTCCTGCAGTGGCCACTCCTCAGAGCTGGGCCAAGCCCCCTGCCCTACAGGCCCATGGCCCCAGGTCGGCCCCAGGGCCCAGACCAGCCAGTCTCTAACCTATCAGGCTACCCCAGCCAGCTCAGTGCTATTGGCCAAGCTGGAGAGTGCTCCACGTGGCCCCAGCTGCTGCGGCCCTGCCCGTGAGCAAACCAGGGGTCCTCCCTTGCCCCAAGCAGGGAGCACCATGGGGATGGCACAGAGCCCACAAGGAGGGCCACTGCCCCCCCCAGGATAGACACAGGCCAGTGGGGCAGGGGCTCGAGCACAGCAGCAGTTGACCGGTGGGGGCGGGGGCGGGGGTGGAGAGGTAGAGAACAGAAGCAGAGGAGCCAGAGGTGGGGAGGGGCGAGGGGCACGGACTGGCAGGTCAGCACGGCAGCGATCAGACTCGGGGTCTGTCCTGGGAGGTAGCTGGGGGTGCTGGGGTTCCAGTGTCGGGGAGAGAGGCGAGGCTGCTTGGGCACCCTCATCAACCCAGAACCAGGGACCCCCGAGCCTTGGGCTTGAGGAAACAGACAGGGCACACAGCTCACGTGGCCGGGCCAGAAGGCACCTGGCTGCTGTGCAGCGCCCCCACGACCCCAGGCCCGCGCCTGTCCCTCCTGGCTATTGCACTTCTGTGGCTGCCACCGACCCAGTGTGCCCAGTAGCAGCCTGCACAGGGGAGGGGCCGCCCTCAGGGAGAGGAGTGGGGCTGGCTGCCCCACTGGACAGAGGAGTAGACAGGGTGGGGATGCAGAACCGGAGAGTGGGATGTCCTAGAGCTCGCTACCCCACCCTGGACAAAGGAGGGCTTGGCCAGCGTGGGGACTAGGCCCCACCCACCTGCCAGCCACCAGGCTCACTTCTCAGGCACCTTGCCAGCTCCCACCTTCCGGCCAGAGGAGCCCCGGGCCCCCTTGTCTCTGCCTCCTGGGGGCCAGTCGTCCTGGCGGGGGGGCATCTTGGGTGCAGGCTCCTCAGGGGGCCGCTCCTTGGGCTTGCGGCCCCGCTTCTTCCCACCGGCCACACTCTTCTCCTCTGTCTTGGGCACCGGTGAGTCCTGGCTCCTGTGTCTGGGGGGCAGGTCCGCTGAAGTCCGGAACCAATTCTGGGGAGAGGGGAGCAGCGGTGGGCGCCTGGCACGGGACGGCAGCCCAGAAGCATCTGGGCTCTCCTGGGAACACTGGGAGCCACTTTGAGGAGCAGCTGCCAGGTCTTTCCGTGTTGGCCACTCACTCCAACAGCACCCTTGCCCTGCCTGGCTCGGCATCCTCGGGAGCCAGCCCGACCCACCACAGGCCGCACGCAGGCCCCTGCCACCCACCTCCGAGTGAGCCTTGAGGATGTGGTACTTGACACCGCTCTCGGAGCCGAACTCCTTCGGGCACAGCAGACAGCAGTACTTTCCCACCAGGTGGTCTCCCTGCAAGACACGGACAGCCCGGCCTCAGGTGTCGGACCGGACCCCCACCCCCACCCCCACCCCCAGCCACAGGGTCCGGCGGCCACAGCGCAGCCATGGTCAGGGTGGTCACTGCACCCCAGAGAGGAGCAGCCCTGTGGGCAGGACTTGGGACTGACTGACCCATGGCTGGGGCTGGGGCACAGCACTGCGTGTCCTGCACGTGGGGGTCCCCGGGGGGACTGCCTGCCACGGCAGAGGTGGAGGGCCTGGGAGCTCACCTTGCTGCAGCTGGCCAGGTGGGCCTTGAGGCCGGACACGCTGGAGTAGATGGCTTCGCAGCACTAGGGTGGGAGATAGCCATGGGAAGGGCCTCCCAGCAGGACCCCGGCAGACTTGCAGCCCCCACCCCAGCCCAGGGGCCCTGGGCCTCTCCACTGTCTGGGCAAGTCAGTTGGGAGCCCAGCCCAGGAGCCCTGGGGCGTGGGCAGGCTGGGCCTCTGGGGCTGAGGTCCAGGCCTTCTACCAGCAGGGCCCAGGGACCACAGGCAGGCTGGCCACTCAGCTCCCACCCAGGGCCACGCCTGGGTCCTCTGTCCCTCAGTCTCAGTGTCCCCTCGCCCACCCGGCAGCCTGCCCCAGCTCACGTCATTGGGGCAGTTGACGTGGCCCTTCTCTTTGACTTCGCTCTTCCACGCCTCCAGCAGCTGGGGGTTGAGCGTGGGGAGGCCAGGCCGTGTGTAGTTGAGCTATGGAAGCAGGCGGGCGCCGGGGTGAGCCCGGGGGTCTGGGCCGGAACCACCCCCACAGCGCGGCCCTACGGGGAAGCCCACAGCTGCGCCCTCCGCAGGGAGACCCGGGCTGGGGTCAGGGCCCTCACGGGGGGCCCCTGAGTGGAGGCTGAGGCCCGGTCTCACCCGCGCCGTCTCGGGCACCAGGTCGTCTTTCATCCGCCGCTTGGTCCAGTCTCGGGCCAGCTCGTCTTCCGCAATCTCCTGCAGGTGGAACACTGCGACCTGCGCGGAGGTGCGGCGGATGCGGCCGCTGGGGGTCCGCTCCACACCCAGCAGGTCCTCGGCCTCAGGGGGCTTGTCCTCGGGCTCCTCCAGGGGCTGTGGGATGCAGGGGCCAAGGTGAGCGACAGGAGTCCCGGGCCGGTGGGCGCAGGCACACTTGGGGAGGACAGGAGGGCCGGGCCGCTCACCGGGGCCGTGTGCTCCGACCGCATGTGGTAGTCATGGCCGGCCTTGGAGCGGTAGGTCTTGCCGCAGTGGGTGCAGGGGAAGGACGGGCTGTCCACCTCACTGGGTGGCTTCCCGCAGCGCCGCTGGTGGTACTGGTAGCCCATGAGGCTGGAGAAGGCGGCACCACAGCCCTGGGGGCCAGGGGGCATTGAGAGAGCAGCAAGGGGCAGGGTGCCACCCCAAGCCAACCCATACCCAAAGGGCCACACTGACCTCCTGGGGGCAGCGCAGCCGCCCCATCTGCTTCAGCACCTTGCGCAGCCGCTCCCGCTCCTCCTGCTCACTCCCCTCCGAGGCCTCGGTGTCAGAGGGCTGGGGTGCAGGCCCGGCCTCAGCGCTCCGGCCCCCACAAGGCCCCAGCCCACGGCGGGGTCGAGGGTGTCCGAAGAGGGCAGGCTCAGCGTGCTGAGGGTCGGGCAGGCGGGGTGGGGCGAGGTGGAGTGGGGGGCCTGGGGTCAAGGTTGGGGGTGCGGCTGGGCCCAGGCATACCTTGGCACTGTGTTCGGCCATGGTGTGGTAGTTGAGGCCAGCCTTGGACTTGAACTGCTTCCGGCAGTGCTGGCACTTCAAGGCGTCCTGCAGCTGCAGACAGGTGACCCATGAGAAGCCGCCCCAGGGTACCTCCCCCTGGAGCCCCGGGGGCAGCCTTACCTTCTGACACACCTCCATGTGCTTCTTGAGCCCCACCAGGGTCTTCCGGGTGACCACGTTGCAGGTGGGGCAGACAGCCTCCCCCCGTTCGTGGAGAGCCCGCTGCCACTGCTCCTCGGGGCCACCTGTGGGGCGGGGGCAGGGCCTCAGGGGCTGTGGTGGGCTCCAAGCCACCCTGGGCGCCAGGAAGGGCCCAGGGTCCACACTCAGCACCCCGTCCGTGTGGTCCACAATCCTCGGGCTCCTCCTGCGGAGGTCCACATTCCACCTCATAGTCAAGGCTGGCCCGAGCCACGCCGCCACCCCCTACAGGAGCCCCTACCTGAGGCTGGATGGGCCACAGGGGCCAGCGCCTCCTTGCTGATGTTGCTGGCGGGGGGCGGCAGCTTCTTCCGAATGTCCTCGGGACTCGGCCCCTCCTGCTTCCTGGCACGGTAGCCTCGGGCTTTGTCCTCGGCCTTGGCCAGGCCTGTGTGTGCACACCAGGTGGGGCAGGTGTGGGCGGCAGGCACAGGAGCACCTGGGCACAAGCCCGGTCCTGCAAGGCCCGCTGGCCGGGCCTCACCTTTGAGCCCGAAGGTCCCTGAGATGGATGGCTGCTCCCCTGTGAACTTCTTGGGCGTTCTCTGTTTCCTTCCTGATTCAGGGGAGAGGAGACGGGCCGAGGCTCTGGTCAAATGACCGCGGGGAGGCCGGCCACCGCCCCTGCCCTGGCTGTGCCCCCCTGGTCTTACTGTGCTTCATGCGTCCAGCCCCCTCCTCGGGCGGGGACACGGGGCCTGGGGCCCTCGGCGCCTCCTTGCTCCCCAGGGTCCCGCCGCCCAGGGGAAGGGGGCCGCCACCTAGGTCCACGCTGGGCTGGCAGGCCGAGCCCTGGGCGGCGGAGGGCAGGCCACGCTCCCCGTTCTCAGGCCTCGCCTGCTTGGGTGGTAGCGGGCAGCTGTCCAGGCCGTCCGCAGCCCTGCGGGAAGTGAGAGGTGAGGGGCTGGGGGGCGCACCCTGGGCCATCCACCCTGGCTGTGCCGGCCAGCACCCCAGCCCGCCCAGGACGGCACCCTACCTTTTCTTCCCGCTGGCCCTCCCTGCGGCTCGAGGAGTTTTGTTCTCGGACTTGGTCAGCAGCACCATTTTGCAGGACGGCGTGTGCCTGCTGATGGCGATGGGCCTGCTGACCGTCACCAGCTTACTGACCATGATGGGCCTGCTGACCGGCACAGGTTTGGTGACCGTCACAAGTTTCGTCATCGGCACTGGTTTGTTTGTAGTCACTGGCCTGGTGACCGGCACGGGCTTGGTGACCGGCACAGACTTGGTGACCGACACGGGCTTGGTGATTGGTATGGGCTTGGTGACCGGCACAGGTCTAGTGACTGGCATAGCCTTGGTGATCGGCACAGGCCTGCTGACCGTCACCGACTTGGTGACCGGCACAGGCCTGCTGACCGTCACGGGCTTGCTGATACCGATGGGTTTGCTGACCCCGACAGGTTTGCCAATAGTGACAGGCTTGCTCACTCCAATGGGCTTGCTGACCCCCACGGGCCGGCTGATGGTGACCGGCCGGCTGACTGGCCCAGGCTTGGGGGCAGGCAGAGGCCGGTCCATGTGGTTCCAGATCTGGTGCTTTTCCAGCTGCGTCTTAGAGGTGAAGGCGGCCTCACAGAAGGGGCAGGGGAAGGCCAGCCTTTCTGAGATAGCGCCCTGGGTGGAGAGGGCAGGTGTGGGCCGGGCGGCCCGGGGCTCCGCGCAGACGCAGCCCAAGCCGGGCGGCCACCTCCTCCCTGACCCACAGCCCCTTACCCCCTGGCACCGCTGGTAATGGTACTTGAGGCCGTAGATGCTGGGGAACTCCAGCCAGCACCCCGAGTTGGGGCACTGCACCCGAGAGTGCGCTTTGAACTCGTCCTTCCACTGGTTCATCAGGGAGAGCTGGCAGGGGAGAGGCGAGCTGCTGACCGGCCCCACTCCACGCCCTGCCCAGCCTTCAGGGCAGGCACGCTGCGAGGCCCCTCAACTTGGGCCTGCAGCGAGATCCTGGCCACCCTGGGCGGTGACCTGGACCTGCTCTGGGGTCCCCACGGACGTGGTCCCCTGGGGCCCAGGGTGGCCCTGATGTGGGCTTGGTGCCGGATGTATACATGGCAGGCAAAGGCGGGGTGGTGGCCTCCGCAGGCGGGTCCCACCTCGAGCCCCACCCCAGCCCTCAGGGAGCTCACGGGAATGTCTCGGAGGGCCTGGTTCTCAGCTTTCGGGCGCCCCTTTTTCTTCCCTTCTGTCCTGTCGCCGGCTGGACTTCCCGGGTCGAAGCAGAGCGGGGCCTGGCTGGGCACTGTCTGCCCCCCGCGGGCCACCGGCAACCCTGCGGCACACAGCGCGCGTGGGGCTTGGCGCAGTGCGCCCGGTAGCCTCGCCTGCCACCTAGGAGGCTGCAGTGAGCCTCGCACCCGCATGGCTGAGGTGTGGGGGGTGGAAGGTTGTCCGCCCTCGACGAGGATCCAGGGTCCCTGGCTACCCCCACCCTGGGGAAGCTCTCAGGGTGGCACCCAGGAGCTAGACGTCCCGGAGGTGGCCTGCACCCAGCACTGGCTATTGGTGACAGCTTGGAGTTGACCTCGGCCTGACTCTCTTACCCAGCTTCGGCGGGTCATGCCGCACAGGAAGCCGGACCTCGTGCCGGCTGCCATCCTTGCCAGGCCCACTCTTGCTGGACCCTGGGAGCCGGCGACCGCCTCCCATGCAAAAGGGGTCAGACATTGCTGCAAGGCAAGTGCACACCCGTGAGGCCCACCCAAGAGGCCGTCCTTGCACCCCCGCCCTCCCCGCTGACGGCCTGCCCTCCGGCTCTGGGAAGGGGAGCCCGCCTGTGTGCTCATGGCCACAGGGCCAGCAGGCGACGGGCGCTTTGGGCTCAGCGGCGTGCTGACGTCTCCCCAGGAGAGGCCAACAGCTGGGGAGAGTCGGACCCTGTCCTGAGACCCTTGCCAGTCTGACGGGCTCCTTCCGTCCTAGACACAGCCCCCGAGTGTGTGGAGAGCCGTGCACCTCACCCTCGGCGAGGGGACAGGCAGCCCCAGCAGAGGCCGGGTGCTTGAGCAGCAGGCCCACAACATCCCTCCCAGGGGCCAGTGATGACACCGGCGTGGCTGTGGGTGCAGAGGCTGTCCTGGCCCAGCACCTGGGGACGGCCTTACTTCTCAGCCCCAGCCAGACCCAAGACAAGGCCCCCTGCTCAGGCGGTTACCCTGGACCAAGAGGGAAGACAGCCAGCGTGACCACCGAAGCCCGAGTCCGACCCCCAGCTGCACAGGCCCCCCTCCCGGGGCAGGGGGCGGGTGGAGGGCGCCGTGGCACCTGCTCTGGTCCCCACGTCTGTAGAGCTACCCTACCTGCTCCGTGTCTGTCTGTTCCGCCAGCATCCCTCAGCCACCCTCCACCTGGCTGACCTCCTCACCTCCCCCCTCCGCAGCCTCTCTCCCCCCCACCTACAGGGCCAACAGCACCACTCCAGAGACCACCAGCGACCCGCCATAGGGAACTCCCCGCCCCCTGAGGGGCTCCCTGGGCATGAGAACTGGAGGGACTTGGAGCTCTGGCCAGCCCCGGGGGGCGGGCGTGGTATGGGCAGGTGACCCCTCCCCAGTGGTTTCCGGCGACTCAGAGAGAACAGGAGAGGGCTGCTGTGCCTACCAGGGGGCAGAGGCTATCAGGCAGGATGAGATCAGAGGTCAGGACAGTCACTGCCTGTTGCCAAGGGGGCGCCCGGATCCTGGGCCCAAGGGTCTAAGCAAACTTCTCTGCAAGTCCTCACGCTGCAACTTCCAAAGGAGACAATGCCAAGATCAGTCACCCTGGCCTCACGGTGACCCCAAGTGGCCTGAGGGGCAGGGGCTTGCTGGAAACCCCCCTTTCCAGTCTTTCTGCAGCTTGAGTGGAGAATTCAAAGTTGGGGGGCCTGGAGCCAGGGCTGGCCTGGGAGGCAGAGACCCTTCTTCCATCCGAGGCCTGTGTCTCTCGCAGCAGGAGGAAGGATTTCCACCCTCCGGGAAGACCCAGCAAGGACGAAGAGGAGGGACTCTCGCGGAGGCTGGGGAGAGGTGGGCGCCGCGCTGACCACAGGCAGCGAGACCGCGGCACGGCCAAGGCCGCTGGGCCCTGACCCCCGCTCAGGTCCGGGCGCGCGGGTGAGGCCGGCCCGGGGATGCACACCTGGCGGCTGGCCTGGCCACCCACCTGTCACCTGCGGCCGGGGTGAGGCCCCGGCCTGGCCCCGGAAGGGCCGATCGCGGACGCCAGGGGAGGGGGGGGCGAAGGCAGTGAACCAAAATGGCGACTTTTTCTGGAGAAGGAGGAGGCAGGAGCGCGGCGCGGGGTGCCGGGCGCGGCGCGGGGGGGGGCGGGGTCCGGGCGCGGCGGGGGGGCGGCAGGCGGGGGCTTCGGCGCGGCGCCCCCCCGACCTGCGCGCGGGGTCAGGGTCGGGGGCGCGGCCAGCGCGGGGGCCGCGCCGGGGTCTGGGCCGGGGGCGCGGCCGGGTGCTTACCTGCGGCGCCCAGCGGACGGGAGACGGGGCGGGGGCCGGGGCCGGGGCCGGGACAGGCCAGACAGGGGTGCGGGCGCGGGGTCCGGGCGGCGCAGGCTGCGCGCCGCGCTGCGCACATGCGCGCTCCCGCCCCTCCCACCTTTGACAGTTTTACTGTGGGGGGGGGGGACGAACTCTCGCGGTATTCCTGCTGCCGCTCCGCGCCGGGAGGGACGGGTCCGGGGGCGGGGGGCCCGCCGGGCCCGCGGGCTCGTGGGGCTGCGTGGTCCGACGGGTCCGTCTGTCCGGGCTCCAGTGCAAAGTGGCCGGTTGTGCGGCCCAGAGGGCGGGAGACGTTATTTTCAGACAGTGGGGTAAACTGAGGCACCATAAGGGCGCAGGGTCCTGCCCCAAGCCCAGCGCGCTCGAACTGAAGCCACCGGATGCCCCTGCGTCCTGGCCCTTTGCAGGGCCAGGCAAAGCAGGACTTGGCCTCTACACCAGCCAGCCTTGGGCCACCTCTACCTGTGGCCACCCTCAGGGAATCGCTGGCTCCTGGCCTGCGAGGACCACTCTCCACTGGGGTTACTGACATCGATGGGACCAGCCTGTCTGCTTGGGGACGTGGTATTCCTAGGCTGTCCACGGCTTTCCTCCTCTGTGCCCCTGATCCTGGCCCCCTGCTGGAAGCTGCTATCAGGTCTGGGGGTGATGGACAGCAACACCACCAGGCATGGGAATGAGTGAAAGAGGGGAGAGAGGGCTGTTGGGAAACGAGTTACAAGGTTCACCTCCTTCCCTGAAGCCCTTCCCACTGGGCCCTCACACTACACAGCCCCACCCCCACCCTGGAGCAAGCCCTGCTTGGGGGCACGGCACCAAAGATGGCACATTTGGGGTCCTCTCTTCTTGAAGGGCCCCTTGAAATCTGCTCTTTCAAGGCCAGCACAAGGTGCTCACTTAGAAGCCAAGGCAAGGTGCGGGGGAGGACCCTTGGAGGGGGGCACGTGGTTGGTCAGAGAGGGCTGCGTGACCCTGGGAGGAAGAGGGAAGGCCCTCTAACCCGAGCACACCCAGAGCTGTCAGCTTTCCCCATGTAAGTCTGCACGCCCGTGGCTGTGACGGGTTGCTGCCAGCAGGTGTGGGTCAGGCAGCACCCTCTGCGGACGTCAGCATCAGGGTGTCTGCGTCCTGTGCTGGGTGAGAATATGCTTGTCCATCTGCTAGTCTCCAGGGGGCTGGGCACTGGCCTTGTCTGGATCAGGCAGAGGTGTGTTCCAGCTGCAGCGTGCCTGGAACTCAGCCTCACGCAGAGTCACTGGGTCTCTGTCACTGTTTGTGTCTGTTGCTGGGAATACACCTGTGTCAGGGCCCTGCCCGGTGGCAGACGACATGGGAGTCCCCAAAAGATGCCATAGCAAATCCCTGGAATGTGGGATGAGACCCTGTTTGGGAAAAGGGTCTTTTCGGATGTGATTAAGGGTGTTGAGATGAGATCATCCTGGATTATTCAGGTGGGCCCTAAATCCAGTGACAAATGTCCTGCAAGAGGGAGATCTGAGACAGACAGGAGGCAGCGAGATGGCGTTCCTGGACACAGCGGTGAGTCCCTGAGCCCTGGCAGCCACTGGGGTGGGAAGCAATGAGCAGGTGAGTGGCCCTGCCTGACTTCAGACGTGCAGCCTGCAGAACTGGGAGAGGATTGGTTTCTGCCAGGCGAAGCCTCCCAGTTGTCGGTGCGGCAGCCCCAGGAGCCTGTCACCCCGTGTTGGTGTGGTCCTCCCGTCTGAGCCCAGCCTCTGCTTCTTGCCCCCCTCCCCCGCCCCACACTCCTGGGTTCAACAAGCGCCCGGCCAGGATGCCGCATCACTGCCCCCTGGTGGCCTCCGCAGGAGGCCGCTGGGCCCGGCACCCCCACCTTCCAGACTCCAGGCCCCTCCTTCCTGCTTGGCCCCTCCCCCACAAGCCAGCTTACTGGAGCCGGACACCAACCACTCTGGGGCACTTGAGAATCTGGTTTATTTCTGGTCTTTTTTATCAGAATATAAAAAGTGAACACAAAACAAGAAGACAAAACAGGAGCGCGGTGTGGGGACAGGGGCAAGACAAAGGTGGGACAAGGGGGCAGAAGAGGAAGGGGCCCCCTGGAAAGGGCAACATCGTGATGGCACAAGGGCGGGAACTTGGGGCAGCCAGACAGGACTGGGGGGCTTCCCGCGGGGCTCACTGGGGGCGGGGGGCACCAGGCCACATACCCAAATTCCACAATCGGGACCGGAAACAACCAACCTCTTGTGCTGGAGCCAGCTCAGGGCACAGAGAGGGGACTGGGGCTCAGCCTCATCAGTCTCTGAGGTTTTCTGGGTCCCCTAGGGAGTGGCAAGTGGGGGAGCACAAGGGAGGAGACTGCAGGATAGCCCTCCCTGTCCCCCTGCTGGGCTGCACTGGCCCCTGCCTCAGGCCTTTGGGCCCCAGGAGAGGTGGTCAGCAGCCAGCCAGGGCTCAGGGCAGGCACGGCCCTCGGGCCAGTCTCTTGTGAGAACCTGGATTTTCCTGGGCAAGGGGTAGTGGGAGTGCCCGCCCACTGATGTACCCCCAGGGTGGCCTCCATGAGCCTGAGAGGAGGGAAGGTCCCCAAACCTAAGGCCAGAACATGGCCCAGCCTGGCTCTGAGTGCTGCTGGGTCCCTGCTGTACAGCATTAGGTTTTGTGTGCTCAGGCGGTCCTGGACCTGCCCCTCCTCGGCCCTGTGGAAGGCTGCCGGTATGGCGAGGGTCCCATATGTAAGGAGGGAAGGCGCCAGGCAGGGTTCGTTCACCCATCTTTGGGCTGGGTGGACGCTGGGCCCGGGCAGGGGCGGGCACCCAGCAAAGGGCACCAGGCAGTTCCCCCCACCTCTGTGGGCAGTCCTCGGTGGGCAGAGGGAGGGCACGGAACTGGACGGGTGGGCAGACAGACAGACCTCTGGCCCTGGGAAAGGACAGGACACCCGAAAGATAGGGTGATGGAAATATAAATACACACCCCCTGGGTGTCGGGGGGCACCCGAACCCTGCTCTGGCTCCAGGTGGCTGCCCCAAACACCACCAGCAGCACCCAGGGTGGCCAGAGCTCGGGTCCTGGAGGCGGGCCCACACTCCTGGAGCCTCCACCCACCCAACCCCCAGCACAGCTGGAGTGCACGGCCAGCGGTGGCTGGAGCAGGCGAGCCTGGTCCCACCCATCCACTGGGCCAGGCTTGGCCCTGGGCTCCCCTGAAGGTCCAGAAGGAGCTGTGCCCAATCTTTGCTGCGGGCTCCGGTCACAGTGCTGGGGTCTGGGGCTCCGGCCTCGGGCAGCACTAGGACATGTGTCCGAAGGAAGCTGCAGGTGGACAGGTGAGGAAGAACTCGGGGCCTCTGGCATCATCCACGCTACCATGGGTGCAGGACAGCCCTTGCTGGGGTCCCACAGCCACCTCCAGAGCTCCACCCACCCACCTTGCAATCCGGGGCCCTTGCCACCCAGCTTCCCAGGCCTCTCCCAGCCTCTCAGGCACCCCTGGCTGCTCTCACTGACCTTGGCTGAGCAGCTGCAGGCTCCGCCCCTCCTCGCGCACCTGCAGTCGCAGCACCTGCTGCAGCACCTCCTGCCGCTGGGCCTCCTGTGCCAGCCCCATGCGCTGCAGCTTCTCTGCGTTCAGCCGCAGCAGTGCCCGGCCTGGAGTGTGGGGAGAGGGGTCAGCCGAGGTCAGCAGCCACAGCAGAGAGAGAGAGGGCAGAGTGGGAGGCGGGCACAGAGGCTGGGACAGAGAGAAAGAGGTGGGGGGAGAGATGGGAGGGCGAGACAGAGACACAGATCGATTCAAAGCAACGAGGAGAGACAGGGAGAGACAGAGGTGGACGAGGATGGACAAGGATGGACGGAAACCGAGCGGGGACAAAACAAGCGGAGACTGCAGAGGCCGGGCCAGGAGGAGAGTCAGGGAGGGAAGCAAGAGAGGACAGGGGCTCCCCTCGAACCCCCACCCCCACCCCCGCCCCCGCTCACGGCACCAGTGATGGCGTGCTGGGAGAAGGCCTCCACGTAGACGAGGTAGTTGTGGGGACAGTGCTTTTTGAGCCACTTGCAGACGTCCTGCTGGCTCCACAGGACCACAGGCCTCGTCAGGCCCCCCAGCGAGGGACTCGTGTGGTACAGGCCGAAGCGGTCGGAGGACGGCCGGCCCTGCGGGGGGAGGTGGCAGATGCAGTGAGGGGTGGGGAAGGCAGGGGCCTAGCTGGGTATGGTGGCTGGGTACCTGGGAGGCCTCGGTGCCAGGCTGCTGCAGGAGCTTGACTGGCCGGCCGCCAGCCGCCCTCTGGCTTCGGGAGTCGTGCCAGGTGAGGCTGGTGCCTGGGGTCCTGGGCAGGTGGCAGGGAATGCTCTCTGCCGACACAGTGTGCTCCAGGAGGGTGCGGCAGAAGCTGAAGTGCGCAGTGGCTGCGGAGCAGGGGTGCCCTGTCAGCACGGTTGGGGGCAAGGCCAGAGGCTCCTCTCCCTGCTCAGCCCATCTCCCCTCCACTGAGGACGGAACCTCTTTCCGGGCTGGGGGCTCCCGAGCCCCTATAGGCAGAAGGAAGCAGCAAGTGCTGTCTTCAGCTCAAAGACGGAGAACGAACACCTTCCCCTGACTCTGGCGCCCACGTTCCAGGGGCCTGGAGGGACTGTGCTGAGACTAGAGCGCGGACATGTCCGCCAGGGAGCCAAGACCTATGGTCGGGGTGGCATTCTCCTGGGCCTGCCCTGCCCTCGCTGTTGCCTTGGGTGGGTGCCCTTGCCACACCAAACCAGGGTGCACACCCGGGAGCTGCCTGCAAGGCCCCGTGTGCCGGGGGAGGCCCCAGGGCGCACTGCCTGCCCACACTCATAGACGGAGCCCAGTCTCTGAAGCTGTGGCTGGAGCTGAGGCTTGGCCCTGCCCAGCTGCGCTCACTGGCTGTGACTGATGGACAGAAGCCTGAACTTGGGACCGCCAACACCCGGGATTCCTGCCCCCCACCTCCCACAGGGCCTGGCCCGGGATGATTGCTGTCCAGCTCAGGACGGGTGCTCCAGGACCCACTGCCATGCCTGAAGCTCTCTCTCCACCCACACCAACTTCACACTCATCAAGTTTGGGGTGGCGGGAGGCTCTGTGTGATGCCCACGAGTCAGCAGAGCCCTGGGCACAGACTGGAAGCTGGGCCCCGTCTTGCCCCCATCTTTACAGCATCCAGGCAGCCAGGATCAGGTTCCCAGGTCAGGTCCCCCCCACCCCAGTAAAGTGAGACCCTCTCTGCCTCCCTACAGAGGGCAGGGCCAGCCCTGTGCCCTGATCTCAGTGATGGGGGCAACCCGCATTTTACTCCGCCTTCCACCGCCTGAGAGTCATTCGACTCAGTACCTCCTCCCCATTCCCCCAACTCGCCTTTATCAGGTCACCCTGGGTGACTCCCAGTTTCAGGTCTGGGGTCAGAGTGTGGCCGCCGCCTTGAGGTGGCTTCTAGTACCGTGGGAAAAGACTTATTCTAAGCCGGCACCTTTCAGGGAACAGGCGCCTCGGTCGTTGGGCTCGCTCAGCGGGGCCGGGCCCGGGCGAGAGGGCGCTGCTCCGGGCCAACCGGTTGGACGGACACCTCCGCGGCGCCGCACCTGTCCCGGGCCAGCCTGGTCCCGCCCACTTCCGGCCCGCGCTCGGGGTGGGGTCTCCGTCCAGACGCCCGTCCTTCCATCCTCCCAGCCCCAAAGTCAGAATTCCCGTAGAAAATGGGGAGGGGGTGGCCGAGGCAGGCTCTGGCTTCGGACACCACTCTCGGCCTCAACGTAAGGGCTGGGGAGGGATTTTTTCTCAACGAAGATATAGGTGACCGCACGGTGGTGCCAGCCCGGGGACTGGAGCTCTGGTCGGTCACCTCCCCCTAGCCAAGGGTGCCTTCATCCCCAAGGCCTGAGGCCGCGCCACCAGCTGCCCCCAGTGCAGGACAAAGACACCAGGAACCCGGGTCGGCCGGGGCGCGCCCCCCACTCTGCCCGCCGCCGCCACTGCCTCCGCCGCCGGGAGTCCGCCAGGTCCCGCCCCACCCCCGGCCCTCTGGGTCCCCAAGCCCCCAGCCCGCGATATCCCCACGCCCGAGTCCAGCCCCGCTCACCGTCCACATCTCGGCGCTCCCCGAAGCTGGCGCGCACAGCCCCGGCGCGGCCTCGCGGGGGGCTCAGCTTGGTCCTCAGCTCCGTGAACATGGGGCCCGCGCACACGCCCCTCGCCGGGCGCAGGGCGGCCCTTGTGGCCAGCGGGGAACGCGCGCCACCGCCCCGCCCCGCCCCACCCGGCCCCGCGCCCGAGCCGGTCCCCGCGCCCGGCGAGTCTGCGCGGCGAGGCACCTGCCGCTGAGCCCTGAGTGCCGGGCGCGCTCCGGGAGCTTGGAGGTGTGTCGGCGGCGCGCTGGTCTTCGTCTGTAAAGGGCGCCTGCGGGGGCGAGGGGTGACCGTGCGCACCTGGGCACGGCTCCAAAGACCAGTGACTGCACCGACAGGGGTCCAGGCGTCCGAAAGGGCCTCGGAGGCAGGGATGTAAGGACACATTGATCTCCTCTGTTTGTGTGTGTGTGTTGGGGGGGTGACCCTGCCCGCTCCTGGGATCTTCTGACCCCTGCGATCCAGGTCAAGGGTCAAACCGACCCCTTCCAACCACTTCCCTCCTCTCCTACCTCAATTTGCTCCTTTAATTTACATTCTCCAGGTTTTTCCATAGGTGTCTCCCTCAAGGGTGCACTTGCCTCCCGGAAGTCAGTTTGACACCCTCTAGCCCCACCAAGCTGTGAACTCCAGGAGCACCGCCAGGGTCCGCCCCTTCCCCTCGGTAAGCCCGGGGTCTGACTCAGCGCCCAAGACTTGGCATTGAAAGGGGCTTGGCTGGGCACAGGGAGGAGAGAGAGGCTCGAAGGAGGCAGGAGGCTGTGACAGGCAGGAGGGATGTTTGCTCCAGAACACCGGGGAGAATGGCTGGGGCGGGCCTGGGGGCTGCCTGGTCCAGCCGAAGGCCAGACTGGCAGAATGGCGCTGGCTTTGCCCCGAGCCTGCGTGCTCACCCCAGGTTCACGTGGGGGCTCCACAGTGTCCCACAGGAGAGTGAGCAAAGGCACGCGTGGCGGTGCAGAACTGTACAGAAGACAGTTATGCCTGTCCACCCCAAACCAGAGCACAGTGACGACCTGCACGCGTGCTCACCAACACACACGGGGAGGCTTGCACGGAGTCCGCCCGCGTGCTGTGGTCGCCCCCACCACGTGCTGACTTGCTCCAGACACATCTGCTGCATTTGTTTATTGTCCTCAATCAGTTCTGCAGCTCCCGCCCTCACTGCAGTGTTCAGGGCAGGACGGGTGGGTGGGGCCTGTGTGCGCATCTGAGCGCTGAGAGCCAGGGCAGCAGTCCTCACACCAGAGACCCGCAGGCGGGGCGCCTACAGTCACGACACCCCCTACAAGGTCTACACAGTGGGGGGGGGGCGGTGCAGCCCCACTCGGGCGTTAGGGCCCGAACGGGCTGGCGACTCGTTAGGGCAGGGTGACCAGCGGAGCTGGGAGAAGCAGGTGTCCCTGAAAAGCATCGACAACACGCAGACAGCGGGGACGCCCCGGCTCGGTTTCGAGGTCCCACAGGGATCGCCCACGATGCAGTCGCCCCGGACCCCTCCAGCAGCTCGCCCGACCTCCGCGCCACAAGTAGGCGCTGTGGCTCTTGCGCTCGCCGTGTCTCCGCCCCTTAGCCGCTGCCGGAAGTCGCGTTTCCGGAACTTCTGCCCTGAGACCCCGAGGTAGGTGGGGCTTCGTGCTGACTGTGGGTTCTGTTTCCGGGGCGCCGGTGACGCGGGACTAGCGACTTCTTCCTTCAGCGAAGCTCCGGACTCCTGTGGTCCTCCGCCTCCGGCCGTGGCCTCCGTCTTTTCCCTTCCCAGCGCTCGTCGCCGCCGGCGCCATGAACAAGAAGAAGAAGCCGTTCCTGGGCATGCCTGCGCCGCTCGGCTACGTGCCGGGGCTAGGGCGAGGGTGAGTTCTGCGGCTGGAGGGGCGGGGGCTGGCGGAGCGGGCCCCCACGAGTCCGGGCCCGGCGGCGCGCGCTTGGGGAAGGGGCAGGGCGCCAGCCCGGACAACACCATCCAAACTACTGGACGCGAGTGTGACAGATGAGGGTCTGCGGCTATTGCGTCTGCAAGGATGCGAGGCCGTTTAGTTCAGTGTTTGCAGGAAGGGTTGTCCTTCGTGGTTAGCCCCCCCACCCCGCCCCGTGCAGGTTCCACCTCCCGCCTGGGCGTGGGGGGCGGGGCCTCCCGGCTCAGGGGCCGGAGTCGGTGGTTTGGTGTCTGCTGCGGGAGCATCTTGGCCGCCCGGGCCAGCAGGCTCCCGCCCCCGTCCCGCCACGGGCATGATCGGTCCTTTTCCTTAATCCTGTGATTCTTCTCTGTGGATCTCGTAGGGTTTCATCCCTTTCCCGTGCTGTCGGTGGTCTTACCCTACCTTACCCAAACCGTCAGCTCCGGTGGGTCGGGCGCCGTCCCAGCCCCACAGACGAGGGCCATGCTGAATGAACGAGCGGTTGCTACCTTCCCGTTTGTTTATTTGGTTACTCCCGTGATAAGGAAAACTACTGGGTTTCTGTCCTTGGGGGTCCTGTGTTAGAAGTCGTGCGGTGCATGTGGGTCTTGTATTCGACACTGTCTTCAGAGGATTGCAGTGGGCTAGGAGCATTGGGGAGTGCAGGAGCAACTTCACAACGCGGAGCAGATTTAGGGCCTGCCGTGGGAGCCGGCGGGCGGGTGGGGCACTCTGTGGCGTGCTAGCATTCGAGCTGAGTTTAGGGGTGCAGGAATGGGCCGATTAGGGAGTAGCAAAGAGCCTGTGAGCAGGACACTCGGTGCTGACAGAAGTGGAGTTCCTGGAGCCCTTGGAGAGGCAGAGCCTCTGAGCTGGGGGCCGGGGCAGCTCTGCTGGCCAGCAGATGGGAGCCATGGCCTGGGCAGGAGGGGTCAGGAGGTTGGTGAGAGATGGGATGGGGAAGGAGGGTGAGGGAGGGCTGATGCCACTGTGTCTGCTTGGGTCACCGTCAGCAGTAAGAGCCCAGGGCAGCTGCAGGTGGGCCCAAAAGAGGGACTCGGATGGGGTCAAGTTGGGTTTGAGGGCCTGGTTGGATGGGAGGTTGTTGGGGATGGGGGCTGGGACCTGGAAGGAGGGTGGTCTGATGCCCTGGGGAGTGTGGTGGCAAAAGCAAGCCTGAGTGACTCCTCAGGGAGGGTCAGAAGGTGTCCCCCTGAAGAGAAGAGGCTGGAAATGCTGGAGAGCAGGGCCGCACATGGTTCACTGCCACCAGCATCTGCAGGGACATTGGGAAAGGTGTTATTAAGTGACAGGTGGGGGGGGAAGAACACAGATCTAGGTTACCCAGTCAACCGGCATCTCGGGGTCTCCTGCAGCGCCACTGGCTTCACCACACGGTCGGACATTGGGCCTGCCCGGGACGCCAATGATCCTGTTGATGACCGCCATGCGCCCCCAGGCAAGAGGACCGTTGGGGACCAGATGAAGAAGAGCCAGGCCGCAGACGATGATGACGAGGATCTGAATGACACCAACTATGACGAGGTGACTTGGGGGCCTGGCCTGTCTGCAGGGGCTGGGCGGCCCTCAGCCCGCCGGCCTTTGGCAGTGGGCGGTGTGGGAGGCTGGTCCAGCTCTCCTTGCAGCCGCCCCTGGCATTTCCGTAGCCGAGTGAGAGAGGGGAGCGGGGCAGACGTGAGGAAACATGCACCTAGCCGTCTCTTCAAACAGGTGTCTGTGCGGCTGCCACACTCCTGCTCTGTGTTTGTGTCAGCCCCTGGGGAAAAAGTGTTTCAAGTTACAAGAACAAGTGTAATTTGAAAGTTACAGGGGGCCACTTGAGGTCTTGCTCCTTGGCACGTGTCTTCAAGTTAGACTCAAATAAACTTACAAAAGTAAAAGAAGTTGGGGAGGATGTAGAAGGAGCCGGCTGGGCTGCGCAGGCTCAGGACCATAGGCGCAGAGGCAGAGGAAGGGCCCTCTGAGCTCAGGAGAGCCCAGAACATGTGGGTGGGCGTGCTGAAGGTGGGCACAGTGAGGGGGTGGTCCGAGTCGGAAGTGGGGTCGGCGACGACACCCGCCTCTCTTCACGCTGGTGCCGCCCTCCCCACCAGGCGGTACGGCCGCTGTAGTGTTGTCAGGCGTTTTTCCTCGGAGGAGCAGAGTTTAGAAATTCTGTTCTGGAGCGACCTCGGTTGCAGGGAACTTGCAAGGGCGTACGGAGAATGCCTGCACTGCTGTCATAGGCCTCTCCCCGTCCTGCGTGACCTTAGTACAGTCCCCACTGGGAGGGGCACGCTGGCGCGCTGTTAGCGAGCCCGTGGCTGCTGCCAGTTTCCCACCTGCGTCCTCGGGCTGGCCCCAGCCGGCCCTGCCCCTCATTGCCTCTGGCTCCGCTGTCCACTCTGGAGGGGACAGCTCCTCTGTCCCCCGCCCTCAACAGCAGTTGTGCCATCCCTCAAGGTGGGTTCATCTCGTGCAGCCGTCCTGCTGAGTGGCGCCCGGGGCCTGATGGTGGGAGCAGGAGCTGAGCCTGCCCTGTGCTTGGTCCTCAGTTCAATGGCTACGCGGGGAGCCTCTTCTCGAGCGGGCCCTATGAGAAGGACGACGAGGAAGCGGACGCCATCTACGCGGCTCTGGACAAAAGGATGGATGAGCGGAGGAAGGAGCGAAGGTAGGAAGGAGGAGCCCCTGCCCCCCACGGCCTGTGTCCGACCTCCAAGACTGGCTCCGCTTGGACGTGCTGCACGCTGGGGCAGCGGCGCAGAGCAGTGCGCGCATCCTCGCCACCTCGCGGCCCCTGCGTCCGTCTTTACTAGGTGGACACTGGGTGGGGCCGCAGGGGAGCCAGGCCACCACCCGGCCTCCCGGGCCCAGCAGGCTTGGGGGATCATCCTGATTCCGTGCCCAGTCCCTGTGTTTGGGATGGCCGCAGTAGTGCTGGCTGCTGAGTTTTGGGGGATTTGTAAATCATCTTTGTGAGTTTTTGATGCCTCAGGTGAGAGAACACATCCTCACAGAGCACTGGAGCGGCAAGACTGGGCGGAGCAGGCGGGAGGGCGGCCGCGTTCGTGGGCCGGGGGGTGGCAGCTGACTCTCAGCTGCCCCCTCCTCCTCTTGCCCGCAGCGCACACACGCCATGAATTTCCATGACTCCAGTGTTCGTAGTGTTTTCAGGAGAGCAATGGCGATGGAAGGAGACTTCCCTTGGGGTGGCGGGCGCAATGTGGTGCCCCGTTGGTGTATCGTAGAGCTGTTCACTCAGACCTGTGTGGTTCACGCAGCCAGCATTGCCCTAGCAGATTCGATAAAAATAAAAATAAAAATAGAAGAGGAGGATTTGATTCCAGCTTCCTGGAAGTGACATATGTGTTTGAAAGCTGAGCAAGATGGTCGCATTGAGTGGTTTTAGGAAGGAGCGTGGGTTCGCAAGCATGGTTATGACAACGGCAGGCCAGCAGAGGGAGCAGTGTGGCCAACACGCCTCGTTGGGGGGCAGCTTGCTCCCTTGCCAGCCACTTCCCTCCCGCACCTGCACTGGGTCTCCCTCGGGGTTGGGGCACCCTCTGCACCAGGCAGTCTTCTCCCACGTGGGCCACCCAGCAGCATGAATCCCCGTTCTGTCACCTGATAGCCGGGCCACATCCACCTTCCTGGCTGCTCCCAGGTGTAGCCGGGCCGCTGCTAGCCCCGACAGCCACGTCAGCTCCCCGCACATCTCCTGCGTCTCCTGCGTCTCCACTGCCTGTGCCACCCTTCCAAGACGCCGGCTCTCTGAAGAGACGCGTCATGGTGCGGTGGGACCTGTCCTCCCCCCGTCCTGCTCCCTGCTCCCGGGGTGGGCACTGAGGGGCAGTGTCTGTGGCCAGAGCACCTGGCAGGCACCTCTCTCGGTTGCGTGGTGATTGTCCCAGGACCCTCAGAGTCCCGCTACAGGAGGGAAGTGCGACCTTTGGCGTCGGAGTTTCAGCTGCTCGCTCGCTCGCAGTGACTCTTGTGTGTCACAAGTGCCCGTGACTCGGTGCTCACGCACGACCTCAGAGCTCGGCCCAGCGTGTGGACTGGGGCCGCCCTGGGGCCCAGTTGCACGGCAACGGTCCGGACCCTGGGTCCTGGTCCACGGGGCCGAGGTGCTGGTGCAGGCGTCCTGCACACATGTGCCGGGTGGAGGGGGCTGGCTTGCAGCGTTGGAAGCAGCAGCTGCACTCGGGTTCAAGCGCAAGAGTCTGAGTCAGTCAGGTGGCCTGGTCTCACCGTGATGAGTCTCTGCGCTCCCCACCGGTCAGTGGCTGAGTTTTGGCGCTCGGGATGTCACACGTTGCCTTAGGACAGACGTGACCTAGCTGCTGCGTGTGGAGGTTTTCTCCTTGGGGATTTAACGGAGACATGCACAGTGACTTTGTCTCAGGGTGGATGTCAGACACTCTAATGCCCACGTTTCACTCCCCAGGGAGCAAAGGGAGAAAGAAGAGATCGAGAAATACCGTATGGAGCGCCCCAAAATCCAACAGCAGTTCTCAGACCTCAAAGTAAGAGATGCCACCCACCCGCCCACCACAGGGAGCTGGCCCCTCAGGTGGGGGGGCCGCATGGCCTCACCGGTGCCGCTCTTCCATTAATGCGGGCGGCGGGGGCGGGCCCGGCCTCGGTCTTCCGCTGCGGTCTGTGTGGTGCTCAGGCAGCCTCTCCTCCAGCCGAAAAAGGGGGTGAATGAGCGCGTTTTCCCCAGGACCCTCACCATGTTTACTTCGCATTTCCTGAGCCACGTTCTCTGGGCTCCGGCGGAGCAGCTTACGTTTGCGGGAAGCAGACAGCCACCCCTGCATCTTAGTCCTGCCTGGGCGTGGGACTGCCTTGGGGCCCGGGGCCACCGTGGGACCCTGCAGGGGCTGACGTGGGGCCCGGTGTTTCCAGAGGAAGCTGGCGGAAGTCACAGAGGAGGAGTGGCTGAGCATCCCTGAGGTTGGCGACGCCAGAAACAAGCGCCAGCGGAACCCACGCTACGAGAAGCTGACCCCTGTTCCTGACAGTTTCTTTGCCAAACACCTGCAGACCGGGGAGAGCCACACTTCCGTGGACCCCCGGCAGACCGTGAGTCCCGGGGGGGCGGGGGCGGGGCGGGCCTCGGCAACCCCATTGTAGGGGGACGGGTGTGGCGGGGGATCAGGGGCCTGGAGGGGGGATCCTCTAGCACTGCGTCCCTTCTCTCCCTAGCAATTTGGGGGCCTCAACACACCCTACCCCGGGGGGTTGAGCACGCCGTACCCAGGCGGGATGACGCCTGGGCTGATGACGCCGGGCACAGGTGAGCTGGACATGAGGAAGATCGGCCAGGCGCGGAACACGCTGATGGACATGCGGCTGAGCCAGGTGAGGCTCACATCGCGTGCCGGCTCCGCGGGCGGCGCTCACGCTTCTCGTTCCCTGGTCACGAAGCTCACACGCCTTGTGAAAAGTTTGTGCTTTGAAGTGCTCTGTCCCCAGGTGAGCAGACTGCAGTGCCTTGCAGTCTTGCGCCTCACTCAGAGGGCTGGGTTCTGCACGCAGGCGGGTCAGTGTGGCCACCTGCGTTCAGTTTCGGCAGCCAAGGGCCGCCCTGGCATGGGGACTGTCGGTGGGGCTTAGTGTCCACCCTCCGTCCCTGACGGTTCAGTACACGTCCACTCTCCCGGCACCCGCGGCAGTTGCAGTGGCCCTCTGGGGGCACGCTGTGCGTCCCATGCTCTAGAAGGAGGACGTAGGGGAAGTGGAGACCCCTCCCAAGGAGGATATGCACACTAGAAACCAGGCAGGAGGCCCTGGCTGCTGTGGCTCAGTGGACTGAGTGCTGGCCTGTGAACCAAAGGATCACTGGTTCAATTCCCAGTCAGGGCATATCCCTGGGTTGTGGGCCGGGTCCCCAGTAGGGGCCGAGCAAGAGGCAGCCACACACTCAGGAAGATGCTTTCAGGTTCGATTCCATGTGCATTGAGAACCTTCGCACAGCAGACAGCACTGTGAAGGCAGAGGAACCAGCAGCCTGGGGGAGGGAGCCCTCGTGCCTACAGAAACCAGGGCCGGCGCAGTCCCCGTTCCATCTGTGCTGGAGGGTGGTGCACAGCAGCCTCCTGGCACACAGAGGAATGGTTGCACACGTGCTCAGAGCGGAGAAAGTAGTGCAGTGGTTCCTCACCCACCCCACCCACCACGCATCCCGCAGTGGAGCGTCTTCTGATCCA
The DNA here is from genome assembly GCA_004024845.1 of Tonatia bakeri. NCBI lineage: Eukaryota > Metazoa > Chordata > Mammalia > Chiroptera > Phyllostomidae > Tonatia > Tonatia bakeri. The sequence continues at coordinate 465,280 of PVIA01000120.1, forward strand.
TCTGTCACTGTGCTCGAACTTCCTGTGGTGAGCAGAGATCTCAGCTAAACGGGCCTTTCCCACATTGAGAAGTTACGTGGGTCCCGCGGTGCTGGGTGTGCGCTGACCTCAGCGGGCTGGGTTGGAGAGCAGGCACGTCTGTGAGTGTCCGAGTACATCTTGGGTGACTTGGGTGGAGCTCTCCGGTGGTTTCTGCCCTTTTTTTGCGACTACAAACCATGTTTGAGGAGTTCTTTATGCTTCTGTCAGCACGTTTAAGTGAAGATTTTCACATACTTTTGAAGAGAAGGAGTTGGATCGGCGTCGGCACATTTTCACTGAAACACCAAATCGCCACCAACACGAGGCGGCTTGCCTCGACAGCGCCCAGTCAGGGCCCCCTGGGCGCCCCTCCCTGGGTGGAGCCCGTCTCTCCACTTGTTCCCACAGCTCCTGTCACCTCGAGACCTGCGTCCTCGGGTCGCTCCCAGTCAGACTTCCACGGGGGACGCAGGACTGCTTTCTTTCTTGCTTTTTTTAATGTATTTTATTGATTATGCTATGACAGTTGTCCCATTTCCCCCTTCACTCCTCTCCGTCCTGCACACCCTCCCCCATCCACATTCCCCCCTTTTAGTTCATGTCCATGTGTCATAAGTTCTTTAGTGTCTATATGTCCCATACTATTCTTACCCTTCCCCTGTCTATTTTCTACCTACCATCTATGCTACTTATTCTCTGTACCTTTCCCCCTCTCTCCCCATCCTACTCCCCTGTTGCTAACCCTCCATGTGATCTCCAGTTCTGTGGTTCTGTTCATGTTCTAGGTGTTTGCTTAGTTCGCTTTTGTTTTTGTTTCTGTTTTAGGTGTGGTTGTTAATAACTGTGAGTTTGCTGTCATTTTACTATACATGTTTTTTATCTTCTTTTTCTTAGATAAATCCCTTTAACATTTCATAAAATAAGGGCTTGGTGATGATGAACTCCTTTAACTTGACCTTATCTGGGAAGCACTTTATCTGCCCTTCCATTCTAAATGAAAGCTCTGCTGGATAGAGCAATCTGGGATGTAGGTCCTTGCTTTTCATGACTTGGAATACTTCTTTCCAGCCCCTTCTTGCCTGCAAAGTCTCTCTTGAGAAATCAGCTGACATTCTGATGGGAACTCCTTTGTAGGTAACTGGCCCCTTATCTCTTGCTGCTTCTAGGATTCTCTCCTTCATTTTTACCTTGGCTAATGTAATTATGATGTACCTTGGTGTGTTCCTCCTTGGGTCCAACTTCTCTGAGACTTTCTGAGCTTCCTGGAGTTCCTGGAAGTCTATTTTCTTGGCCAGATTGGGGAAGTTCTCCTTCATTATTTGTTCAAATAACTTTTCCACTTGTTGTTCTTCCTCTTCCCCTTCTGGTACCCCTATAATTCGGATGTTGGAATGTTTAAAGATGTCCTGGAGGTTTCTCAGTCTCCTCATTTCTTTGAATTCTTATTTCTCCATTCTTTCCTGTTTGGTTGTTTCTTTCTTCCTTCCGGTTCACTCTATTGTTTTGAGTCCCAGTTTCCTTCCCATCACTATTGATTCCCTGTGCATTTTCCTTCATTTTTCTTATCATAGCCTGCATTTGTTCATCT
>PVIA01000120.1:466988-490593 GCA_004024845.1 Tonatia bakeri
GGGGGGGGGGGGGGGGGGCGGAGAGGGAACGATGGCACTTGCTCCGCTCTCCTTCGGATTTCAGTCCCTTCTGCTGCCGCTTCCCCTGAGGTAACTGGGCCTTTCTGATGCTAATTCCCATGTGGGTGGGCTCGTGCACGTTCCAGGACCCCATGGGTCTCTCCAGTGACCTCTCCTGTGAGGCTGGGAGTCTCTCCCTGCGCCTCAACCCCCACAGGTGTTTTCAGTCAGTGTCCCGAGGCTCTGTTTCTCGGTGCTGGGACCCTGGGTTGCTGGGTTGGGTGGTCTGTTTCACTGCCTAATTTCCCCTGGTTTATCTGCACGCCAGTGTGGCCCAGACAGCCAGGCGCCTTGTGCCCAGTGCGTCGCTTCACAGTCACTGCCTCGCTGGGTCTGCCAGCCGCCTGTGCGCCCTGGGTCTGCCCACTGCAGTCTTGTGCCCGGGATGCCTTATGCGTCCGGTGCCACCGCCTTTTGTGCCTGGACCCTCTCCACCCAGCTGCTCGTCTCCGCCCCTCCTACCGGTCTGGGTGAATGTGTATATTTTAACTTTTTGGTTGCTTTAAAACACTCCTGGACTTCCATACAGTTCAATTTTCTGTCAGATCTGGTTGTTACCTTGTTTCTAAATTGTTGCTGACCTTATTTTGGCTGTGTGAGGAGGCACCGTGTGTCTACCTACGCCTCCATCTTGGCCGGAAGTCCAGGAATGTTTTCTTTAAGGAAAGCTTTATTGGGATCACTTTCTTGTGGTACGGACATATATGGCAGAATTTACTATTTCTTTGAAAGATTTTGTGTATTTAAAACGGGAAGGAAGGGGGAAAGGAAGAAAGAAACACTGATCAGGTGCCTCTCGCACCTGCCCATTTGGGACTGAACCGCAACCCAGGCCCGTGCCCTGCCCGGGAATCGACCTGCAACCTTGGCATTTGGGACAATGCTCTAGCCAACAGAGCCACCAGCCAGGGTGTGTTTTCATTTTTAACACTAGCCGTCCTCATGAGCGTGCCACGGTGCTTGCCGTCGCGTTTCCCTGGAGCGAGCGTCTTCTCATGGGCCATTGGCGTTCGTGCGTCTTCCTGGAAGAACGTCCATCCCAGTCCTTCGCTCGTTTTTCCAAGACTTTCTCTCAGGCCCAGTTCAGACTCACAGCACAGCTGAGAGGGAGGTGCAGAGGTCCCCAGCGCCCAGGCCACACCCCCATGGGGTGCTCTGTCACGGTCGACGGACCGCATCTGCTCGCCTCTGGCACCTGTGCCCCTGCTTTGCGCCAGCCTCACTCGTGGCCACACAGCTCCTGGTCAGTGCTGCACGGGGCACGTCCTGGCTGCCACTGGCAGCCCGTGCCCCAGCCCCAGTCTGCGGCTGCGTCCACAGCTTCGCCTTTCCCAGGACATCCCAGCGTGGGAGTTGCGGCTGCATGGCCTTCTCAGGTGCTTGGTGGCGCTTGGCTGTGGCCTTGTGTTCCCTCCCTGCGTCCCGTCACCGGAGGGACCTGTCTGGAAAGAGGCTTGTTCGTGGGCACCATGGTGCACTGCTCACTTGAGGCCCGTGTGTCCGTCGAGCCCACGGAGCCAGGCGTCACTCATCTTTGCCAGGGCCACGTCGGCCTCCTGGTTGCCTCCCAAGGGCCAGAGTAACCTCAGGACTGGTGATGAGCCTAAGTGTCCTCAACTGTTACGGAGCTGAAATTGCGTTCGGCCCTCTGAGGGCAACCGCGAGGCCCATGTGACCCTGGCGGAGTTGAGTCCGGCACGCCCACCCCAGAGGGAGGCAGCGACCTCTGCCTGTTGCCAACCTGGCGCCCCGCAGCCTCGCTGCTGCTGCGCGCTGCGGTCTGGGGGTCGTCGTCATCTCGGTGGCTCCTTCGGACTTCCTGTGAGGATGGGCATGCAACGGGCGCGGGTGTCTCCCCCGCCCTCACGTCCTCTGCCCTTCTTACTGCGTTGGCCAGGCCCCCTGTTGGTTTTTTACTTGAGTTCTGCTGTTTCTGTGGTGATTTTAAGACTCAGACCTAGACAGTGGTAGAATAATAAAATGGTATGCACATACTTTAAAGTAACTAGTTGAAATAATAGTTGTTTTCAGTCTGTTTCTTGGGCCCCACTCATTTTCAGACCTTTCTTGTGTCTAGTATGTTCTTTCCCACTGGGGCTTCCATGGTCTCAGGGTTTTTGCGCGGACCCTTGTTCTGTAGAGGTGACCTTGTTTGCTGTCGTCACCAACCGTGTACTGTGGTGGTTTCCTGCTTTGAAGTCCCCACCTCCCCTGGCAGGCGGGGCCGGGGCAGACCCAGGGCCCCTCGGCCCCTCCTGACCCGGCGGGCCCGGCCTGTCTTGCAGGTGTCCGACTCTGTGAGCGGGCAGACGGTGGTCGACCCCAAGGGCTATCTGACAGACTTGAACTCCATGATCCCCACCCATGGAGGGGACATCAAGTGAGCGCTCTCAGGGCTGTGGGGCGGGCGGGCCTCCGGATGCCTGGGGTGTTCTGGGTGCTCTCTGAAGAGCGAGAGATTGGGCGTCCTGAGGGACACGCTGGGTGGCAGTACGGTTTCCACTGAAAGCGGCTGTTGCTGCCGGGTGTGGATATGCTGTGTTCACTGCCAGCCTGCTGGGCAGGCGGGGGCGGCACTGACCGGCCGCGGTGGTGTCTCCTTGGGTCCGGCTCCCTGGGGGCACGTGTGACAGCGCCCCTGCCTGGGCGCGGCTCAGGGTGGCGGCCTGACCCCGTGCTCTTCGCCCCCCTGCCCAGTGACATCAAGAAGGCACGCCTGCTCCTCAAGTCTGTTCGGGAGACGAACCCTCACCACCCGCCCGCCTGGATCGCATCTGCCCGCCTGGAGGAAGTCACTGGGAAGCTGCAAGTTGCTCGAAACCTCATCATGAAGGGGACAGAGATGTGCCCCAAGGTAAGGCGCTCGGTGGGGCCCCCAAGAGCCTCAGTGCCGGGTGGGACCCTTGCGGGGGCGGACAGGCTAGAGCAGGGCCATCTGCCTGTGCGTGCGGGGGCCGCAGGCAGAAGGGACAGGCGAGGCTGAGGGTGTGAGCCGGGTGAGTGGGCTTCCTCCTGCCCATCCTCCACGCAGTGAGGGCCCAGCCATTCTCAGGTTAACGGCAGGATAGCCCTGACTGGAAAGGGCAAGAGTGTCTGCTCTGCCACCTGCCCCACGTGAATGCCCTGCAGACTGAGGCTGATCTTCCACCGTTTTTTGGTGGTGCCATGACTAGACCCTCTAAGTGCTGCCCACTGTGGTGCAGACGGGGTCCCCTGACACAGAGATGCCCTCTGCACACTCATGCCTGCACACTCACGCCGGGCTCAGGCGCAGGTGGGGGCCTCCCGGGCCAGTGTGTGGGCCCTGCCGCCTGTCCGCTCCGTGTCTGGTCCGGCTCCTCACTCTGCAGGTGCCGAGCTCCTCTTGCTGGGAGGGCCTGCCCCGCACTCCGCCAGATGGGCCGCAGCCACAGTCCCGGCGGTGGCGGCCCCAGGGGGCTGTGGTGTGACTGAGTTCCAGGCCAGACGACAGCCTCCTGTCAGATTCCAAAACTGGCGGGGGGGTCTGGGAGCCAGTCCCAGTGTCCTGAGGCCATGCACCCCCGTGGGCTCCCAGAGGCATGCCCACACCGAGCGTCTCGTCTGCCCTGCAGAGTGAAGACGTCTGGCTGGAAGCAGCCCGGCTGCAGCCCGGGGACACAGCCAAGGCCGTGGTGGCCCAAGCTGTGCGCCACCTCCCGCAATCTGTCAGGATCTACATCCGAGCCGCCGAGCTGGAAACGGACGTCCGCGCCAAGAAGCGGGTCCTTCGGAAAGGTGTGCACCACCATCACCCCTCCCCGGGGAGCCATCAGCATTCAGCCCTGGGCTGCCTTCCACGCGCCTGGCACCCTGCTCCGGCCTTGGGGACAGTGGTTGCAGAACGGGTGACAGCTTCCAGGCCGTCTTCTGCCCTCTCATCACCTGGCCCACCTGTAGCTGCAGCATGATCTGCGTGAGCTGGGCAGCGGCGCCAGCCCAGGCCATCCTCCTCAGCAGGCTCCACCTCTGGGCATACTGGGGGTGTGCGTGGGGGCGAGGCGAGCCGGCACCACGCAGCCCTGAGGGTGTCTCAGGTCTCTGCCACTGGCCTGGAGCCGTGTGCTGGCAGGTGTTGCATGGTTCGAAGTCACTCCGAGTGGCCGCACTGGAGCTCTGCGTTGGACGAGCCTGTCCCTGCCATGGAGGGGTCCTGCAGGGCACTCACTGGGTGCCTCAAGCCCGGTGCAGCGGGGCTGTCGGGCCTCACCTTGGAGGGTTTGCGTGCCGGGAACTGAGTCCGTCCAGGAGCAGCTGCCGGGCACAGCTCCTGTGGGCCTTGTGCAGGGACTCTTGTCCTCGCGGAGTCGGCAAGCACTGCTCCTTTGGCCACGTGCCCGGAGCAGGCACTGGTCGGGCCAACCGCAGCTGCCAGAGTCAGTGGCACTGGGGGTGGTTTTCAGCCCCGAACCGCTCTGGTTCTCCCAGTGTGAGTGCGAGAGCGCGCGCCATCGGGCCCGCAGGCGCCGTCACATGCCATTTCTGGGTGGCGCCCGCCTGGTCCGAGGCCCTGTGTGCGTGCACACTGTGCCCGCAAGCGCTCTTCTGCCACGTCTGCTTTCCAGGGGCAGCCTGTCAGCTTGTGGGGTGCTCGGAGCCAGGCCCTCGCACAGGCCAGGAACAGAAAGCAAGCGCCTGTTTTGGTTTATAGAAATCGACTTCTTGCCTCTTCTCGGCCAGGGAAATAGCTAACGACAAACACACTGAACTCTCGGCAATTAGCAGTGTTTACTTAGGGACGGTCTGCTGCACTTCCCCTGCCACGGTGTGATGAATGACCAGCCACCAGAGAGCCTGGGTGCATGTCCAGTTGGCGTGGAGGGCAGCAGGCACGGAGGAGGGCCTGCTGGGACGGGCTGTCCCAGTCCTCGAAGGCTCGGCCTCCTGGAGGCGTGGAAGCTGTGCTCCAGGGGAAAGAGGGCACAGCCCCCCCCAGGCCTGGGCCTGGCCCCGCCCCTCAGAGGGGCTCCTGAATCAGCTTCTGTTTCCCGGTGCCTCCCTGTGCTCTTGGGGAGCAACCTGAGCGCCCCCACACGAAAGGTCTGAGTTTCAAAAGCTGTGAGGACGCCGTCGGGCCTGCGACCCTGGGCCTGCCCTCTGTCTTGGGCGCGGGACGCTGCTGTGGTCACAGCTGGGCACAGCAGATGTCCTTGTCCTCTGCTGGGGGGCCTTCTGCCTCTGCAGCTGCTCTGAGGCCCGAGGAGGCAACGTGGCCTTGGGTGTGGGCCTGGCCCCTGTGTCCTGCTGCTCATGACCGCACCGGTGGGGCTGAGCCTGGTGCCCTGGGGTGGCCACTGGCTGCCGCCCAGCGAGCAGTACCTGCTCCTCCCTGCACTGGTGTGCTCACAGGAAGTGGGTAACTTCCCCAGATAGTGGCCCGGCCCACGGCATGGCCCGCTCCCACTCCCAGGCACTTCTCGCTCCGGCCGCCCTTCCCACCTGGGCCCAGCGTTGGGCGGTGGCTCTGATGCAGCGTGGCATGGCCCCGAGTGAGCAGTGCCCGGTCCCCGGGTGCTCAGCCGGCCCTTGGGCGCACGTGCCAGGGCCGTCTGTGCCCTCTTCCCTTGGCCCCTGTGCTCTTGCGTGCTCACACCGGCCCCAGACCCCCCAAGCGGTCCCCGCCTTCCTGCACCCGGGCCCTCTGTCTGCTGGCACTGCTGTCTGGGCGTGAGTGGGAGTGCAGGGGACGAGCCGACCTTGGCTGTCTGCTGTGCCCTAGGCCTGGGCGGACCCCGAGGAAGGGCAGGCCTGCCTGCCTGGCCTGTCACCAGGCGAGGCTATCTGACCCTGCTGGCAGCAGCGTCCTCTGGGGTGAGGGCGTCCTGCCTCCACTTCCCCTTTCCTGGGACCTGGTTTCTTGTGTGCCTTCCCCAGCCCTGGAGCACGTGCCCAACTCGGTTCGCTTGTGGAAGGCGGCTGTGGAGCTGGAGGAGCCGGAAGACGCCAGGATCATGCTCAGCCGAGCCGTGGAGTGCTGCCCCACCAGCGTGGAGGTGAGTGTGGAACCCAGGCTCAGCTGGCTCTGAGCTCCCACGGGCGGGAGGGAGAGGTCGCGAGAGGCCGGCCGCCTGTCCCAGCCACACCGCTGACTGAGGCTCCGGGTTCTATGTAGGGCCCTCCTCCTGCCCTAACGCCACTTGGGATTTGCAGGCGGGACCTGAGGGGACTTCCCGCCAGTCCAGCGTGTGGCCTGCTCCCTGCCTCAGACCGGGTCTCTCTAGGGTTAAGCACTCAGGACCCTGATGTTCTGTGCAGCGGTTTTCAGTTTGGGTTCCATGACATCCAGTCTGTCTTCAATTACTCTCAGGGGTGTTGTGAAATCCTCCCAACGAAGTTCATCTTCGTTTATTTACGTGAACTCGGAGCCCGTGCACTCTATGCACCTCTGGTGTTGCAGAGGGTCAGCTGGGGTGTGAGGCCCCTGGAGGCCAGACACCCGCGTCACCCTTTAGCTTGTGACACAGCCACACGTCCTGCGCACCCTCCAGCTGTCACCGAAAACGAGCCTGCACATGGCCCACGTCCTGTCCGCCTGGCGTGCGGGGCGTGTGGCCGAGACGCTGTCGCTCCGAAGCTGGAAGCAGGCAGAGCGGCTCTCGGGAGGGGCAGATGCCGCCGTCCACTGGAGGGGGGGCCAGAACCTTGGGCCTGCGCAGCTGCCGCCTGCCCCGTGGGTCTCAGGTCCCGGCGTTCCCTCCACGCAGCTCTGGCTCGCCCTGGCGAGGCTGGAGACCTATGAGAATGCCCGCAAGGTCCTGAACAAGGCGCGTGAGAACATCCCCACGGACCGACACATCTGGGTCACTGCGGCCAAGCTGGAGGAGGCCAACGGCAACACGCAGATGGTGGAGAAGATCATCGACCGGGCCATCACCTCACTGCGGGCCAACGGCGTGGAGATCAACCGTGAGCAGTGGATCCAGGTGGGCAGCTCGGGGGCGGGGCGAGCGGCCGGATGCAGGCTCCTCGCGACGTGCTCACCGCACAGCTGCTCGGCGCTCCAAGGAGCGTGGGCATGTGGGGTGGGCCCACAACGCTGTGTGAGTGGAAGGGACGCCCCCGAGGCGGGGACGGCCTCAGGGCCCCTCTCCCTCTCCCGGTTTGGTGACTCATGCCACAGACAGTGGCTGGTGACGTCTCTGATGTGTTCTGACCCAGCCGCCAGGCCAGCGCCCTCCTGCTCCCCGTCCTCAGGCGAGCTCTCTGGGCGGTGGCGCCCCCCTCCCGGGCCTGGCGGGCGTTCAGTGCCCAGGGCAGCTGCTCTTCTCACCTTCATCCACGGCAGTGAGGACAGCCAGCTGCAGGCTACTCAGGCGCCCGCCCTGCAGCCATAGCTGCTGCTGCAGCTCCTGGGGGGCCGCCCCTCAGACCACCCCTCTCCCAGCAGATAGTTCTCCTCCTGCACAGGGCGCATTTGGGCCACAGGGCCCCTTCTCTGTTCAGCGCGAGGCCTGGCACATCTCTGCGGTCTGACTGTCTGGGCTGGACCCTTGTGTCCTCGGCGTCCCTCTTCCCCACTCGTGTGGGCCCGGGTCCCACCTGGCTCCTGTCCTGCCGACCTGACTGCCCTTCTGCACCTCCCCCCGCACCGGCTGCGGGGGGGCCCTCACGTCCCGGTGTCCGCCAAGTCTGCCCCCACCATGGTTTTTGGAAGGTGCTTTTCCTGGTAGAGGATTCTGGGTTGATGACCTTTTTCCCAGGGTTTCAACAGGGAGAAACCCACTGTCACCTGTGTTCTTGTAAAGAGTTGTATTTCTTTATAAAAATCCCTTTTGCTAAGAAATATCGTCTCATTTCTAGGCTTAAAAAATTTCCAGCTACTTTTAAGGCTTTTTTTCCCCTCGTTGGTCTGAGCAGCCTGGGACACACCCCGGGTGTTTTTCTGCGTGCGTCCCGTGTGTGGGGCTCTCCAGCCCCTCGCGCCATGGCCTCTCCTGCTGCCGGCCTCCCTCTGGCGCCTTTGGCCACGTGAAGCTCACCATGAGTGGTTCAATGTTTGAACCGTTTCTCCTGTTTCGTTTTTAACACTCAGTTAAGCGGTAATTAACGCGTCACGAAATGGACTCATCAGAAGCGTGCGTTTCAGGGGTTTCCAACGTATGCAGATTGGGCTGGATTGAGGGGTTTCCCGTCCCCCGAAAGCGAGCCTGTGCGCCCAGCCTGGGCAGCCGCCAGCGCTCTGCAAGGCCGCGGGAGTCGTTCTTCTTTCTGCTGCTGCTCCCGCCGCCTGGTCTCGGGTTCCCTGGTGTCCTTCCTGGTGTCCTCTCATGTCCGAGTGGCTGTCTTGTCTAGGGTCGTGTACTTCTCACCCCCAGGGAGGAAACCGGAGCCTTGGCAAAGTCTCTTCCACGTCTGGGTCTGCCTAACGCTGGCCGTGCGGAGTGAGTGACCGCAGGCTCTGGTGCCTGCGTCCGCGGGGGGCGGGTCTGGCGGCTGTCTCCCCTGACCGTGAGCTGGGTGGGTTCCCTGCGTCTTCCGGGTCTGGGCTGAGACTTGGTGCCCAGGTTTGCACACTTCCCCTCGTTCAGCGCTGGGTGCCCCTGTGCTCCTGGGAAGGCTTGGGCTTCCGTGCGGAGCAGCCGCCCCTTCCCTGGTTGGGCTCCGGGCCTGGCGGGAGGGGCCCGAGAGCAGTCGGCTTGGGGCAGCCGAGGCCAAGTCCCCTGTGGGGGCGGGACCACCCTGTGCTCCCCAGCGCCCGTGTCTTTCGGGGGTTTCCAGCCTGGCTGGTGGCACAGGCCCGTTCTGCCCACGGCAGCCCTGAGGGCGGTCCCCGTGCATGCATGCTCTTGGCGGGTTCCTCCCGAGCGCTTTCTCGGGCGCCTGCCGCCCACCCTCAGTGCCGGCTCGCAGGGACCCTGTGCGGGAGGAGCAGACGTCATCCTCTCTCCCCTACTTGGCCCGGTGTCTCCGTCCTTGCTCTTCCGACTCTCGGAGCTATGCCTCCTCCTATGCCTCCTCCGGGCCCTCCCTGACCCACGTCCCCACGCAACCTCAGTGCGTCTCTGGTCTGCCCTCGGTCTTCCTCGCCGTGAGGGCCGTCTTCCTCACTGTGAGGGCCATCTTGGGCTCCTCTCAGACCTGCGTCCGGAGCAGTGCGGGCTGCACTCCTCTGCCTGGTGCGGGCGCCTCGGTGCTCTCTTCCAAGGCTCATGTGACTTGCCCTGTCCCACCCAGCCTTGGGGTGTGGCCGCTGGGCTGCAGGGTCCAGGGGCCACGGGGTCTTGGCTGGCTCTCTGCCCCACACTCTGTTCCTCACGGGTCTCCTGGTCACACCTCTAACATCCTCTTTGCAGGCTCTGCTCTTCCGGGGGTGCTTCTCTGGCCCTTGTGGGGTCTGCAGGGCTCCGGTGAGGCTGCCAAGCTCGGCTCTCACCCAGGCCTCTCACTGGTAGAGGCCCCGTCTGTGGCAGACAAGGCCACCAGCACCCCCGCCTGCTCGGCCCTGCACGGTGCGGAAGCATCTGGAAGGCGATTCCTTAGAGTAGATTTGCCCCCTTTGCACTTTGAGAGAGAATGGAAATTGCCGTCCAAGAGGTGGTCGCGTGTGCCCCTCAGCCGGGTGCCAGCACCGTGTCCCCTCCTTCGTCCCACGAGTGTGTTGGCGGTGTTTGGATGTTTCTGAGGGGATGTGTGTAAGATGCCTTAGTGAGCATTTGAAAACTAAGTGGCTTTGAGATCCTTTGGGGAACCGTGTGTTGTGTCTGTTGCATCCTTTCGTATCTGAACAAGCGATGGGCAGTCTGCATTTCCCGCTGCCTTCTCTCTGCGTCCCTGAGTCAGCCCTGTGCTCTCCCGCCGGCCATGGGAGTGCCTGGCTGGGCCCGCCCCCAGGTCCCCGTCTTGCCCTCTGTGTCTGGGCTCCTGGCACCCCAGACGTGCCTGTTTGGTCCGAGTGTTTCTCCCAGACCAACAGACATAAGGGTGTGTGAGCTTGTATCTTTCTCTAGCCTCTTTGGAAGTCTCTCTGGTGTTAAGAGCCTCTCGTGGCCACTGAAGTGACTGCTGTAGCCCGTGGTGCACAGCAGTGCTTGTGGGGGTTGGGGGTGCAGCTTCGCTCAGTCCTCGGGGGCCCTCCAGCCTTGGTCTGCAGGGCAGGGGTGGGGCTCCCAGGAGCAGGACAGGCCCCACAGAGCCGTTGGGCCCTGCCACCCGCGGCACCGGGGCTCTCGGCCCTCGGCCCAGGCCTCTGCAGCTCCGCACTGCACTCGCTGCTCCTTGTCCCTGTTCCAGGATGCCGAGGAGTGCGACAAGGCCGGCAGCGTGGCCACCTGCCAGGCGGTCATGCGCGCGGTGATCGGCATCGGGATCGAGGAGGAGGACCGGAAGCACACCTGGATGGAGGATGCCGACAGCGTGAGTCTGCTGCGGGGCTGGGCGGGGCCTCTGCGGTTTCAGACGCACTCAACCAGAGGGCTGCCTTCAAGCCTGGTGACCTGTGGGGGGAGCTCAGGCGCAGGGGCTCTTCGCTGGCCGCACCCCAGGCTCGCTGCAGAGCGCACCCCGGAAACCTGTGCACACAGAGCTCGTGGCTGCCTTGAGGCTGTTCCCTTAGAACAGGTCTCCAGAGAAGAGGTGGCTGGCGGGGCCGGAGTCAACCGGCCCAGTTCAAGTGTCAGTGTCTCGCGTGAGCCCTCGTTCGGCCTCGTGTTCTGAGATGAGTTCAGCGTTATAGGAAAGCAGCAGAACTGTAGTTAGAATTCTCACATGCCCCTCGCCCAGATTCCACCGAATCTCCCCGTTTTACCACACTGTCTTTTCCATTCTGCACGCGAGCGTGCACACACGCCCCTCGCCTTTTTTTCTGGACTGTGCGAGAGTTGTTGCTGCCGTGGCCTCGCACACATGAACACTTCGGCACGTGCTTCCGTAGAGGAGGACACGTGCTTCCGCAGCCCCAGCACGGCCGTCGGGAGCGGGAGCCGGCGTCACCACTGGGCTGTGTTCTGTCCAGTAGGTGCCGGGGCATCCTTGCATCCCTACGGCCCTGAGGACCCGCAGGAGGGCTCTGGCCTGTCGCCCTTTCCAGGGTCTGGCGGCTCTGAGGGGTCCAGGCCAGTGACTGCGGAGAGAGCCCCTCAGTCCCAGCCCCACCATGTCTCCTGCCTCAGGGGAGGCTCTTTGTGCAGGTCGGGTCTTTCCGTAGGCCATGTGGGGACATCTGTGCCCCTGGACTCTGACCCACTCGGGCGGCTCCTGCCAGGTCCTCTCTGTCCTTTGTTTTCTTTCAGTCAGCTCTCGCTCTGTGGGGGGACACTTGGGGGCACACCGGCCTGCTGGCGTGCGGCCCCTAACAGTGTTCCTGGCCCGCGTCGCCTGCTGCTGTGGTTTTAGCCAAGTGGAGGTTTTCTGAGTGTCCTGCCTTCTGCATCTAATCAGAGCCTGTGGGTAGGAGTCTCAGTAACTCAGAGCATCCCTCTCTTCCCTCGTCCACATGAGAGTCCACTTCTTCATGTCAGGCAGGGACTGAGGGCCCCGGCACTGTCGTCTGCGTGGGACGTGCAGATGTCCAAGCCCAGTGGGCGCCGCAGCCCTGGCACCGTTGCAGTCAGCATGCGGGACGAAGGGGTCCTCAGCCGTGTCGTGTGTCCCCGTCGCCATGGTCTGCTGCCCGCTGTGGGCAAGGCTGTCTTCCGAGGGGCTCGTGACCCTGTGCTGAAGACCTGCGGGGACACAGGGCCGTAGGGATGCAAGGATGCCCCGCATCCTTGTGTGCCTCGTGCTGCGGCCCCCGGCAGGCCGGCCTGGGCAGGCTGCTGCTGGGGCCCATGGGGCTGCGGAGCCGGGCAGCCTTTGTGACTGCCCTGCGGGCCCTCAGTCAGCAGTCACGGAGGTGGTGCAGGCCAGTGCTCAGGGGTCTGGTTCTCAGCTGGGGCCTTCCTCCTGTCTCCAGACGCCCCTGGTGAGGACGTGCCCGTGGCGGGGCCCTTCCCCGTGGCGGTTGACCCTGGTGAGGCCCCCGGAGGGAGGAGAGACCTGGTCTGAATGAGGAGGTCTTAGCTGTGTTGCTGTTCTTGCTCCTCCTCCCCCATTTGCAGACTAGTGGTCCTTGAGCACCAGGAGGCTGGCTGTGGGCTTCCCAGAGGAGGCAGCCATTAGTGCAGGAAGTATCCTCAGGTGGCTTGGGCCCCCCGTGCAAAGCCTGCCATCCAGTTCACCTCAAGACAGGAGCCCCTCCTTGGCCCGAGAGGATGTATTGTGTGCTGGCACCAGGCTGTGTGCTGAGCGCCGCTCTGTCCTGCATGAGGCTCGGTGTCCCAGAGTCCTCGCTGCAGGTGTCCCTGCCAGTCTGGGTGACCCCGCTGAGTGAGGGAAGAACACCTAGGGAAGACAGGGAGTGCCCATGGTCATCTGCTCAGAGTGGGTTTGCACCGAGTGTGACTTGGGGTTGAAATAAGTGCCACACTGCTCTTGTGTGTGCCGTGTGGCCCCATGTATTCCCCCACGCCCCCTACCCCCCAGGGGGCTTCCCTCCTGCGTGCACAGTTCCAAGCAGAGGGTGTCCTTGGGGAGAGCACCACTCTGCTGCCTGGAGGCCGGCGCTGAGCCCTGCCCCACGCCCATCTCTTCCCAGTGTGTGGCCCATGGCGCCCTGGAGTGCGCGCGCGCCATCTACGCCTACGCCCTGCAGGTGTTCCCCAGCAAGAAGAGTGTGTGGCTGCGGGCCGCGTACTTCGAGAAGAACCATGGCACCAGGTGCGAGGGGGCTCTTGGCCGGGGGGGGGGGGGGGGCAAGGGCCCGGCCTGGGGCTCGGTGGCAGGTGCTGTCCCCATGGCTCCTAGGGCGACAGGACCGTCATCGTCCCGTAGCTGAGAGGCTGAGGCTCCGGCCGAGTGGTGGCCTCGGCCCCGACACACATGGTTTTCATTTAGGCGGCTCTGGCTTTGGGCTGGAGCTGGCTTTGTGCTCCGAGGGGGTCTTTGACAATTTTCTCTAATTGTGCTGTTTAATCAAAACAGCCTTTGGTCTGCCTCCTTGGCCGCAAGTGCTGATTAGATTAGGTGTTGCAATTTCTGGTGGTGAGTGGGCTTCCCAGCCACTGGGCTCACATCTGCGTGCACCCCCGTGCTGGGCGCGGCCAGGCCTTGCCGATGCTGCCGGGACTGCAGCTGGGAGCCTGAGCACTGTTCTTGTCTTCCACGGTGCCCCCCGCCTCGGTCTGCTCAGGGTGTCTTCGTGCCCCGTCGCCTCCTCGCTCCTGCCAGCTGGTCTGTGTTTGGAGTCGACTCCGTGGGCTATGTCGAAACAGCTGTGCTGGCGTGCCCTGCACCAGCGCCCCTCGGACGGCCTGTTCGGGGAAGAGCCTGGCCTCCGGGCTGTGGCCTCGGAGCACCAACCTCCCCCTGCCCCCACTCTGGCGCCTGTCCCATCTGCCTGCGTCTCAGGGTGACTGGGGGTCTCGGTCCCGGTGTCGAGTGCTACCGCTGGCCCACACCCGCCTCGCTTCATCTCGCTGCTCGGGTTTGAAGGGACACCTGTGCCAGGCGGTGTGGAAGAGTGGCGTGGGCTTCGCACTTGGCACCCAAGTTGGCGGGCTCCTTGCTCAGCATTGACCTAAAATAACTCTCCCAACGAGACAGCGTCTCGGACGCAAGAGGATAGACCAAGGCCGTAATCTTTATCGGCGGGTCTGCGGTCCAAGATGAAAAGGCCTCCTGTCACCCAGGCCGTGGCGCTGCCCCTCCCTGCAGGGTGCTCGGCTGTAAAAGGGTCTCCTGGGAAGTTCTTCCTGGGGCTCCGCTCTGCACACAATGTGCTGCTTTGTCGCACCCTCGGCGCTGGCTGGTGTGAGAGCCTTTGTGGGGAGAGGAGATTTCCCCACGCTCTCCCCGTCGTAAACCTGGTGAATTATTCACAGGACCGGACTTTGGAGCGGGACTGTCCTGGCAGCCCCACACGGTGGCTGCGGTGCCCTGGGCGCCCCAGTGACGGCCCTGTCTTGCAGGGAGTCCCTGGAGGCGCTGCTGCAGAGGGCCGTGGCCCACTGCCCCAAGGCCGAGGTGCTGTGGCTCATGGGCGCCAAGTCCAAGTGGCTGGCGGGCGACGTGCCCGCTGCGAGGAGCATCCTGGCGCTGGCCTTCCAGGTGGGTGGGGCCACGGGACTGCGAGGACATCGGTGTCCTCGTGCCTCCGGAAGGGGCACGGTCAGGATACATGGGGCTCGGGCAGTGGGGGCCCCATGGGCCCGAGAACCAGGACAGTAGCCCAGCTGGCAGACGCCTCCCGGGGTCTCCGCCGTGCACACGGGGGGTCTGTGTGCGCTCCGGAGGCTCCACGGGCACCACCCATGTGTGCACTGCCCTCTGGGCGGTCTGTGGCCGAGTCTGGACCCTTGGGAGTCCTCTCCGCACTGTCCGCAGCACCCTGGGCACCCTTCGGTGCGACCCGAGTGGACACACTGGGGTGGCCGGTTCCCTGTCACCAGGCTGGGCGTGGCGGGTTCCACGGGTAGGACACAAGTGACCCACTCTGGCTTCGAGAGGCCTCCCAGGCTTTGGGGTCCCAGAGAGACGGCCCCGCGGCTGCGGCCTTGTCCTGTTGAGGCCGCCTGCCTGCACGTGGGACCGCCTGGGGCCTTGCTCCTGGGCCGGCCCCTGCTGGGTGGACTGGCCTGCGCCTGAGAGGCTGACACGCTCCCGGGAGGGCTGCTGTCCTTCCGTGCCGTCCCCTGACCCTGCCGTGCCCGCCGCCCAGGCCAACCCCAACAGCGAGGAGATCTGGCTGGCGGCCGTGAAGCTGGAGTCGGAGAACAACGAGTACGAGCGGGCCCGGCGGCTGCTGGCCAAGGCGCGGAGCAGCGCCCCCACTGCCCGGGTGAGCAGCACATCCGTCCTGCGGGGGCGGGGGGCAGGGTGTCCTGAGGGGCCACGATGCTCCCGGCTCCTTCGTTCAGACTCCACGGTAAAACAGGCTCGTGAGCGTGTGCACCGCCTGGTTCCTCAGCTGCAGGACAGCCAATGGCAAACGGCACAGGAGGGGACCTGCTGTGTGACCTTAGGCATGTGCCTCGGAGGCGCCACCTGGGCTGGGGCCGGGAGGAGCAGCTGTGTGGTTGAGAGGGGGTGAGGGTGGCTGGCCCCTGAGGCGTGCCCGTGCCCCTCCCCCCGCCCCCAGGTGTTCATGAAGTCCGTGAAGCTGGAGTGGGTGCTGGGCAGCATTGAGGCCGCACAGGAGCTGTGCGAGGAGGCCCTGCGGCACTACGAGGACTTCCCCAAGCTGTGGATGATGAAGGGGCAGATTGAGGAGCAGGCGGAGCTGATGGACAAGGCGCGGGAGGCCTACAGCCAGGGGGTGAGCGCCGCTGGCCTCTGCACCCCCGCGCCCATTGGTGCTCTTTCTCTGGGCCCTCCCCACCGTCTCCGGCCCCTGGGGACCAGGGGCCCAGCTGCCATGTGCACTGCACAGCTGTGCATGTCGACAACTTGTGCACATGTGTGTACACAACTACAGACATGCCCAGCATGCACGTGCAGAGCCCCACTGGACCGTGCCGGGGTGGTCTCCAGGGACCCAGGCAGCCCTGGCTCCCACGGCCCTCCAGACGCCAACCCACGCCCTCCCTCTCTTGCTTGTCTGTCCTTTTGGCCACAGCTGAAGAAGTGTCCCCACTCCACTCCCCTGTGGCTTCTGCTTTCGCGGCTGGAGGAGAAGATCGGGCAGCTAACTCGGGCCCGGGCCATTCTGGAGAAGTCTCGCCTGAAGAACCCGAAGAACCCCGCCCTGTGGTGAGTAGGCCAGCACTCCAGGCCTGCTCAGCCGCGGCGGCTTGTGCGATGTCAGCGGCTCTGTGGGCAGGATGGCGGTAGCTGAGGTCTGCCGCTGGGAGGGTCCAGCCCAGGCCCTCAGACGCCTGCGGGCAGCTCGCTGTGGTCCGACCTGCGCTCTGGGAGGCAGTGTCTGGGAGCCCGGGGAGCGGCTCTGTGCATGTGGGGGTGACGACAGGGCAAGACCTGGAGGGAGAAAGAGGAGTTTGTGGGGTGCCGACGTTATGCTGCCCACAGGAAACTGTGCGCAGAGGTGCGGCGTGGGGCTGTGCATGTCGGCTGGGGGGCACGGCGGGAAGCGAGGGAGACACCACAGTGCTGTGCACTAGTAGCCCCTTGTGCCGTCTGTCGTCCCGCCGTCCCTGAGGTGGGCACCAGGTGAGGTCAGCATCCGGGTCCCTGCACAGCCAAGCCCGAGGGCCCACGGCGGGCAGCACCAGCGTCCCCCTGCTGTGTGCGGCGAGACAGCTGCAGACCCCAGGCTCTGTGGCCCGGCTGCGTGTCTGCACACGGGCCCCGACCTCCCTCTCGGGTCTCCGTCCTCAGGTTGGAGTCCGTGCGGCTGGAGCACCGCGCGGGGCTGAAGAACATCGCCAACACGCTGATGGCCAAGGCGCTCCAGGAGTGCCCCAGCTCTGGTGAGGGTGGCCCCGGGTCGCAGCCTGCCCCTTGTGCAGGGTGGGGAGTTGCTGCGCGTGGGCGTCCAGGCTCGCTGCTCGGGAGTGCCGCCCTCTCCCCGTCCCTTTGCTGTGACTGTGAGTCCTCCAGCCTGCGGTGCCACCTGTGTGGTGTGAGCCGCTTGGAGAGGGAACGACGTGAAAACCACCCAGAGCCTCTCGCAGGGAGTCACACCTTTGAGCTTTCTGTAAAGGCTTGTGGTTTGTGCAGTTTCGTGCCCTTTTTCTTAAAGCTGAAAGCTTTGTGAGAATTTGTCATTATCATTGGACCCTCAAGGGCGTAAGTCTCGGCAGCTTCAGGAAACCTTAAATATGGGGGGGACCACCCTTACCAGATGCTCTGGTTTCATCCAACTCGTCTCCGCTGCAGTGCTGGGTGCTCCGCCGCGGTCAGTGCTCGGCTGCGAGACCCCCAAGTTGGCAGGGAAGCCCGTTGCTGCTTCCCACCCAGTCATGCCCAGAGCGCCGCCCCGTCTCTGCCTGTGGGACGGGCAGGCACGTGCGGCCTCTGTGGGTCTCCTCCGGGCAGGACACCCCCTCCGGCAGCTGTGTGTGGACAGGTGCGCTTCGGAGCCGAGGCTGGGGTCTAAGGGGTGGCGCCTCCATGTGTGAACCCCAGGTGTGCTGTGGTCTGAAGCCATCTTCCTCGAGTCCCGGCCCCAGAGGAAGACGAAGAGCGTCGACGCCCTCAAGAAGTGTGAGCACGACCCCCATGTGCTGCTGGCCGTGGCCAAGTGAGTGGGGGGCCCTGGGGGCCTCTCGCCAGGTTCTTGGCCACTTGCTGAGCTCCGTGATGAGGCCACGGGGGTGCAGGCTGCCTGGGTCCCTCTGTCCCAACCCCTTCTGACAGGACCGCCCCTCTGCTAGCCACTGGGTCGCTGACACGCGTGCGCGCCCTGGGTCTCCAGACAGAGGCAGACGTACTGACGTCAGCCCACGCAGAAATTAACTTATGAGCATTGAGCACGAAAATGGTTTCCACGGTATTGGGTGAGAAACCAGCCTCTCCCTGAGCAGGGCCTGGGAGCCATCCAGCTGGTTTTCAGGGGTCCTGGGGCACTGAGACACACGCTGGAGGCCACCCCTTTTCTGCCACGTGGTTTTGAGGGCAAGAGGGGGTCAGCCAGGGACCTCACGGCATGAGTAGGTGTTGGCTACTGGGCCAGGGGCTTCCTGGGGAGGCGTGTGGTGGGGAGTGGGGCGGAAGCCCAGGCTTTGGGGAGGTTGAGGCTGCGAGTGCGGGTCCTTGAGAGCTGACAGCCCCTCCCTCTGGGGGGAGGGCAGCTCCCGGGCTGCTGCGCCCGGCTCTCACCTGGGGGAGGCGGGCTGTCACCTGGGGGAGGCGGCCGTGTGGCCCGGGAGCTCCCTCGGGCGGTGCAGCCTGAGAGCACCCGGGACGTGTGCCCCAACAGTCATGGCCCCCTCTTCAGGTCCTGCCAGCACCTCCTCTCCATGGCTTTAGGGGCAAGGGCTTCCCATAGGTCCCTGCTGCCCCCTTGGCCAGTGGGGGCCCCCTCCCTCCTGCCCTGTGCTTCTGCCTCTTCTATGACTTGATAGAGCAGCCATAAAACCTCGTAAAAGGCTTTGCTAAAGTAAACAAGTCACTCCAGGCTGCCCCCAGGCTGGGGTCCTGGGCTCCTGCTATCTGGGTTTGTGTTCTTTAAGTCACAGTTTATCTAACATCCAGCAATTAAGAAAGCTACAGGGCTTAAAAAACAATCAAGCTATCAGTGTGAAGTGGGTCCAGCCCGTAGCAGACCTGCCGGCCAGCTGCCTGGAGAGCAGGGTGCTCTCCTCTGCTGGGAGGGGGCCTCTGGCAGAGGGGACGGGGGCTGGGTGCACGGAGGGAGCACATCCTCCCCACTCGGCCTTTGCCACCTTGCGGGACTCCCAGGGGTTCTCCTGCACGGCCTGGCGTCAGGCGCCCTCTGCTGTGGCCTGGGTGCTCGCGGGCCCTGGCAGGGCAGGAGCAGGCAGACACTCCACCCCCGCCCCAGTCAAGACCTCAGTGGGTTCTGTCAGGCTGGCCCCCGCCGCCGCAGGTTGTGTCCGGGTGGGTGGGAAGGTGTGTGGGGTCTGCGGCTCTCGCTGTGTGTGCGGGTTTTGAAGAGAGGCGGTCTGGTCGGACCCTGGAAGAGCATGGCTCCAAGTGGCCGGGCCCCTCCTCAGCCTCCAGTGGGAGCCCTAGGGCTCGATGGGAGAATGGAGCTGGGGCGCCACTGTGGGTCCTGGGGCTCATGCTGCACCTCTGTGGGGGGCACTGCTCACTCAGGGCCCCTGCCCACCGCCCCACAGGCTGTTCTGGAGCGAGCGGAAGATCACCAAGGCCAGGGAGTGGTTCCACCGCACCGTGAAGATCGACTCGGACCTGGGGGATGCCTGGGCGCTCTTCTACAAGTTCGAGCTGCAGCATGGCACGGAGGTCTGCACCCCTGGGGGGGGCGCTGGGGGCGGGGAGGGGCACGGAGGTCTGCACCCTGGGAGTGGGGGAGGAAGCCGGGGTGGGGGGCAGCGGCACTCTGCCGACAGTTTCTGCCTCCATGGCTGGTGTCTGGTGACAGGTCTGGGCCTCTCAGCCTGAGATGCAGGTGGGGGCCGCATGCAGTGGCCGTTAGCGCCTCCTCGTGAACTGGCTGGCCTGGGGGGGGGGGGCGCCGACAGTTATCCTCCTTCCTCAGTGGGCCTGGGTTCCTGGGCCAGAGCTCAGCATGACTTCCTGGGAAGCCTGGTCCTTGGCAGAGCTGGGCTTACAGGGTGGGGTGGCCAGGCAGTCTTGGGGTCCCCATGAGATGTGCACCCCGGGCTTCGTGTGAGGTGTGGACTCCGGGGCTTGCCTCTGCTGTGCACGGGCGTCAGGCCTGTCCCAAGATCGGTGGCCCAGGGGCTGCCATGGGGGCCACTCCCAGGAGGAGGGACGTATGCCTTGCTGGGGCCCAGGCTGGGGCCGCACAGTGGGGCGGGTGGGAGGTAGGGCTTGGGAGGAGCCCTGTGTCAAGACCCTTGGGCCCTGCAGGAGCAGCGGGAGGAGGTGCGGCGGCGCTGTGAGAACGCGGAGCCAAGGCACGGGGAGCTGTGGTGCGCTGTGTCCAAGGACATCGCCAACTGGCAGAAGAAGATCGGGGAGGTGCTGGTGCTGGTGGCCGCCCACATCAAGAACACCTTCTGACTGCACGGCCCTGCGGGCGGGGGCGGCCCAAGGGCTGTGGTGAGGGGGGCCCGGGAGGGGCCGGAGCTGTCCGCCCCACTCTGTTGTGTGATTAAAGGTTTTCGAGGTGTCCTGCAGGACTGGTGCCCCGCTGGTTTTCTCCGGTTTTCTGGTTTTCTGCAACTCGGGTGTACGAGGAGGCCTCACAGAGGGAGCGGGGCTCTGCAAGGTTTTTGGAGAAGGCGGTGGGAAGTGCGGGTGCCCTGGTGACTCCCCCCCTGGACTGCAGGGTGACTCCCTGAGTCTGAGTGTAGACAGCAGCCCAGGCCTCCGTGTCCCCTGAAGCCAACGCCCGAGCACAGCCAGGCCCTCGGCTCAGGTCGGAGCGGGGCTCCCTCGCGTCTGCAGGTGGACTTGGTCGTCCTGCTTCAGAGTCAGTTTTCCTGAAGTGCTTGCAACTGTTCTCCTCTGTGACTGGAAAGGGATTCCGTCTTGGGGCACGTGGCAGGTGTGTGGGCGAGGGCCCCAAGGTTGCTCCCGAGGCTCCCCCAGAGGAGCCAGGAGGGGTCTGCCCGGCACACCAAGGGCCAGGGTAGCTTCCGGGAGCCTGCGCCACAGCCGGTCTCTGCACCACATGGAAGCCAAGGCCTGGCGAGGGGCGGTGGCAGCTGTGGTCGGCCTTCTGTGCCCCAAGGGGGGCGCCACTGATCTGGGCACCTCCTCTGGCTCTGATGGCCTCTGAGGCCTACGGCAGCGCCCTTGGAAAGGTCTGGAGATTCAGGGTGATCCATTCGCTGTGAACGTCTGGGGTGGTGTCTGTCCCAGGGACAAGGTGCTCCAGCTTGTCTCCCACTGTCCTTTCTTCGCCTCCACGTCAGGGTGAGGGGTTCCGGAGGCTGCGCCTGCTCTGTGGGCGGGGTGGGGCTGCGGCTGAGTGCCCGGCCAGCGGGAAGTCCCACGCCCAGGACCTGCTGAGGCAGGACCCCTGGAAGTCGGAGCAGGGGCTGGGCTGGCCTGGTGGGGGTAGTTAAGTGTCTTGTCTGGCTGTGGCCAGGTTGTGGTGGGAGACAGCACCCCTCTTGGAGGAAGACCCTGGTGGAGGGGTGCAGGCAGGCCCCTCTTCCTTGGCTCCCCTCCCCCACCTCGCTGTGCGGCCCTGTGCCCATGGGCTCCCCACCCCCTCCCTGATGGCACATGGCACATGTCCCGGGGCCAGTGGCTCAGTCCCGGCCCACTGGATGGAAGGCCCAGCCAGCTGCCTAGGTCCAGGGTCAGGTTAGTTGAAGAAGCGATTGGATAGGGGTGGGGAGAGGGAGGGGGCAGGCTGGGATCAGGGGCCTCCCTCCTCGCTCCCGCCTTCACTGGAGGAGCCAACTTCAAAAGCCTCATCCGCCTGCTGCCAGCCGCCCGCTGCAGCCTGTCTAGGGAAGCCCTCGCTGGTGTTGGCTGGACCTGGAGCCGGACCTGCGGGGGGCTGCTGCACCTGAGGACCCCAGGGCCATGGTGGAGGCCCAGCGGCAGGAGTGAGGGAGGGCCTGACCCTGAGAGGCCCATGGTGAGCAGCGTCGGGCCCTGGGGATGGGAGGCAGCTCGGCTGGGAAGGGCTGCGCGTCCTGCTGTGCCCCACCGGCCGACGGCGGGCAGGAAATCCCCCAGGGTTCGGGCCCTGGGCCTGGCCCTGGGTGCTCTGCCTTGGGTGCTGGGCCTGGCCTCCCTGGCAGTGCTGGGGGCAGGGAGTCTGCTGGGCTGCCCTGTGTGTGCGTGTTGTGGGGACGGGACAGACGGGCCTTCTGAGGGCCTGGGCAACCAACCTGCCCGCCTGGACGTCCCTCCGGTACCAGCCAGCGCTCTCGTCCCTGTACCCTCTGACCCGTAGTACAAGGAGGCGAGACCCCGGGGGGCGGGGGTGTCACAGCCATGCGTCCGGGGGCTGAGGACAGGCACCATGAATAGCCTCTGCTCTTCCGGTGGCTGGGGCCCCACCCCGAAGCTCCGAAGACTCCCTGGCCCAGGTGCTGCTGGGTGCTGCTTCGCAGGCCCCTCCGCCAGGGCTGGGAAGCTGAGTCGAGTCCTGGTCTCGCTCGGTTCACATGACTGATTTCCAGCCGCTGTCAGACTCCATCAGGGGGCTGTGGGCGGGTTTGGGGGCTGGCGCCCGGAAGCCAGCCTTTTTTTCCCCTGATGCCTGGGCTTCAGGGTGTGGGCTTCTGCCCCTAAGAGCTAGTCTTCTGCGTTCTGGTCGAAGGGGAGGCCTTTACCACAATGTCTGGGGGCCTAGTGTGGTCCCTCCCCTCGCCTCTGGGGGTTTCCCCAAGCCTTCCCCTTCCAAAGGGGTGTGGCCTTGAGCTCTGAGCCCTCACCCCTGCCCTGGCTGGGTTGGGGTGCAGGGAACCCCACTCCCCGGCATAGGAGCTGGTTGTAGCAGAGCTGCAGGTGAGGGCGATTCTGTCCAAGGCTCCTGGGGGAAGGGTGGGCACCCAGCTCTGGGAGGAGCCGGGGCGGGGGGGGGGGTTCGCCTCCCTGGGGGAGAGGACCACCCCTGCTGCCCTCCACCGTCACCCCCACACTGGCCTCTCACCTCATCTCACTGGGCTCTGCTGGGAGCCTTGGGGGTGCAGAACCTTCCTGTCTCAAACAGCAGGCACCTGTCCTGCCCTCCTGTGCCTGACCCCCTGTGGGATGTCACAGGCCATCTGCATTTCACTGCAGCTCAGAGTCCCCAGGTGGTGGGGAGTGAAGCTGATGGCCTGTGAGGCTGCTGGAGGGGGCCCCTCCCCATGGGCCCAGGTGCCCTGCCCTGACCTGGTGGCCTTCCAGGTGCCCCCTAAGCCTGCGCTGTGGGCGCTCCTGCTGGCGCTGCTGGTACTAGCGTCCGCCCCCACACAGCTGCGCACCTGCAGCGTCCCCGATGTGCTGCGCCACTACCAGGCCGTCATCTTCGAGGACCTGCAGGCAGCCGTGCGGCAGGTGGGGCTGGGGGCTGAGGGCAGCATACCGGGCTCCAGGCATCTCCACTTCATTCGGAAAAACCAGACCAGAGCCGCCCCAGCTGCCCAAGGGCGGGGTCGGCCAGGACCCTTCTGCAGTGCCCAGGAGGTAGGAGGGGACACCCCACCCACGCCCTGCAGCCTCCACTTTGGGCTTTGCACCCAGCCCGGTTCCTCCCTCCTCGCCCCCCAGGAGCACAGTATTCTCGCGTCCATCGCGTCCCTGGGCCGGATCCTGCGCGGCGCCGCGGCTGGTGGCCGCC
The DNA here is from genome assembly GCA_004024845.1 of Tonatia bakeri. Lineage (NCBI taxonomy): Eukaryota > Metazoa > Chordata > Mammalia > Chiroptera > Phyllostomidae > Tonatia > Tonatia bakeri. The sequence goes on from PVIA01000120.1 coordinate 489,901, forward strand.
GTGGGGCCCTGGAGAAGGCTGCCTGGACCGTGGCCCTGCGCACGGAGGCGGTGATGCGGCGCCACTGCCAGACGCTGCGCCAGGTGTGCCTCCGCCCCGAGTGTGTGCGCGGTCCCTGCTGGGCTCTCTGCCTTCGGTGTCGGGGTTCACGTAGGGCCCACTGACCAGTCCGCAATGCTTTTCCCGAGGGGTGGGGGCCTGGGGCGGGCATGCTCGCTGACCAACCGTTCCCGACAGCGGAGCCGGCGGCCCCAAACGCATCCGGAGCAGCGGCGTCGCGGCAGCCGAAGGCGGCTCCTTCTGCGAGCCCTGAACGCTGTCGCCACCTGCTGGGAGAAGCTCTTCGCGCTGCGCGCCTGGGCCCACGCGAGCTCCTAGCTGGCGCGGCGCTGGGCCTGAGAAGGAGCCTCGTGGCTTGGCGGCGACCAAGGGATCCCCCTGCTGACCACTGGGTCCCGCCTGTCCGGGTCTCGTTCTGGCCCAGGGTGGCGCGAGGAACCCGGACTTGGGAGACACGAGCCCTTCCCAGACCACGCTGCCCTCCACGCACGCGGCCTCAATAAACAGCTGGTGCTGCGGCCGGGTCTCACTTCCTTTGCCCGCCAGCTCTGGAGGGCTGCCCGGGGCTCTTTTATCGGTCGGTAGTGGGTGCTGAGGGCACAACCTGGTGGCGAGCCTGGGGGTGTGGCTACA